>CM067359.1:33040353-33454817 GCA_034401795.1 Chaetoderma sp. LZ-2023a
AGAGAAGACTATTTTTTTAAATTTACCTCTGGAATGAGTGGCTCGATAACCGAGCCAGTCATTAGTGGTAAATTTTTTGAACACATTTAGTCGTTAAAGGGTTAAGTACTAAATTACATAGATCTCTGAGGCATGATTATTATCATAGTAATTATTAAGATGGCTAATTCAGTACTTACTAAGCTCCCTGAGGGCACGCCTGACAGACAGCGCTGTCATAGTAGCTCCCAGCAGTACAGGCACTCAAACACTCAGTTCCGCAATTACAAGCGGCTAGAAAACAAAGCAAATATATGTATTATGATTATTATTGTATATTATCTTAAATTAAAACAATGCTCTTAAAGAATCACCATTATTGATTTAAGGGTCACCTGTCTTGAAGAACTGCCACATCATGGACTCAGCAACCACATGTCTTAAAGAATGAAGGAAATGTCAATTTCCCTTTCTCCGAGATCTAACAATACTCACCATTCTGTTACTTCTGATATACAGCTGGCCCTGACAGCGGCTCTAGGATTATAGACTTAGAAAGCTTTACCGACTCCTGGGAACCGGGTACTTGGCTCCCAACTGCCGAGTACCCGTTTACCATAGAGCTCATATTGTTTGCATAGCCACCGAACAAGAGAAAACTATGGCTTGCCTCTGTGGGGCTGGGAGGCTGGGTCCGTAACAGAATGGTGAGTATTGTTAGATCTCGGAGAAAGGGAAATTGACATTTCCTTCATTCTCCTTCGATCAATACTCACCATTCTGCTACTTCTGATATACACCAGATTTGATCAGTAACCTGGTGGGAAGGGGCAAGCCATAAATGCTAATTTTGCCCCTTGGAGAAAGATTTTAGACTTCAAACTTGACTAACGGAGACCTAAAAGGACCGTCAAGTTCACGGAACCGAATTACATTCGCATCACCACCCCCCCCCCCTTTTTCCTCCTAAGAAAAGGGAGAGAACTCACGAACATGTATCTCACCTGAAACACAAATATGCCAAGAGGGTTAACTGCTCCCTGCATATTCCATGTATTAGCCTGGGAATGAGCATGAATATATAAGATGAATGAACATGATACACATCCATAATACAAAAAACTCTCACTATTGAATTACCTTATGATAATTGGACTCCAGACGTACCGCCTCCAACCATTCACTGGTTCGGCCATCAGTGATACAACCTGGTTGTCATCCTCTCGCTTGACCATGCCTGCTTTAGGTTCTTTTCTTACCGAAGTGAAAAAAGGGTGAAGAGCAGTCTGGTCACTAACTATCGTTTCAAAACAGCTAAAGCGAGTGGATTGGCTGAGTCTGACACATCCCTCATATAGTAATCCATAAATGAGGACTCACAGTGCCATTGTGCAATGGCCATGATGTCCTTTAATGGAACACCATTGTAAAGGGCGGTCGAGGCAGCTATTCCTCTGACATTGTGTGCCCTTACGCCTTGCACCTGGTGCCCAGTCGCCATCTCGTGAGTAGTCTGAATGCATTCGACCACCCAACGAGAGATAGTATCCATGGATGCGGCGCCATAAGGCTTTTTATGGCAGATCCACAGATGTCTATCGTTCGACCGTAAGGAGTCAGTCCGTTTCTTGTACTTAGTCAAAGCACGGACCGGGCACCAGACACTGGCATCACGATCAAACCTAGTTAACTTCGGTATAATGATCGGTTTGCCGGGATATCTCAAAGATTGGTTCTTTGACATAAACTCTGCTCTTGGCAGAAGACGCAGACCTTCTCCAGAAACAATAAATCGGTTCCTCTCTGCCGAAAGCGCATGGATCTCACTGCGCCTTCTAGCTGAGAAAGCTGCCAATAGAAAGACCGCCTTTAGAGTCAAATGCTTTAGACTAGCCGAACGCAACGGTTCGAAAGGGTGCTTGGCCAGAACATTAAGCACTAAAGATAGACTCCAGGCTGGAGTCACATTTAACTGGGCCACCTCTGGACTATCCCTGTTGGCTAGACAAGGGATAACTGATGCCAAAGCTGACTTGTATCCAGCAACTGTGACGGGAGCTAGTCCTGAAAAGAACAGCTCACAGAGAAAGTCTGCTATTTGCTGAATAGTGGATTGAAAGGTATCAATACCCTTTTCTTCACACCAGTCTGCAAATCTGTTAACCTTGTTGTTATATGACTTGAAGGTTGACCTCCTTCTCGCAGCCGCGATGAAATCAGTAGCCTGTCGAGAAAAGCCTTCCGACGTGGAACGTTGTTTGATAACATCCACGCAGTCAATTTGAACATTTCGGGACGCTCATGTAGGAAGCGTCACTTGGCCTGGGAGATTATGTTCGGAATCTCGGGCAACTGCACAGGATTTTCCACCCACAGATCTAGAAGATCCGCTATTAGCAGGACCAGACACGGTTCCTCCCTGACCTTCACCAATACCTTCGGTAGAAGAATGGTGGGTGGGTACGCGTAAGCCAGAGCATCTGTATCGACGGCATTTGGATCTGGAATCGGCGAGACATATGTCATGATTTGAGCATTTTACTTTGTGGCGAACAAGTCCACGTTGGGTTTGCCCCAATGCTCGAAGATCCGTCGCAGAACCGGAGGGTTGAGGGACCATTCTGTTGGCAGAATTCTCTGTCTGCGAGACAAAGCATCCGCCAGAATGTTCAATCGGTCAGGAATATGAGCTGCTTTCAAAACAACCGAGTAATTCCTGCATCATTGAATCAAGTGCCACACTCTGATACACAGAGTGGGCGACCTGGTCCCGCCTTGGCGATTTATATATGATACTACTGTCGAATTGTCCGACCGTATCAATATCACCTTGCCCCTGATCATCGGAAAGAACTCTTCCGACGCCAGTTCCACTGCCATCATTTCCAAAAGATTGATATGCAGCTGACTCTCCGGGAGAGTCCATGTGCCCGAGACCTGGTGTTTTCCCAGGCAGGCACCCCGCCCCTCCAGCGATGCATCCGTGTACACGGACAGCTGGGGGTGGGGTAGGTGCAGCGAAACCCCTACTAGGAGATTCTGACACTCCTTCCACCATACAAGATGCGACATTATCGGCTCCAAAACTGGTACCAGTTTTGACAGGGGTTCTGTTCTCTGTTTCCACAGAGACATCAGATACAACTGGATAGGCCTTCGCATTAGAGCAGCGTACGGGATAACCTGCTCCATGGAGACCATCATGCCCAGCATCTGAAGGAACCGCCTCGCCTGAATGTGGTTTCCCACTCGAAAACTCCTGAGGTTGGCTAACAGACACCACTCTGGGCTCTGACGGGTACACCCTGCCATCCTCGAGATCGAATCGCATCCCCAAATAAACGAAATGTTGAGTGGGCGTCAACTCGGATTTCTCCTCGTTGACTATCCAGCCTAGATCTGAAAGTACCCTCAGAGTCAGAGCAGTATCCACGTTCAACCTGGCTGCCGAGTCTGCCTTGATCAGCCAGTCGTCTATGTAGGTGTGTAGCGCCACGTTCTCTTTTCTGAGAAACGCTGTCACCACAAGGACCACTCTTGTGAAAACCCTCGGAGCTGTCGACAGGCCAAATGGGAGAACAATAAACTCCCATACTTGATTCTGAAACGCAAATCTCAGAAACCTGTGACAACTCCTGTTCATCGGAATGTGGAAATATGCATCTTTCAGATCGATCGATACACACCACATTCCTTTCCTCAATCCCGCCATTACCGACCTCGGCGTTTCCATCTGGAACCGAGGCGTATGGATAAACCAATTTAATGGCCGGAGTTTGAATATGGGTCTCCATCCCCCTGTGCTCTTGGGGACAAGGAACATGTTTGAATAGAAGCCTGGAGTGTTCCGGTTTGCTGGTTTTATTGCTCCCTTCAGAAGCAAACCCGACACTCCTTTTGAACGGCTTCTAACTTGTCTGGCTCCCTTGGTACGGGTGTCAAGACAGGTGCCAAAGACAGATTTTGTGGTGGAAAGTCCCACCACTCCGGCATGTAACCCTGGGATAACCATCCCAGGACCAGACTGTCTGACGTCACACCTCGCCAGGCCTCGACGAAACGCATGAGCCTTCCACCCACCATAGACGTCTCGACGTCTAACGGGATTGTCCGGCTCGCAGTCCGCTCCCCCCTCTTTCTTAACGAGAGAGAGAGAACCATTTCGTTCTAGGCACGACGGGTATAACTGGCACCGCTGTTCCTGTCGCACAGGCGCGGTCCAGACGGATATGAAGGGAGCTCTCGTACCCTCAGGTACGATCCGGCCCCTTCTGTCCGCCCTTTGAGGACTTACCCTTACCCTTCCCCTTGCCCTTCCCGCAAATAGGTCAGTCAGGAGCAACCTTGGGGAAGGTATGCGCCTCTACAACCTTCCTGGCTTTCTTCGCCGGTGGCGGCTGAGAAAAGCCAGCTGAAGCAGAAGTCGCAACAGGCTTAGCTTTCGCCTTGCCCTTATGCTTCTTCTGCTTCTTTGAAGGTTGTCCCGCTAGCGGTTTCCCTACAGCCCCTAGTGCGTGCGCTTGCCGCACTAGCTCTAGCTGCAGGTTGACCGCTAACCGATTCTGCGCGATACTGGCTGTATCCTCTAAGATGGCCCGCTCCTGGCCACTGAAGATGCTAGGCCCTGTCAGGGGCGTCCCAAGAAGACGCTCCCTGACTGCCGTAGCCGGACGCATATGGTCAATGACCATTTGCCTCCTGGATTCAGTAACTCGCGCTTACACCCTTGCCAAAGCTTCCATAGACAGCACCAGGCCGTCATTTACGCATGAAAGCGCCACAGGTGGCACAGGGTGGCCTGCCCCCGCTTCAGCCCACACCGACTGAAGGAGATGATACGAGTGGTTGACAGCGCTCATAGCTGCCCTCACACCCTCATCGCATACGGACCGGACTTCCTCTTGGTGTACCTGAGCCTTGTCCACAAGTGCCGGACCGGGGCCACCCACCCCGGCACTCTGAATGCCCAGTACCCATCGGTCATCCTCGGTGACCGATGGGACTACACCATATCTGTCGTATTCCCCCCGCGGAATACGACATCTTGCCCGCACCTCCCTGGAGGCCGCAGGGAGCTGACCCTTGGTCATAAGTTGTTTGCTATAAATAGCCTCCAACAATTCTATAAACCGTGGATCCGGTCCCACAGACTGGATCCGGGCCGCGGGCAAAATCCCCGTCCTAATCGATGCAACCGACGGACGGGGCGCATCTTCATCGGCCGTGGCCGAAACCACAGACGGGTCAACCCTGGCTAGCCACGCCAGAGCCTCTGACCAATCTATCTCCGATGAAGACACACCCGCAAACACGTCACCCGTTGACGTGTTCACGGGCCTGCCAGCCATGGCCTCCCGGCAAGGAGCCACGGCTGACATGCCAGGCACTCCGGTACCACACGGTTCCGCCGCCACCCCATGAAACACTCCGGTCCATGGGGTAGGTCCGCACGGAAAACCGTACGGACCCGTAGCAGTCGCGGAACCGTAGCCAGACACGTGCGCCAACGGCACCCCACGTCCGATTGCCGGACCCGGCGAGATAGGTGAGTACCACGGCCGGCCCGGCCGACCCATTACCGTGTCGGCTGGTGCCAAACCAACCGTCACGGAACCGGTGCCCGGTACCAGATTAGCCTCAGCCACAGGCCGAGCCGCTGGCCTGGCTTGCGCCAAGCCAGACAAATGGAGGCCGGTTCCGTCCAGGATGGAATCAACCTCCATATTCTCCACCTGCGGCATCACAGGCCGCAGCAACCTCTCCTCCTCGGCCTCCTCGTCTTCAGACTCCGAAGAGTCGTCGCTAGACGAGGAAACCGTGGAGCCGTCCTGGCGGACGGCTCCCACACCTGACGGACCGGCCACTGCTACTGGACCACCCGGAGGTGGCCGCAGAGAAACAGAACCCGTCTGGCCGGAGCCAGACGGGACTGCCAGGGGTCCGTACAAGACGGCCCCCTCGGAAACCAGTCCAGAACCCTGTCCGAGGACAGGGTCCGTACCAGGCATGGGGAGAAACTGCCCCCCAACCTTTGGTAGCAGGGACGACACCAGCGTGGGCAGAACGCTATGCAGAAAAACCCTGCATAGCCGGACCAAACCACGCCGGCGGTGCCATCCCCGCCACCTCCAGCTGGGGACGTGGAGCACCCCCACCGGCCGAACCGGGCGCTCCACGATTTACTCTCAGACCGCCTGACCCCGCGTCAGACCCAGCCAAGTCCTTCTGGGCAAGGAACTTAACCATCATATCCACGGACCACACTGCGCACACATTACACCTATGGTCTAGGTTACAGGGCGAACACCTAAAACACACATGGTCCTTGAACACGACTCGTACAAATTTATGGCACTCGTCACATGATGGCGGGGTTGGCTTGGCCTATAAATAAGCACAAACCTACAATTACAAGCGGAACGAGACCCTGATGGAAGGCAGACAATTAATTTTCAAATAATTTGACTCATAAATTAACCGTATCCCTCCCGCACCCCACCCCGCCACGTTACAACAAAGATCGCATTGATTATAACGACAAGAACGAAACGGGCATAAAACACACCCAAATTAGATCCTCCAGGATGTGTAACGGCTGCAGGAATCATATCGCATAGCAGTCGGGGTATATTTACCAATCAATGTAAATTATACTCCCTAACGAAAGCCAAACGATATGTGAAGAAAACAACAAAATGTATAACAAACTGCTGTATCACACGGTAAAACCGCAGACCACGCATCTACTCAAGAATTTTGAAACCCCCGATCATTGCAAACCGATCGTGATCGCACGTAAACTTGAACATTCTAAAGTTTCCGGTACCATTTTTAGTACGCAGCACCCAGAACGAGATGCGCGAATTAATGACGATTTTTTCTTCACATAAACATCCGAGCGACCGGGTGTGACATCACCCGCTCGGATCCTACGGAGAACGCCGTCAGCCGATATTCGTGTTAGAAATACCGTAGCAAACACCTATTTTCATATCTGCCGATCGCCTGTTGGGGTTTAAAGAAGGCGATCGTCTGGCATATATCGTTGTTAGCACACGTCCCAGATTCTCTGTGGTCAGAAATCGGGACATGTGACACAGCGAAATTTAGAGACCTAAGTCTTTTAACTATGGATAATAAAGAATGATACAACCTGGTTTTCATGGGCGGTATTCTCCATAGTATCCAGTTAAATCCTTCAAGAACGCACAAACTATCACTTTACAGACAAAGACTTAGATTTCTTTAACAAAAGACACTAAAATCCTCTCCCTGCAGAAAGCATGTATTGCTCTTGTTGCTATGCAAACAAGAATGAGCTCTATGGTAAACGGGTACTCGGCAGTTGGGAGCCGAGTACCCGGTTCCCAGGAGTCGGTAAAGCTTTCTAAGTCTATAATCCTAGAGCCGCTGTCAGGGCCAGCTGTATATCAGAAGTAACAGAATGGTGAGTATTGATCGAAGGAGAACCACCATTCATCAACTCAGTGAGAACATGTCTTAAAGAACCACCACTCATCAACTCAGTGAACACATGTCTTAAAAGAACCACCACTCATCAACTCAGAGACCACATGTCTTAAGGACCCACCTTCATCAACGCAGCGATCGTGTGTCTTAAAGAACTGCCCCTCATCAACTCAGCGACCACATGTCTTAAACATCCACCCCTCATCAACTCAGCGACCACATGCCTTAAACATCCACCCCTCATCAACTCAGTGACCATTGCATTGCAGGCTCTAGTCTTAAACTTATAGAACTACCACTTTCTTAACCTTAAAGAATTGCATGCCCTAAATGACCAGCTGTCTTAGCCTTAAAGAATACCACGTCCTAAATGACCAGATGTCTTAACCTTAAAGAATCGCACGCCCTAAATGACCATATGTTCTTAACCTTAAAGAATTCCATGCCCTAAATGAGCAGCTGTCTTAACCATAAAGAATACCACACCCTAAATGCTGTTATGTTCTTAACCTTAAAGAATCCCACGCCCTAAATGCTGTTATGTTCTTAACCTTAAAGAATCCCACGCCCTAAATGAGCAGCTGTCTTAACCATAAAGAATCTAACACCCTAAATGAGCAGCTGTCTTAACCATAAAGAATACCACACCCTAAATGCTGTTATGTTCTTAACCTTAAAGAATCCCACGCCCTAAATGAGCAGCTCTCTTAACCTTAAAGAATCCCGCACCCTAAATGACAATATGTTCTTAACCTTAAAGAATCCCACGCCCTAAATGACAATATGTTCTTAACCTTAAAGAATCCCACACCCTAAATGACAATATGTTCTTAACCTTAAAGAATCCCACACCCTAAATGACCAGCTGTCTAAATTTAGCCATAAAGAATCCCACTCCCTAAATGAACAGCTGTCTTACCCTTAAAGAATCCCAAGCCCTAAATTACCAGCTGTCTTAGCCTTAAAGAATCACACACACTAAATGACCAGCTGTCTTAGCCATAAAGAATCCCACTCCCTAAATGAGCAGCTGTCTTAACCTTAAAGAATCCCACTCCCTAAATTACCAGCTGTCTTAGCCTTAAAGAATCCCACGCCCTAAATGACCAGATGTCTTAGCCTTAAAGAATCCCACACCCTAAATGACCAGATGTCTTAACCTTAAAGAATCCCACGCCCTAAATGACCAGATGTTTTAACCTTAAAGAATCTCACGCCCTAAATGACCAGATGTCCTAACCTTAAAGAATCCTGTGCCCTAAGTGACCAGTTGTCTTAGCCTTAAAGAATCACACACACTAAATGACCAGCTGTCTTAGCCATAAAGAATGCCACTCCCTAAATGAACAGCTGTCTTAACCTTAAAGAATCCCACACCCTAAATGACCAGATGTCTTAACCTTAAAGAATCCCACTCCCTAAATTACCAGCTGTCTTAGCCTTAAAGAATCCCACACCCTAAATGACCAGATGTCTTAACCTTAAAGAATCCCACGCCCTAAATGACCAGATGTTTTAACCTTAAAGAATCTCACGCCCTAAATGACCAGATGTCCTAACCTTAAAGAATCCTGTGCCCTAAGTGACCAGTTGTCTTAGCCTTAAAGAATACCATGCCCTAAATGACCAGATGTCTTAACCTTAAAGAATCCCACGCCCTAAATGACCATCTGTCTTAAACTTAAAGTATCCCACACCCTAAATGACCATGGGCTTAACCTTAAAGAATCCCATGCCCTAAATGACCAGCTGTCTTACTTAGCCATAACGAATCCCATGCCCTAAATGACCACCTTCTTAACCTTAAAGAATCCCACACCCTAAATTACCAGGTGTCTTAGCCTTAAAGAATCCCATGCCCTAAAGGACCAGCTGTCTTAGCTTTAAAGAATCCCACACCCTAAATGACCAGATGTCTTAGCCTTAAAGAATCCCATGCGCTAAATGACCAGATATGGTAACCTTAAAGAATCCCATGCCCTAAATGACCAGCTGTCTTAACCTTAAAGAACCCCATGCCCTAAATGACCGTGTTCTTGACCTTAAAGAATCCCACGCCCTAAATGACCAGTTGTCCTAACCTTAAAGCATCCCACACGCTCACACTAAATGACCAGATGTCTTAACCTTAAAGAATCCCATACCCTAAATGACCAGATGTCTTAACCTTAAAGAATCCCACGCCCTAAATGACCACATTTTTAACCTTAACGAATCCCACACCCTAAATGACCATGTTCTTAACCTTAAAGAATCACATGCCCTAAATGACAAGATGTCTCAGCCTTAAATTATCCCATGCCCTAAAGGACCAGATGTCTTAACCTTAAAGAATCCCATGCCCTAAATGACCAGCTGTCTTAACCCTAAAGAATCTCATGCCCTAAATGACCAGCTGTATTAACTTTAAGGAATCCCACACCCTAAATGACCACATGTTTTAACCTTAAGGAATCCCACACCATAGATGACCACATGTTTTAACCTTAAAGAATCCCACACCCTAAATGATCAGATGTCTTAACCTTAAAGAATCCCATGCCCTAAATGACCAGCTGTCTAAACCTTAAAGAATCCGACGCCTTAATGAACAGCTGTCTTAACCTTAAAGAATCCCACACCCTAAATGACCATGTTCTTAAAGAATCACATGCCCTAAATGACCATGTTCTTAAAGAATCACATGCCCTAAATGACCATGTTCTTAAAGAATCCCACACCCTAAATGACCATGTTCTTAAAGAATCACATGCCCTAAATGACCATGTTCTTAAAGAATCACATGCCCTAAATGACCATGTTCTTAAAGAATCCCACACCCTAAATGACCATGTTCTTAAAGAATCACATGCCCTAAATGACCATGTTCTTAAAGAATCCCACACCCTAAATGACCATGTTCTTAAAGAATCACATGCCCTAAATGACCATGTTCTTAAAGAATCACATGCCCTAAATGACCATGTTCTTAAAGAATCCCACACCCTAAATGACCATGTTCTTAAAGAATCACATGCCCTAAATGACCATGTTCTTAAAGAATCACATGCCCTAAATGACCATGTTCTTAAAGAATCCCACACCCTAAATGACCATGTTCTTAAAGAATCACATGCCCTAAATGACCATGTTCTTAAAGAATCACATGCCCTAAATGACCATGTTCTTAAAGAATCCCACACCCTAAATGACCATGTTCTTAAAGAATCACATGCCCTAAATGACCATGTTCTTAAAGAATCCCACACCCTAAATGACCATGTTCTTAAAGAATCCCACACCCTAAATGACCATGTTCTTAAAGAATCACATGCCCTAAATGACCATGTTCTTAAAGAATCCCACACCCTAAATGACCATGTTCTTAAAGAATCCCACACCCTAAATGACCATGTTCTTAAAGAATCCCACACCCTAAATGACCATGTTCTTAAAGAATCACATGCCCTAAATGACCATGTTCTTAAAGAATCCCACACCCTAAATGACCATGTTCTTAAAGAATCCCACACCCTAAATGACCATGTTCTTAAAGAATCACATGCCCTAAATGACCATGTTCTTAAAGAATCCCACACCCTAAATGACCATGTTCTTAAAGAATCCCACACCCTAAATGACCATGTTCTTAAAGAATCCCACACCCTAAATGACCATGTTCTTAAAGAATCCCACACCCTAAATGACCATGTTCTTAAAGAATCACACACCCTAAATGACCATGTTCTTAAAGAATCCCACACCCTAAATGACCATGTTCTTAAAGAATCCCACACCCTAAATGACCATGTTCTTAAAGAATCACATGCCCTAAATGAGCAGCTGTCTTAACCTTAAAGAATCACACGCCCTAAATTACCAGCTGTCTTAGCCTTAAAGAACCCCACACCCTAAATGACCAGATGTCTTAACCTTAAGGAATCCCACACCCTAAATGACCAGATGTTTTAACCTTAAAGAATCCCATGCCCTAAATGACCATGTTCTTAACCTTAAAGTATCTAATGCCCTAAATGACAAGCTGCCTAGCCTTAAAGAATCCCACGTCCTAAATGACCATCTTCTTAACCTTAAAGAACCCCATCCCAGAAAAAAGGACAATATGCAGCAATAGCTCCCAGTCAAATTTGTTTCAAAATATTAAACATTTTATTATTCGCGTGATAATGAACAGTTTAACATATATATTTCCTAAAACCAGATTAAATGGACACTGTGTACATCGGTGGTACATTACTGTAGAAATAGGGGATGTGGGTGGGATGGGGGGGGGGGGGGGGGAAATATTAATAATTCGTTGTCTCTAAACCTCTGAAAATGTAGATGGCCTCTAAAAGCATTTACGTTTAAAAGGTTTTCAGGGGAGCATGCCAACCCACCACCCCTCATTCATTTTGATGCAAGGAATATTCTGTTGAATATTTTGAAACTAATTTGACTGGGATGTGTTGATGCCATGCTGCTTATTGCAACAACAGCTCGTAGTCACAGCTCCCAGTTAAATTACTTTCAAAAAATATTCAACACCTTTCCTATACGTACATTTGAATTTCACAGGTAAACGCATTAATTATGATTATTGAATATCTTACCTTCTACATAATTTACTTGAACAATGAAGCAGATTACAGCGAGAAAGAAATTTGTCAATAATGACATAATTCTTGTATGATAATATCCTGACACCACCGCTCTGAACGAGCGTGTAGAACCAATTCACGGATTTCCTGCTAGGAACAATTAATTATCAATCCAATGGCAACATGAATACCATGATCTTAGTATGATTGTAAATTTTATCATTTCATCGTTGGTCAGTATATAAGCAATCAGCACTCATCTAAACTCAACTAATAATACAATAAAAAGTAAGGTCAGTAAGAAATGTTCCTTTAGATCTGACCATGTGGTGTTTCTTTATCCCTTTAACTATCTTGCTGATGCAAGCCACCCGACAATAACTTCATTGTACAATAACTCTGGACCTGTTGAATATTTTGAAAATAAGTTGACTGAAATTTGTTGGTGGCTAAGCCACCAGAAACTTTCAGTCAAATTGTTTTCAAAATATTCAATAACTCTGGAGTTGTGGAATATTATGAACATAATTTGACTGAAAGTTGTTGGTGGCTAAGCTATCAGCAACTTTCAGTCAAATTGTTTTCAAAATATTTAGCAGGTCCAGAGATATAGCTCCTGGATTATGCTGTCTGCAAAAAGTCAGCAGTCAGAAGGTTAACACTCAAGCTGGCCAAAAATGGCTTCTGCAGTGGTCTTGAAAAATGTCAATTTGTAGACAAACAGAAAACTATTTTTGAAAATGTACAGCTGGAATAACTGGCTCGCTCACAGAGCCTGTCATTCCAGCGGTAAGTTTTCAAAAAGAGTCTTCTCTTGGTCTGGAAATGGACTTTGCTCAAGGTCACTGCAAAGACCGATTTTGGCCAGCTTAACCAGCACAGGTTTAAATATGTAATCAGCTAAACCTAAAACTGCTTTAACACTCCAATGCTCAAATCAGCCAAAAATGGCTTCTGCAGTGGTCTTGAGAAATGTCCATTTGCAGACCAAGAGAAGACTATTTTTGAAAATTTACCACTGGAATGACTGGTTTGATAACCGAGACAGTTATTCCAACGGTAAATTTTCAAAAATAATCTTCTCTTCTCTTGGTCTGCAAATGGACATCTTCTATGAGAAAATTGAAACTTTCTTGAATCAATTCGAGTGTTAAAAGGTTAATGGCTAAAATTGGGTAAGAAGATCTATATTTTTACTTAATGAATGTTGTTTTGCAGGCCAAGAGAAGACTAATTTTGAAAATTTACTCACTGAAATGACTGGCTTGATTATCAAGCCGTTCATTCCAGTGGTAAAATTTCAAAATTATTCTTCTCTCAGCCTATAAATTAGATTTAAATAAATGGTAACTTCAACTTCTTGATTTGTCTATGCAATTATTGGAATAAAAACTGATCTATAACCGACACTGACTGGACCATTAAAAGGTGGTCACTAAAGGCAGGTGGGCAACTAATACAACCCATTACTATGATTAATAAATTTTGGAAGGAAATAAAAGATGGTAGTTGAATAAAATTGGTGGTCTTTATAACAAATCCTCTTTAGTCTTTTAAAAATACAATCATTTGGTCCCAAGACTAGGTAACCGCTATAGATAGGTTTGATTGTTTTAGTTGGCCAAGTTTAATCAGTTTTAAATGATATTCAAAACTTGACACTGAGCAGTTATTTTTTTCTTTTTTCTAAATTCCATAAACATTTTTAATTAATCACGTTTGATGTTTTCGGTTCACCTGAGTGTCTACTTCAGGAAACAAATTGTGAAGTTTACATTTAACACACCTTTATCTATTCTATATATTCTTTCATTTTGTCAATGTTACTGTTAGTTAGTTTACACACTTGCTCTAATGGCAATAACTATCGACTACAAGTATAGCTTTCAGATCAATATGTAATAGGTTACAACTTGTCCAATACTAGATCGATTACATTCGACGTAATTGCCTTAACAAAATAGCTGGACCGCGGCCAGTTAGTTTCAGCCAGTCAATCCTAATTCCAACGCATTAGATTCCAATACATACGCGAACAACGTATCGTCGCACACGAGTCAATGCTTTCTCAACCAATCAGAACGCAACTTTGTCTCATTAATATTCTTCCGCTAAGGGCACCTGTTGCCCACAATCATAAAATCTTTATACATGGCGACAATGTTGCTAGGTTACATGACAACAACTTACGGTTAAGTGTATGTATCACGCAAATTGAACACCATCGGATAGCAAACACTGACGAACCCGACATATCTATCTAGTGTTTACTCTGATAAAGGAATACCAAGCGTAGCCGACGCACCATAACTAGCCTGTCTATAACGGGCACCTGCTGTTGGGGGAGGGGGTGGGTGTATAGAGGGGGTAAAGGTGTCAAAGAACGATTCTTTAACAAATTCGTTTGTGCTAGTTCAGCAGAGTTAAATAACAAGCATAATAATGCAGGTTCTGGGCCACCCGGTATTAACACAGTGACGGTCCATAACCTGCGTTATCATGGCATGATTATTGCGTCATAATTGAATATATGTGACGTCACAATAACAGGTTTGCAGAACTCACGCAAACGAATACGCTTTAGAGTAAACCACAAAAGCGATTTTATTTGATAAAGTGATCATGCACCTTACTGTTTTATCGCACCACCACCAACAAAGCACCCACCCACCCGGTTCCTACCCATTTGCTTCAATGTATGTTATGATTACTGTATTCTGCAGCTGCAAAGAACGATTCTTTAACAAACACAGGTGGTCAGAAGAAAACTAGCCTTAAACCCGTCTTCTCTTCACCACAAAAGCGATTTTATTTGATAAAGTGGCCATGCACCTCACTGGTTTATCGCACCACCACCAACAAAGCACCCACCCACCCGGTTCCTATGCATATCCTTTAATGTATGTATGATTACTGTATTCTGGAGCTTCTTAAGTTGTTGTCATGTAGTAGAAGCATCCTACAGCTGCAATCGGTCATTCGCTTTTGCCCACTGTGTCTGTTCCTCAGCCAAATTTTTTTTCTTCCTCAATTCCATTCTTGACTTAGACTAGAGTGTACCGAGTCCTGCTTTCTTGAGATCACCTCGTAGCACGCTTAGCATATTTATGCAGTGACGTCCTCTCCTGGCTATTTGTATTTGCTGGCTCCAACTAGGGCGATTTCCAAGGCTCTCTGTGATGGTGTGTCTTCTGACATCCTTAGCACATGGCCAAACATGGACCATCTTTGCTGGGCGACTTTTACAGACAGCGGCGACATATTACACATCTTGTATAGTGCATAATTAGAAATTATGCTGCCTGGCCATCGGTATCCAGTGATGGAGCTTAGGTATTTGCGGGGGGGGGGGGGGGGGGGCAGACATCGAGTTTGTCTAGAGCCGCATTTGAAGCTGCCCTGCTGTTACAATTATACAGTACCGCAGATCGCTAAGTCGGGTACGAACTGACCCGGGTTAGCCGGATACGAAATGGTCCATCAGAGTTACTCCAAGTCATGCTCCGTTGGTTCTATAGGCGTGTGCGTGTAGCCACCATAATGACAGCACAAAAATAATAGAGTCCGTATGCATGCCTGGTGTGCATGCACATCACTAAGTGATAGGTTACCCACGCTGTACATAGAGCGTGGGGATGGCATTCCGATGTAGTATATATAGTTACCAGTAATTTGGGAATTCCTAATACTGGGCCCCTTCGAGCCATCTTGGTATGAAACGACACCAGGATACGTTGGGAAACACGACTCTCTTAACGGATTTGAAATCGGTTCAGTATTGGCAGAGATACCAGTAAAAGGAAATTGTTCTGAATAATTCTCCAAAGTTGGTTTAGATCGCCATCGCGCATGTGCTGGTAGCGTGACATCATAGACACGTGATCGTCATATGCTATTCCACTATGAAGTGCACATTGATTGGTTGAGCTCTGCATTGGTGACTGTGATTGGTCACCATACAGTATAAAAGTATTCCTCAGTCAGACCGTGGGTTGCCTGAAGCAAGGAACCTTATCCGTGCTAACTGCGTAGAGGTCGCTGTTCTAGCAATCTACACCAATGCAGCATATTTCAGTTCCGGTACTTGTTTCAGAATCTCACCAACACGGCAAACTCTTGCTCAATTTTTACAGATCCGCGCCAACAGGGGCTAATAAACTAAATTAAAAGAAGGTTTCCCGTCTGCCAAGTTCAGGGATCTTGTGTGAGCCGAGTCACCGTTTTCGGCCTGTAACAGCCAAAAGCAGTATGTGAAACGATTGGCTTGTACTGATTTCTCACTGAACCTGCCATACCATGCCAACCAGTGGAGACTAGAAGTAGCACATATCTAGTCCATTATTGTTTTTAACATTCATTTCTGTCTGCAAACATTGCCTTCAGCGTCGCCAATGAGGTAAGCGATGAGGATCGTCTTGTGCCATAGATCTATAACCAGCCAATTCAGCAAATGGAGGCATCTTCATCAAGCACCAAGTCTTGTGTGCTTCTGCCTAGCCGTAAATTAGACAATTATTACTTGTATTATTAATTTGGTGTCAGTGACTATGAAGCGCCAATAACTTCGAATACCACATCAATTCCAAAGAACCTCGCCAACAGACGCCAATATGCGTTGATGGCTAATAGGCGGCAACTTCGCCAACATGCGCTGATGACTAATAGGCGCCCATTTTTAGTGTAACATAGTTATCTTATTTTCTGTAGCACTGATTACAAGTAAGCGCCATAGGTCAGTCTGACCTTATTGTATTGCATAGACCTGTAAAACAGCGAGCGCCGTTTTTAGATGTTACTACTGTTTCGTCATTACTTTTTGTTAGGTTAAATATATATATATATATATATATATATATATATATATATATATATATATATATATATATATATATATATATATATATATATATATATATATACATACATACATACATACATATTATGGAAGGCCATCAGGGTCACAATTCGGTATTTATTATGCATAATAATTCGAATTATTATGCATAATAATTCGATTTATTATGCGTAATAAATCAACCAATCAGAAAGCTAGCATATCGTTTTTTCGTTATTGATTGGTTGATTTAATACACATAATAATTCGATTTATTATGCGTAATAAATCAACCAATCAGAAGGCTAGAATGTATTTTATTCGTTATTGGTTGGTTGATTTAATACACATAATAATTCGAATTATTATGCATAATAATTCGATTTATTATACGTAATAAATCAACCAATCAGAAGGCTAGGATGGTGTTTATTCGTTATTGAATGGTTGATTTAATATACATAATAATTAGATTTATTATCGTAATAAATCAACCAATCAGAAGGCTACAATGCCTTTTATTCATTATTGATTGCTTGATTTAATACATATAATAATTCGAATTATTATGCATAATAATTAGATTTATTATGCGTAATAAATCGACCAATCAGAAGGCTAGAATGGCTTTCATTCGTTATTGATTGGTTGATTTAATACGTATAATAAATCGACCAATCAACGCAAAGCTCGTGCAGCAGTAGAATTAAACTCTGACAAGGCACGTGATTTCTGTTGCGCTGCCTATGATATTGTATGGTTCGTCAGTTAAGCATGTATCTGGAAATTTCATTACTAGTAGGACTATCAAAATTGGGTCATGTAAAATGTTAACAACAGTGGCGCTAGGAAAAATTAGGCAGGAGTCAGGACGTACTCTTGGAATAACGTCAACGATATGATCGTATTGATCGAAACAAGATAGAAATATCAACTGTTAAAATTTATAAAAGAAACAACCCTAATACAGGACAGTACAGTTTTATATTGTCCCCAGGGTGTCCTTTATAGACAGGTTATAAACTACGTATCGACCTCCACGCCAAGGGAGGATTATACGGAAGGGGTGGGGGGCAACCAAATTTATCCTAACCACGTAGGTATTTTCCCGAATCTTAAAATATATTTACAATCTTTCGACTACTTATTTGTATAAATCATATGTAACACGATTCCTTTCTGAACATTTGCGCGATTAGTGTGTCAACTGAACGAACAATTATTAACCTCCGGGATATCGCATTGGTAGTAAGCAAACTCCCGATAAATAACCTACGTACTACGTCACGCCGCGCGCAGTAATATGCAGGTTTCGCGTGGTGCCGAGGACGTGTCTGGTCTGGTCGGAAAATGGGACATTAGAACTGCTCGCACTTTCCCATATTTGTAGTTATTTTTAGGGGCATAGCCTACAGACATGTTAAGGCAAGGGCTAACGGAGCTACAGCCCAGGGCCTCGAAAAATAACGGACTCCACATCAAAAACAATTATTACATTTTACCCATACAATAATGGTCAAGTTCGACTCCTAACCAGATAGCTAACTAGAATACCAGTCGAACTTCAAATAGTTAACTAGCTAGTCAACTATAGTCAACCGAGCACCCGACCTCGGTTCAGATGGTTAGTGCGATATTTGCGTAAATTTCAAAATGGCTGACACCGATCGCTTACCATGAAAAAAGTATATAAAAGTGTAAATATTTCACTAAATAACTTAGGGTTGATGAAATTATGCTTTCCCATTGTATGTCAATGTTCCCAATTCCATATTCCTTCCCACTTTATGCCGTTTGGACGCTTTTTGACGGCTTAGCGGACAAAAATAACCCATTTTCGTAGCTCATTAAAACAGACGACAGAAAGGGTTAATGGAGACTGGCACCCGGCTCCAAATTTTCTGCAATAGTAATTCAATAGGGAACCGAGTACCAACGAACTATAGCCGACTAAGATCAAGTTCGACTGGGCATAGCAACTGCGCATGATCAGTAAACCATGAAACTGACTATGGTTAGCGAGTCGAACTCAACCATAGATATGGGCTTGTTAAGTGATGACGTATTTCCGGGTTCGGTTCGATTGTTTAATATACAAATCAATGTTTTTGTTTAACAACAAGTGATGACGTCATAAACACGCTCTTATGATGTAATAAAGCAAAATACACGCTTCCTGTACGCACCACGCGCAGTGACGTCATACTTAACACACCCATAGGAAACCTAGCTGTTGAATAATTTGTGACCAATATTTGACTGAAAGGCGTGTTAGCTGGTGCTGCCAAAACGTATGGTTAAATCACACGCAACAAATAATCTTTTTAGCATAAGTACGCTCTACATACAATTTTATAAACGGAACCCTCAGAGATATAATGACCACATTTTAACCATCGTATCTAAAACGATTGACGTTATTGCATAGTATTTAAAAAACAATTTGTGCGTAATGACGGTTAAAAGTCAATCAAAATATTCAACCAAAAAAATAGTTTTACTAATAACGTTAGCGACGTCAAATTAATTTCAAAATATTCAACAGTTTTCCTGTATGGTATCGATGAAAATGAGATATGGGGAATTCATCGGTGAAAGGGTTAACTTCTTTTTAACCCATTGAAAATTTCTGATGTCTTCTTATTCCTAACTGACTACAATCGCTTACGTCTTCGATAAGGCCTGTATGTGTAGTTGCTGCGACAACCGGTCTTACCGCCGACGAAAGTGATGGATACACGCTCGCCTCGTTAGAAGATGAAAGTAACGATATTTTGTCTGTATCCGGGCCTGACCTGACTACTTTATTTCAGAAGATGATGATAAGCTACGGTGGTCTTCCGTAGATGTCAGAGTAACTTTATTGAAAACACAAACTCTTGCCTTGTAGTAGAATCACAAGGTGATGCTTTTAATTGCTAGTTTTTAACTATATATTATATTTTCTACAAAAGTGACTTTTACTGTCACAATAACAGTTACAATAAAACTTATTGATTCGATTCAGTTTTCCTACTTACAACAATTTAAGAACTCGATCCAACATTTCCCTAACTGACTAGCATTACTCCCAGTCGCTCTGATCTGATATGCTATTCAATTAGTTCTTGCTTTACTGAAAATACATTCAGCAAGAATCTTATTCGTAGTGCGAGGCGGACCGGACTCTCGATTAAAGTTAAAGTCCCCCTTATGTACTATTTTTATTGTGTTCTCCCTCCATCTTGGTTTCGTACCGCCGGAGGTTGCTCTTGGTTCCCATTGGATTATGACATCATTTCGACCAATCACGACCCCGACTTTTCTATCTGCTGTTTGGCCGATCAATATCTTATTCTGATGGACGTCTTCTGTCAACTTTTCGTCTGGTTTTCTAATCTTCTTGGCACCAGACGCTACTACGTCCTCGTCCGGCCCCTTGCTTATTAGGCTTGCGCCTGCATTTTACAAGGGTGCCATGACGTAATGACCATGTGGCCCATCTGATTCACCAACATCTGGTGTCGTATCTGGTGTCGTGGGTCGCCTCTATAGAAATATAGAACTCGGTCACATTATCACGGTCCTATGGTAAGTCGGTCGTCGCCACGTTACTACGTCATTCTATGAGTCATTCAGTCTGTGCTATGTACACTCTGTCCGTAGCACCCTACCGACGCTCTTGCTTGAATATTTAGAAAACTATTGGTCATGACTTCTGCTGAATACTATAAAAGGTTATGCCGCCGCTGCAGCAATAATTTTCATCTTTCGACCACCGACAGACTCCATCAGCTTACTGCCCTAAGTCTTAGTCTATTCTATTCCAATTTCACTTATTGTTTCAGCTACATTTTCGTGTCAGTTTTGCATCGACTTGATGCACACACTAGATCGTGCTATTACATCCCTGCCCATTGTGTTATCCGTTCTTTAGCTCGCCTGGTATTCAAATATAGTAATTCACTGAGGTCTTAGACTGCAAATATAAGATGTCCCCGGGGTCATGACCCCGCCAGAAGACAATCCGATATCTACATACGCCCCTCAACCAAAGTTAATTGACCATCTCTCTTAAGGCCTTAAGAGAGTGTCAACTAACTCGTTGTGGACTATCAACAACCCAAACCTATACCGGCAGCCTAAACGGATACCACCCGATAGTCGTCCAATCATCAACAACTTAACATTACAGGTCAATATACTATACATCAATACTTGTCCGAGTAGCGGAATGCTCGGAAATACATTAGTAGTATTCGTTAGTGTATGGTTGATAATTATACAAACATACATGTCCGGGTAGCAGAATATCGTGCGCAAAAGACTGCCCCGGGAAACACATTAATAGCATCATTAAACCGTGGTCGATAACCTCGATCCACGCGTAACTTAACATAGAGAACAATACGATCAATCAAGCAATACAATAGTATAATATACCACAATCAATTGCTCTAATGACGTCATCTGATCGTGACGACGTCACCATAAATGTCAGTCCTTAATCCTACAGTGTAAATATCATTACAGATCATGTGAATTTTTCCTATTAAATAATACAGTACCAACATGGCACCATACTAATGTTCGTGCTACAACATTTAATATTCACCAATTACTGTTCCAGTGGAAACATATAACGTTAGTGCCAAAATGTCATGGTGATACCTCCCAGCGGTCTATGCTTACGTTAGGATCCACCACGTCAACGTACGTCTCCATCTCTATCCATTCGGCAGCCATCGACCATCTCAGTCCTGGCGTCAGCATTAGGCGACGACCCGGCTGCCATCCGCAGCGGCTCCGGTAGAGCTGCAGGTCTCCGGGGCTGCTGGGTCTGAATAGTTGGTGCAATGATATGCGGTTCACTACTATGGGCCGCACGTGGCTTGCATTTATGGGTCGCATGTGGCTTGCCTTTAAGCGCATTCCACATGCGTGATAACACGCCACATTTATATACACCTGTGCAAAAGTTAAGCACCAGCAAAAACAATAGAACGTAGAAACATGATGGTACAACTAGGCTGCCATACTTTTTGTCCCCGCGTTAGCTGACATAATTCCAAGTACGAAATGCACATGCATGCATGACTTCACGCCGCTTGATGTCCGTGCGTGGCGGGAAACAGCACACGTGTTCAGTTATGTAAAAGTCCAGTTTGAGGTGTAGAACATTACATACAGATTTAGGCGACAAGATTAGGAATTTTGTGTTCATGACCGTGGTTTATTTGTACAGAGAGAATTAGCTCTTGATTGTGAACCGCTATGGCAAGACGAAGGTTAAGTGATCGTGTGAAATGGCAAATCATAGGCATGCATACCACTGGTATGTCATGCAGAGAGATTGGCAGACAGCTGAACATTAACCATACTGTAATCAGTCGTTTGATTGCAAAACATGGGCAAACTAACGAGGTGAAGGACAGGCCTAGATCTGGAAGACCGAAGAAGACTACTGCCCGTGATGTTCGAGCCCTAGTACGCCTTGTTAGGAGATCTCCATTCACCAACAGCAGAGTGCTCAGCCAGCAATGGGAAACGCGCAATAGAGTGTCAATTTCTACCGTCAAAAGGAGACTGTATGCTGCTGGCATGAAAGCTAGGAGACCTGTCAGACGTCCTCTCCTCACTGCACACCACAAAGAGGAGCGTCTGAGGTGGTGCAACGAAAGAAGACACTGGAACATGAGATCCTGGAGACGGGTACACTGGTCCGATGAAAGTCGGTTCCTGCTTCATGCCACAGATGGTCGAACTCGTGTATGGAGGTCCAGACGCACGGCGTACGACCAACGTAACATCATGGAAGAAGTTCCATTTGGTGGAGGTTCTGTTATGATATGGGGGTGCATCTCATTTGATTGTAAGCTGGATCTGTTGACTGTACCTGGAACACTAAATGGACAAAGATATCAAGATTCCATACTGGATAGAGTTGTGGTCCCTCATTTTGTAAATCATGCACCTGGAACCCACCCTATATTCATGGATAACAACGCCCGACCACATCGTGCTAGAGCTGTGCATGAATACCTCCGCCAGAATGCCATCAAAACCCTACCATGGCCAGCAAGGAGCCCTGACATGAACCCTATTGAGCATATCTGGGACATTCTGGGAAACATGGTGAGAAGGAGGGATCCTCCTGTGCAGAACCTACAGGAATTAACAGACGCACTCCATCTTGAATGGCAAGGAATTCCACAATGGCGTATCAGTGGGTTGGTGACCAGCATGAGACGTCGTGTCCAGGCCGTCATCCAGGCACAAGGTGGATATACCCGGTATTCATAATGACAGTCTCAAACTCGTGCACAGATGTTAAACTTCGTTTTCAGACACCATTAATGACAATCTAGTCACGTGTGTCAACTGTAGGGCAATAGTTGTCAGTTGTGTCAACGTAACCATATGCAGGCCTCGTTTTCAAGTTCAAACAAAAACATCCAGTGTTTCCCCACCATCATAATCAGCATTCCTCTAGTTGCATTATTACCTCTTGCACTAAGATGGATGGGTACATAAATGTTTATGCTATTGCTTTCTTCATAGCACATGAATATACCCTCGCATGTGCGTAAACATAGGGTGGTGCTTAACTTTTGCACAGGTGTATATAATATAAGCACAATTACTAACACAACTATGAAGGAACCCGTTGAATATGATACGAAAGAATGTACCCCAATGCCATCGACCATCACTGGGTCGATCATGGATAACGGTGCTAGCGGCACGTACTTAGACTTTTGTAAATGGTTCCACGGTTGTAGCTTTAAATGGTCAACTATCATGGATTGATTTAGAACGCCGGACACATCCAAGTGAGGCATTTCAATGGCTAGGCCTATTCGAGTGTACGTCCGACTATAAGATGCTACAGGCTCGAATCGCCAGCCCCTCCCACTATACCCGCATTCTCCAGACATCAATGCATACACACCATTATTCACCCTACATCGGTCCATCAGTCGTCCGTCGCAATGGATTTCCACCGTTTCGCCGAACGTTTGCAACACTACTCCGATTTTCTCATTGGCAAATAATTTACTAGTGGTTACGTTTGACTTCGTTAGTTGAATATTACAGTTGCTATCAGTCGCATTTGTCAATACACTCACAATACAGGGCACGTGGGTCTTGTCGACCTGTAGTTGTCCCTGGCACACCCTAGGATCAGCACCATGACACTCCGATGCGGTAAAGTACCACCCAGTCTTGGTATCTAGACCAATGCTGGTACGGGCCAGTATCACTTGCATGTAATACCCTGTCTTGGCCAGTGGTTCAGGCCATGAGTGTAGTCCATATTCGATATATTGTCCTCCGTCAATTAACGGTAGTGTCGCCACATAATGGAGCTTCAACTCGTCCCGCCACAATGGATATACCACTACATTTCTGTAATACCACTGATACGGTTTCACCAGCCTATATTCCGCATTAACCTGTTTTGCCACGGACGTCAGATCATCGGGACCAAAAAGTTCTTCCGTTAGACGACCCAACTCCAAGGATGCCGTTTGCCTATGGCACTGTTCGGCTGCCTTCTGGTAGTCATAGACCACATGTTCATCCGAGTCTATAACATGTCTTAACCGTACCAACGCATATAGTTCCAACAATCGAATCTCCGGCTGCCTGAGCGCTCGGCTCATGTGGCCCGTTGCAGTGGCCAAGTTGTCGCCTAACTCGTTAATATGGTCCGTGTTCATACCAATATCTCGGAAAGCTAATTTGACGTGCGACGTCAACTGGTTGGTAAAATGCACCACTTTGTTCATCCTCGTCATCGCCCTCTTTACCACATCTCGTATGGCGTTTATATCCCCAGATGTAGCGGTACCGAACAGCGATGATGCGATGTCGCCCACAAAGTTAAATAACCCTCGCTTCTGCCTAGCGCCACTTCGACTACTCATGGTTTGCTGTGTTTGGCTTGCCATCTTTCTTACTCCCCGTATTCGATGCTGTAATCCATATATATCGTTCCCGCTCAAAAACGATGTTTTGGTACCCATGCTAGCGGCGAGACTGGCCATTTGGGCCAACCATCCCAGGAACTCCGTGGGTAGGTAAGGATGGTCGATGGATACTATCACTGTCCATTCGGCCCGTATTACCGACACAACCTCTGGTTTGGTTATCATGACGCCGTTCGGTAGCCGGTGTATACTCGAGTCTTTACACATACCCAATACCACGCTAAACCACAACGCCATTATACACTATTGAAACGAAAACATTTTTGTATCGTGCGAACGAATTTAGCTTCAATCGTTATTATACCTTATGCACTAGCTATTCGCGATGTTATAGTATAGCGATACAATACACACTACTGGCGGTTGTGCCACCGAATAACGGCATTTATACGACTGATGAAATCAGCGTGTAGAGCGCCATCGTAAGAGGCGGAGTCTACCAAGCCAAAATCCAGAGTCGCTTGTTACCGGATTCGTTCTCCCGCCTATACCCTTGCTTTCGCTTCAAGTCTAACCGGAGTTGCTTGCTATCAAAATCGTCATCCGGTATATGTCTGCACTTGCGCAGCATATAAGGATGCGATGGAAGCGTCTCCATTGGTTCAGGGGGCAGCTTTGGTGCCGCCTCCGGAGCGTCAATCACCATAGGCCTAGGAGTGTCGATGATATCACTCAGTGACTCATGGTTTTGATTGCGACTCGTACTGGGTTGAACCTTTTTCTGGTCAACCCTCTTACCCCCTGTACGCACCTCTGGCTCCATATCCGAAGCTGGCCGCTTCTAACGAGCCTGGGGTGTCGTATCAGCATCGGTGACCATAGGTTCTGGCTCGGGCAACATCGCCCTGGGGTGATGGCTAGCCTTCGTCCCCCTGGTAGGGTTACGAATGGGACGTGGTCGTACCGCGTCCCAGCACATTTCTGAGTCAACCACGCGCAACTTACATATATTAACTACATGCACCTTACCAGACCTCTGATGGCGTACGTGCTTAAAGATCTCATACTCGGGGTCACTGCGAGAGGTCAACTTCATCCTCTCCTCAGTTTTTACGACCACCGAGTCCCCCACTTTAAATTCACCAGCGTTCGCACGCTTATTAATTTGTTCCCTGTGAACCTCCCGAGATCTAGCTGTCCCCTCACGAGCACGCAGCAAGGCATTGTTGAGATACGTCAGTCTCTCACCAAGGTCCTGCGACGCATCGATGGGAATGGCTTTCGGCAATCTCGCCCGTCGCCCATACGTCAAATAAAATGGCGTATACCCGGTCATTGAATGATGAGTACTGCGGTACGCTGTCAAAGCCGCACCCAACTCGTCCTCCCACGCCCTCGAGGCATTATTCACCCCTTTCTGGATCAACTCTTTAAGAGTGCGGTTGAATCTTTCAGTACGTCCATTGGTCTGCGGATGGTACGGGCTAGACCGCCTATGGTCGATACCGTGTTCTTTGAACCACTCCTCTAGAGAATGAGAACAAAATTCTTTACCCTGATCGGTTATCACAATTTCAGGGATGCCATGACGCGCGACATACTCATTGAAGAACTTTTCTTCCACATTTTGAGATGTCTTCGCCATGATTGGGTATGCTTCCGCCCATGCAGAACAGTGATCAATCACAGTCATGATATACACGTTACCCTTGTTCGATTCTAATAATGGACCGATCAAATCCATTCCAATTATCTGGCTCGGATAATTGGCCATGGGCATTTCACTATACCTGGGTCGGGTAGTGACAGGTCGGTTGACCTGGCATTTCGTACACGTTTCAAGCATACGAATTACGTCTTTTCTTAAAGACGTCCATACAAAAGAATCCCTCACCATAACGATGGTCTTCTGCAGACCTTGGTGACCAGCTCGTTCATCAGCCATCCGGAGCACTTTCTCACGGAACAGGGTAGGTAAGACAATTCTGGGGTACTCAGCGTCCAACGCTGAAGGCGTAACTAAAGAATACAAAATGCCATTCTTGACCATATACTCCTCCGGGGTGTTTTTTAACAACTCTGGGTATTCCTTGGTCTGCTCGGCACACAATTCGTCATGTGGTATGTCGAATGCTTCCAGATGGATGTGAGGTAACACTCCCTCGTCGACGTCTGGTATCACAAAGTTGCCCATGTCTAACGTCGCGACATCCACCGGACGACGTAATCTGGACAACATGTCCGCTCGAATATTCTTTGAGCCTTGGACGTATTCAATCTTACATCCGTACTCGGCAATCAGTACCGCCCAGCGCTGCACCTTCGTGTTTTTAACTTCGCCCACAAACAAACTCTTTAGGGGTTTGTGGTCGGTATACACGGTAAACTGCGAGCCAAATAGATAAGGTCTAAGCTTCTTTAGCGCGTATATTACCGCATAAGCTTCCTTTTCTATCACAGGCCAATTCAACTGACTGTCTTTAAGAGTAGAGCTGACATACTGAATCACCCGCTCAATACCCTTGTCATCTACCTGTACCAGTATCGCACCTATCGCATAGCTAGACACATCAGTATACAATCTATACGGAGCATTCAAATTCGGATATGTGAGAACCGTCTCACTACACAGCAAGTTTTGCAATTTCTTAAACGCTTGCTGTTCTTCCTGACCCCACTCAAAACGTATATATTTCTTAGTCAATTCTATCAAAGGCTTAGCAATTTCGGCATAGCCTTGCACACAAGAGCGGTAATACCCTGTAGCGCCCAGGAAACTTCTCACCTCACCCACGTCGCGTGGCGGTGACATTTCTCTTATGACCTTGACCTTCTGGACCTGAGGAGCCACTCCCTGTGCTGAAATACGATATCCTAACAAATCAACTGATGGTTGGGCGAAATCGCATTTCGATTTTTTAACTTGCAAATTATATTCTTGAATTCTACGCATAACTGTACGCAAATGCTGTGCATGTTCAGCCGGGTTTC
The DNA here is from genome assembly GCA_034401795.1 of Chaetoderma sp. LZ-2023a. NCBI lineage: Eukaryota > Metazoa > Mollusca > Caudofoveata > Chaetodermatida > Chaetodermatidae > Chaetoderma > Chaetoderma sp. LZ-2023a. Next base: position 33,068,121 of record CM067359.1, read on the forward strand.
TTGAATATATGACTATATCGTCGACAAAAACATGCAGACATTTTCCCACGAATTCTCGGAAAATATCGTTCATTGCCCTCTGAAATACGGCACCTGAGTTCGCAAAACCGAACGGCATCCGAACAAATTCAAACAAACCTTGACTGCAAACGAACGCTGTTTTCGCTATGTCTTGGCTGTCCATTGGTATCTGCCAATAGCCAGACTTCAAGTCCATAGTCGAAAAGATTGTAGCGCCGCCCATAGAATAGAAAATGTCCGATATATTTGGCAAAGGATAGCTATCCTTAAGACAAACGGAGTTCAATTTCCTATAGTCAATACAAAATCTCGTCCCCCCGTCCTTCTTAGGAACCAACGTAATGGGTGACGCCCATGGGGACGACGACGGTCTTATGACGCCCGCTGCCAGCATTTCAGCCACTTGATTCTTGACTATATATTGCTTGGCTAGCGGTAGACGGTACGCTTTCTGCCTAATAGGATAGGCATCCCCTGTCGGTACCATGCACTTGACTTTGGGAACCAATCCTAAAGTGTTTGGACGAGCCGTATCAAAAATATCTGCAACGTCCGCCATGACTTTGTCGATATTTTTATATCCGGTCGTTTCCTTACAGCTTGCATGGACATAATTTGTCTGTTCTCTATGCGGATATTCAAAGGGATATACCTGGCCAAACCATACTACAATTTTTGCCTGATAGTCAATCTTTGCATTTCCCAGGTGCAAAGCATCCGCTCCAAGTAAACATTCATGCCTCATTCTGGCCACAATCGTACTAGGGATGGGTCGGGCATTCTCGAATTTTACTAGTGTTTCCCCCAACAACTTTATCGGGGAACCATTTACAGCTAAGAGCGTTCTTGCTCTTTTCAATGGCCTAGCATTCAACATGCTACGCCATATATCCTTACGAATCAAGGATGTGCTAGCACCAGTATCCACTAAGGCATGCAGGTACTTACCCCGATCCGATGGACCGTCTTTATCCATTTTTAGATGGATTAAGAACCGCTCGGTCGGTGATCTCACCAACGGCTCTCTCCGTCGTCGTTTAGCGAAGGGCTCCTTCGTCCACTAACCACCTCAGCGTAGCTGTTCCTCCGGGTAGATGCTTCTCGTCCGATACCGTCTGAATAACGGCCATAAGCATCTGTCCCCTCGCTGGTTAGCACAAACCCGTCACGATCGACGTATTCGTCACGGTCGCATCTAGCATTGTTCAGGTCCATGCGAACATTACGCGCACACTCGCGAGGTGTAGTTTGTCTGTCGCCTGCACGTCGATCATTTATCTCGTTATTGTCCATGTTAACGTCTTCTTCTCGTCTTCTCTTTGCGGCGAGTTGAGGTCGGTTATTTAATGGATTCGATGGTGCATGGTTTCCGCCATGCTGTGCTTGTGGGCAGTCCCGAACGAAGTGTCCACCCTGACCACACCCAAAACATTTTACCGCCATGGCACGAGTCGTCTGCCATTTCATATACTCCCCAAAACACTGTTGGGCCCTGTGTCCTTCCCTCCCGCACTGGGAACAGGTAATCGGCGGTGCCCGTCACGGTTGTTGGGGTCGCTGGGCAGCCTGTCTGTCAACATTCTCCCGCGGCTGCATCGGTTGGCAACAGTCACTCTTGTAGTGACCCATTTTCCCGCAGTTGTAGCATGTGATATGCGGTACGTGCTTGGGCGACGCTGGTCTCGGTGCTGGACCGCGTCACTGTGGTGGCGGCGTGGCCACCTTCTTCGCGGGTGGGGTTCTTCTAGCAACATTTTTCGGCGCCTCATTCGCAAGCTGTAAGTCGCGTACCAGACCGCACAGCTGCTCGATCATTTTGCTCTGTTGAGCAGTCTGTCTTTTCAATGTCTTTACAACAGACCAGTCATTGCTCGTAGGAGGTCGTTGCATGTTTCGTCCTCTTCCGCAATCTCAATGGCTCTCGCCAACGTGGTGGCGCTCTTGCGGATGATCCTCCGACTTAACCCTGGGCACCTGTTTTCTACGTTCCCCTCAGGGTAGGTTCTAACGCTGGCCTCCAAGTACCTTCGGTTGAATGAGATTACCGTTTCATTCCTTCCTTGCCGCGTGCCCTCGAGGGCATACTTCACACGTTCTCCCTCATTCGTGGAGATGAAATTCAGGGTAATGAAGTCGCGGAACTGCTCGAATGTGACCTCGTCACGGACCTTGTCTACAAGAAATCCGTCGACGGCGCGGGATAGCTGTCCGCGGGCCGCTCGCGTAATCATATACACCGGTACCCCCTCAAGACATCCCTGGTTGGGAGCCCAGGCTCTTTGGGTTTCGTCGAGAAAGGTTCGTACCTCTTCCGGTACAACGCCATCACATGGCTGGATGCGGGTTACGTGATCGCGGATCTCCTGTCTGTAGACCCGTTCTGCCTCTCGCCTGTTGCTGCTGTCGACAATGGCCCCCGCCATTGCCAAACCCATGGCCTGCATTGCTGCCACCGTCTCGCCCCTTAGCTCGGCCCGAGGTCGGTCGATTGGCGGTAGTCCTGGGTCGGTAGGGCTTTGTGGTGGTCGGGCCATTCTGATAATGGAGTACTCACTGTGTCTGGTTACTCTGGATCCTGGCAGACGCTCGCCACTGAAAATGTCTGATGTCTTCTTATTCCTAACTGACTACAATCGCTTACGTCTTCGATAAGGCCTGTATGTGTGGTTGCTGCGACAACCGGTCTTACCGCCGACGAAAGTGATGGATACACGCTCGCCTTGTTAGAAGATGAAAGTAACGATATTTTGTCTGTATCCGGGCCTGACCTGACTACTTTATTTCAGAAGATAATGATAAGCTACGGTGGTCTTCCGTAGATGTCAGAGTAACTTTATTGAAAATACAAACTCTTGCCTTGTAGTAGAATCACAAGCTGATGCTTTTAATTGCTGGTTCTTAACTATATATTATATTTTCTACAAAAGTGACTTTTACTGTCACAATAACAGTTACAATAAAACTTATTGATTCGATTCAGTTTTCCTACTTACAACATTTTAAGAACTGGATCCAACGTTTCCCTAACTGACTAGCATTACTCCCAGTCGCTCTGATCTGATATGCTATTCAATTAGTTCTTGCTTTACAGAAAATACATTCAGCAAGAATCTTATTCGTGGTGCGAGGCGGACCGGACTCTCGATTAAAGTTAAAGTCCCCCTTATGTACTATTTTTATTGTGTTCTCCCTCCATCTTGGTTTCGTACCGCCGGAGGTTGCTCTTGGTTCCCATTGGATTATGACATCATTTCGACCAATCACGACCCCGACTTTTCTTCCTAGCATCTGCGGTTTGGCCGATCAATATCTTATTCTGATGGACGTCTTCTGTCAACTTTTCGTCTGGTTTTCTAATCTTCTTGGCGCCAGACGCTACTACGTCCTCGTCCGGCCCCTTGCTTATTAGGCTTGCACCTGCATTTTACAAGGGTGCCATGACGTAGTGACCATGTGGCCCATCTGATTCACCAACATCTGGTGTCGTATCTGGTGTCGTGGGTCGCCTCTATAGAAATATAGAACTCGGTCACATTATCACGGTCCTATGGTAAGTCGGTCGTCGCCACGTTACTACGTCATTCTATGAGTCATTCAGTCTGTGCTACGTACACTCTGTCCGTAGCACCCTACCGACGCTCTTGCTTGAATATTTAGAAAACTATTGGTCGTAACTTCTGCTGAATACTATAAAAGGTTATGCCGCCGCTGCAGCAATAACTTTCATTTTTCAACCACCGACAGACTCCATCAGCTTACTATCCTAAGTCTTAGTCTATTCTATTCCAATTTCACTTATTGTTTCAGCTACATTTTCGTGTCAGTTTTGCATCGACTTGATGCACACACTAGATCGCGCTATTACATCCCTGCCCATTGTGTTATCCGTTCTTTAGCTCGCCTGGTATTCAAATATAGTAATTCACTGAGGTCTTAGACTGCAAATATAAGATGTCCCCGGGGTCATGACCCCCCAGAAGACAATCCGATATCTACATAATGATAGAATCCAATCCATCACCACCAAGTCTTGGTTACCATTCGAACCGAACATACCATTAATACAAGATTTTTTTAATATTTTGTTGCTAATCTGTCTGGTAGCTGTTGCTAAGACAGTAACAGCTTACAGGCAGTCTCTAAATATTCTACAGTTTACTAATAATGTTAGCGACGAAACAGTCAAATTATTTTCAAAATATTCAACAGTTTTCCTGTATGATATCGATGAAAATGAGATATAGGGAATTCATCGGTGAAAGGGTTAACTTTTTTAACCCATGATACAATCCTATCCATCACCACCAAGTCTTGGTTACCATTCCAACCGAACATACCATTAATACAAGATTTTTTAAATATTTTGTTGCTAATCTGTCTGGTAGCTGTTGCTAAGACAGTAACAGCGTACAGGCAGTCTCTAAATATTCTACAGATTACTAATAACGTTAGCGACGAAACAGTCAAATTATTTTCAAACATCAATACCGTAATTCATCATACATCCTCAACCTCCTCCTCCTCCTACGACCTCCGTTATCAGACCACCTTATAAACTCTATTATTTTACTATTACCACTCTCTATTATTATCACTCATCAAACTCTATTATTTTTACTACAGTAGATAACCACGGAGGGGGGCGCGCCGCCGCTACGTTAAAACGTAAAATACACAACTTTTAAACTTTTAAGGGTTAACATTTTCAAAATAACACCGATATCGCGCACTTCGTCATTGTTCCAAAAATCTAAAACGACTGCCGTTTTTGCAAATGCAATATTAAGTATTTAAAAACAATTTACGCGTAATGACGGTTAAAAGTCAATCAAAATATACAACAAAAATAGTTTACTAATAACGATACCGACGAAACAGTCAAATTATTTTCAAACATTAATACTGTAATTCCTCACCCCTCCTCAGCCTCATACTCCCTCCTCCTCCTTCTCCTCCTCCTCCTCCTACGACCTCCATTATCAGACCACCTCTTAAACTCTATTTTTTTTACATTACTCTCTTATTATTTTTACAACGGTAGATAACCACGGAGGGGGGAGCGCAGCCACTACATTTAAACGTAAAATACACAACTTTTAAACTTTTAAGGGTTAACTAATTCAAAATAATAGAACATTCCAGAGTGTTGCAAATCCGAAAAACCGTGTGCGGATGGACGTCATTGTTATCGAGAAAAACGTGTACCGCTGGACGCCATTGCTCTCTAGAATGCGTTTACCGCTGTACGCCATTGTTTTCCAAACAATAGCGACTGAAATGGAGCGTTTTGATTGGTTAAAACCACATTCCAACGAAAAGAACAATAGCGTCCAAAACCCCCCTATGCTACTAATAGCATGGACTAGCAAGCCTATTAGATGGAATAACAGGGTATAACAGCAACTTGAACTGGAAAATCATTAAAATACGTGATGTGGAAAACATGGAAAATATCGTGGCTATGACATGGAATAACTGTCATTTGAAATGGAATAACATGGAATAATGAGCCTATGATATGGAATGGCATGGAATATGACATAGCCGCCATTTGAAATGGATAACATAAAATATCTGCTGGGGTGGGGGTGGGGTGGGAGTGGGGGCAGAGCCGGCCCAAGGGTTTCTGGCACCATAGGTGAAGGCAAATGACCACCCTTTAAGCGGGGATCGGGGAGGGGAGTTGTCCTCCCCCAGAATATTTTGAAATCTGAGAGGGCATTTCCTGCATTTCTAGAGCGAAATATGGCTCTTCTCCTAAGTGTGGATTTTCTTATTTGCTTTAAGAACATGTAGCTTGGGTGGTGAGAGGTACCCAAACTCTCTTTTTGGCGCCCCTCTAAAGTCTGGCGCCCTAGGCAGTGTCTAGTTTCTCTATGCATTGAGCCGGCCCTGGAGGCGAATAGCGAGGAATAATTGGCAGTTATTCTTTGTTATTCCATATCATAGCGTCGCTATTCCATGTTATTCCATGCCATGTGCGTGTTATTCCGTGTTATTCCATATCATATGGCCATTATTCCATGTTATTCCATTCATAAGCTCGTTATTCCCTGTTATTCCAGACTGTACGCTACCGTAAAGTGTGTAACTTCGCCACCATGAGGTAACTTCGCCAATAAGTTGACCGAGCCCCAAATCAGCTTTCAAAAGGAGCATGTTTGGTGTCATTTGACAGCGTGGCTGTCCTGAAACGCCTCCCATGTCAAGACGTTTATGATACAACTACAGACCCCAATGCAAATGTTATTGATCTACTCAAAGAGATGAAAAGATGGCCAACCTCTACATCACCAACCAAACCGAATCGTGGGTGGGTGGGGGGGGGATTAAGGGGTGTGGGTGGGTGTATGTGGGGTGGGGTGGGGTGGGGTGGGTGGGGGTCGCTAGATGAGAACTTAGCAGGACAGACCACCGAGATCCTTTCATCAAGCAAGGCTGAAGATCGACCAGGAACATCAGGTCCGAGTGGCTCTAGTAATGTGGGTGGGGAGGTGGAGGAGGATAGCGTGTGTGTACAGTGTGATATGTCGTATTCTATTTACACTGGAGACGATTGCTTACAATGTCTCCAATACCTCAATTACTACAGTTGATGTTGTCACAAATGTGACACGTTCTTTGTAAGTAAGAGGTGTCATGGCTGAGCTGAAGACATGCGATGATTAATCTGTGAACTAAATAACTAAACATTCAACTTTGTTCATGCAGCAGTTCATGGCACGTTAGATATACCATCGAAATGAAGCTATAATTAAAGGACATTTTCAGCTGCTTTCAATAGCAAAATGAATGGATACTTTTTTGTAATTTTGAATTCTGTTGTGTTCTCTGTTTGTCTAAATTCAATAAAGGTGGGGATGATTCAATACCGGCTGGTTAAGTTACATAAGACTTAGATGAGTGGCGAAATAACCTCTTATTGGGGTTATTTCGCCACCCAACGAAAATGACGCCTATCCCAGAACAGACAAATGATTACTTTCACAATTTTGTTTTCTTATTCACTGGACCATAAGTGCTCTAAACACCAGCATTCCAGTTAGAAAAAGAAGGCGTAGCGAGTGTGTACATAACAAGAGGTCCATGGGCCTTAACGTTCACCTGGACCATTAGCATTTAAACCATTAGCATTTGAATAGACATAATACTTTCAATTCAGCAGTAACAAGACATAAAATACAAAATTGGTAATTCAGAATATTCGATATTTAGTGGAAAATTAAAGATGAAAGCTGACCACACAATTAGATTGACCCTTAGGTTCCATCCAGCCAATAAAATAAAATCAAATATGGCCATCAACCCCAAAATTTTGATTGGTCCGTGACAGCCATGTTTTATCAAGGATCAAGTGCTCTTGAACACACTTTAATCACCCTTAGTTATCAATGAAGCCTGATCCTGATTTTGGGAAACAAGATGGCCACTGGAACAAGAGGTTAATGCGTTTTAAACGATTTCCAGCCATTTTTCGGAAAATTCAAGATGGGTGCCGAACAAATTGACCAATCAAAATTCTGTCTACAAGCTCAGAAGCACATGACTCTAGGTTCCTTCCAGCCGAGCTATCGTTCAAACGGTTAATAAGAAGTAGAATTTTAACTGATTTTCAGAAAACCCACCATGGCCGCCAGAAAAATTGGCCAATCAAAATGCTGTATACATGTTTTGAAAACTACCAGCCTAGTATTCTTCCAGGCAAGCCTGGTTGAAATTGGCCAATCATTTAATGAGTAGCATTTTAAACGATTTAAAGGCATTTTTTGAAAAGTTCAAGATGGCTGCCAAAAATTGCTCAATCAAAAAATTCCATACGCAACACGCCTTCAGAGTCGGCATATAATGTATCCATAGACCACGTTTAGTTCATGTATAGGCCAAGCAAAAACTCTGGAACTACATCTTGGACAAAAATTCTCTGTAATGTCCAGTGAACCACGAAAAGTAGCCCATGCTTACCTACTTTTCAAACACAACACACCTTGAGCATGTAATGCATCCATACACCAAGTTGACTTCCTGAACTACTGTAAAACAAAGCCTCTTGAAGCTACAGCCTGGCCCAAAATTATCTGTAATGTTCACTGAACCCTGAAAAGTAGGTTAGGCTGTCTGGCTGAATTACTTTTCATACACAACAAACCCTCATCCTATACTGGATCCATATTCCAAGTTTAGTTCCTGTACTACTGTAAAACAAAGCCTCTTGAAGCTACAGCATGGCCCAAAAGTATCTGTAATGTTCACTGAACCCTGAAAAGTAGGTTAGGCTGTCTGGCTGAATTACTTTTCATACACAACACACCCTCATCCTAAAATGGATCCATATTCCAAGTTTAGTTCCTGTACTACTTTATATCAAAATCTCTTGGAAGTACTGCTTGAACAAAACTTTCTATAATGTTCAGTGAACTATGAAAAGTAGGTCAACAGCATGTTCCATGTATTTTGAAAAATACTAGCGTATTTTTTATACCTAATAGTCACAATACACTTTCAGAGTGTAATGCACTCATACACTGAGGTTAATTCAGGTATACCAAAAACTCTTGAAACTACAGCCCACACAAACATTTTCTGTGATGTACAGTAAACCATGAAAAGTATGGTCACATTGACCTACTTTTCATAGGCAGCACACCTTCAGCATATAGTGCATCAGTACAATAAGTTTAGTTTCCGTATCCAAAAAAATTCCAGCCCGGACAAAAATGTTGTGTAACGTTCAGTGAACCGTTAAAGGTAGGTCGAAAGTAGATCACACTGTATATCTCTGTAAGATGCATCCACATACCAAGTTTCAAGGTCATACATATAAGTCTTGGGAATGCGAGCGGATGGACGGATCAACGAACACACGGACAAAGCGGCGAGTATATGGTCCACCGACATTTTTCAGGGAGAATCAAACCTAATCACCCAATTTTGCCCTAATTTTAACGCAATGAACGTACTTGTCATGCAAGAGGATTTCCTGACGTTGGCCATAATCCAAATAAAATAAACCCATATCTGGATCTTATAAAATTCTGGATCTGTGTATCTCTCGCAAACTGCTGGGCAGATTTAGCTCATATTTTAACACAGGAACATGTACAACAATACACTAGGATTCCACAAATTTGGGCCTTATCCAAAAAAATCTAGAACCGGCAGTTTCCGATATTCTATCGACCTTGTTTCAACACGTGAAGGGATAATAATAGGGCAGTAGTCTGGGGGAGTTGCCACCCCTGAGATTGCGAAATGCACTTTTTAAAATACATTTAACAGGCAGTCATAATAATAAGATAGCTTTAGGCCTATAGCCAGCTGAAGATACACATTTCCCTCCAGAAATGCAGGAAATGCTATCTGAGAGCATCTAGACATTCAAAATCTATTGGGCGGCGTGGATCTCCAGACCCCATCACACCCTACCCGCCTTCTGACTTCTTGCATACACCACCCACCCCCACCAAACCCCCCCCCCCCCCACACACACACACATATACGCGCGCGCACGCGCGCCCACACACACACACACACACCCACCCCATACACCAGGTCCACAAAGGGACGCCCCACTAGTCCGACAGACCAGTAGTCTGGCAACCCAATAGTCCGACAATTTTACCCAGTAGTCCGACATCCCAATAATCCGACAGCCCAATAGTCCGACAATAGTAATTTTATTAAAAGATGCAAATGCTTCAAAACCGCACTGATATTGAAGTAGGATGTGATGGGCACATCGTCATCGGAAATACCTAATAATCTGTTATCATAGACATATATATATATATTACTATAGCCTATATCAGACAAAGCCGTCTTAGGCACTATGCAAAGGAGTGAAGGGCATGCAAGCAACAACAATAACAGCAATAGATCCAGAATTTGATCCGATTATGATCGTTTTTTTTATACGGATCAGTGGCAAAGTCAGGAAATTCTCAATTCAAAACCAAATCGTGCCAGGAGTTTTTTTAAAAATACAGCTCCGGACACACACATATTCACACACGTACATATGTGGCGGTTAAATTTTGTGTTCTTCTGAAGGCTAAAAAATATACAATTGTGGTTTTATTGTTTTAATTTGTATTCTGTTCGTTCATTTCCTAACGAATTCATACGATTGTTTGTGTAAAAGAAATGCACTTGTTGCAAAACAGATGTTTACGAAAGTTTCATATGAAGAAAAACCTACAGAGCCACCATACAGTTGTTTCCAAATAAATGACCGCACTTCAACCTGTCAAGATATTTTGCCTCAATGATGTTCACCTGCACAACCTCATTTAAAAAACAATTGCCTATATTAGTCTTTCAAATATCATAAGCTATGTCAATTACATCAGCAGCCCCGTATTGTCAAAGGACAACATAACGTCTTTGATGTAAATATCAAGCAATTCTTCTGTTTACTAAAGAAAATCCTAGGCTCTAACTATTAGGCCCACTAGCGAAATATTAGCTCTCCTGGAGCTGAGTTTAAAGGGCAATGATTTCGAATTCGCTGGCGAAATCTACCAACAAATCTGTGGATGCGCTATGGGTAAACGTTTTAGTCCTAGTTTTGCCAACATCTATGTAGCTGAGTGGGAAGAGGATGCGCTTAACAAATGTCCTAAGCAGCCCTTATTTTACCGCCGTTACCTCGATGATATTTTTATGATCTGGAATCATTCGAGGGAAGAGTTTGATGAATTTTTCACTATTTTGAACAATCACGATCCTAACATCAAACTTAAAGCCAACATCGACCAGTCGTCCGTAGACTTTTTGGACGTTACTCTCTACAAAGGTGTAAATTATAACACGAGTGGGCTTCTTGATTACAAAGTATTCTTTAAGCCCACCGATTCCCATCAACTACTGCATAAGAAATCTTTCCATCCACCTCATACTTTTAAAGGTATTATCAAATCACAGATTATCCGATTTCACCGAAATTCTAGTGATAGAAAGAATTTTGAATCTGCGTGTTCCACCTTATTTAAAGCCCTCAAACCGAGGGGATATTCAACACGATTTTTGCGCAAAATAAAATCCGAAACTTTACATGATTTGGAAACTATTACTGATAAGGCTGCCGATCAAAAGCCTACCAAAATTCATCACAATCGTCCGATTATAGGCGTAGGACAATCTCAGAAATGTGGAAAGAAGAGGTGTAAATTAGACCTCTATCTACCTAATCAGACAACATTTGTCAGTTATCAGAACAAAAGCAAATTCCAACTTCAGTCTAATTTAGATTGCGATTCTAAAAATGTTATCTATTTAATATCTTGCAAATTATGCCAAAAGCAGTATGTCGGTGAAACAAAATGCCCTTTCAGATGGCGAGCAACTAGACACCTTTGCGATATTAGACACGGCGAGGACACCAACGTAGCTCAACATTTCAATCTTCCTGGTCATTCTGTCGATAGACACTTTGAAATTATGCCTATTGAGCAACTGCCTCTTTCTGCTACGGTCGAAGAAACTGATAGACAAAGAAAACTTCGAGAATCATTTTGGATTAAGCAACTGAAAACAAAATGGCCGAGTGGCATAAACGTGGACCCTGGTCTTGCTGATCAACGTGAAATTATTCCATTCAGTTTAACATACAATCGAAAAAATTTTGAGATTTCTGAAATTTTGAAAGATGAATATCATAAATTGCAGGATAAAATGAAAGAACCTCTCAATTTGCGTCCAGTGATAGCCTTTAAGAAAAACTCCAATCTACGTGACATGTTGGTTAATTCGAAATTAACTCTTCAAAAACCTTCAGAATGAATGATATATATTATTCATATTTTATAGGCCATACCGCCTCTATCAAACAAACATCCTGGGAGATCCTGAGCCAGTGCGTTTAATCATATAACCACCACCATCACCATGAACAGCAGCAGCAACACTGCCACCGCCACCGCCACCGCCACCACCACAACCACCACCACCACCACCACCACCAACAACAACAACAACACGATCACCACCGCCGCAGCCGCCGCCGCCGCCGACGACGACGACAACAACATCCACCGCCGCCACAACCACATCCATCACAACCACCACCACCTACACAATCACCAACAGCGACACCACACCACCACGACAACCACCACTACAACCACCACCACCACCACCACCACCACCACCACCACCACCACCAACAACAACAAAATCTTGGTCTAACATATGTACCAACACCACGGCCCAAAGTCGACATAGATGCCCTTTTAGATAATGGCTTATGGGAAATTGAAGAATTTTCTCACCGTGTAAAATTAGCAGACTTTTTTCGAAATTCCAAGAAAAACAACTTTCTATCTTTACACATAATAATTCGATTTATTATGTGTATTAAATCAACCAATCAATAACGAATGCCCGCAATTCCAGCCGTCTGATTGGTTGATTTATTACGCATAATAAATCGAATTATTATGCATAATAATTCGAATTATTATGTGTATTAAATCAGCCAATCAATAATGAATAATAGCCATTCTAGCCTTCTTATTGGTCGATTTATTACGCATAATAAATCGAATTATTATGCCTAATAATTCGAATTATTACACATAATAAATAGGGACGATTCTAGCCTTCTGATTGGTTGATTTATTACACATAATAAATCGAATTATTATGCATAATAATTCGAATTATTACACATAATAAATAGGAACGATTCTAGCCTTTTGATTGGTCGATTTATTACACATAATAAATCGAATTATTATGCATAATAATTCGAATTATTACACATAATAATTAGGAACGATTCTAGCCTTCTGATTGGTTGATTTATTACACATAATAAATCGAATTATTATGCATAATAATTCGAATTATTACACATAATAAATAGTAACGATTCTAGCCTTTTGATTGGTCGATTTATTACACATAATAAATCGAATTATTATGCATAATAATTCGAATTATTATGCATACTAAATACCGAATTGTGACCCTGATGGCCTTCCATAATATGTTATTGATTGGGTGATTTAATACACATAATAATTTGGATTATTATGTGTAATATATCGACCAATCAGAAGGCTAGAATAGTGTTTTTTCGTCATTGATAGGTTGATTTAATACACATAATAATTCGAATTATTATGCATAATAATTCGATTTATTATGCGTAATAAATCAACCATTTAGAAGGTTAGAATAGCTTTTATTCGTTATTGATTGGCTGATTTAATACGCATAATAATTCGAATTATTACACATAATAAATAGGAACGATTCTAGCCTTCTGATTGGTTGATTTATTACACATAATAAATCGAATTATTATGCATAATAATTCGAATTATTATGCATAATAAATACCGAATTGTGACCCTGATGGCCTTCCATAATATGTTATTGATTGGGTGATTTAATACACATAATAATTTGGATTATTATGTGTAATATATCGACCAATCAGAAGGCTAGAATAGTGTTTTTTCGTCATTGATAGGTTGATTTAATACACATAATAATTCGAATTATTATGCATAATAATTCGAATTATTACACATAATAAATAGGAACGATTCTAGCCTTCTGATTGGTTGATTTATTACACATAATAAATCGAATTATTATGCATAATAATTCGAATTATTACACATAATAATTAGGAACGATTCTAGCCTTCTGATTGGTTGATTTATTACACATAATAAATCGAATTATTATGCATAATAATTCGAATTATTACACATAATAAATAGTAACGATTCTAGCCTTTTGATTGGTCGATTTATTACACATAATAAATCGAATTATTATGCATAATAATTCGAATTATTATGCATAATAAATACCGAATTGTGACCCTGATGACCTTCCATAATATGTTATTGATTGGGTGATTTAATACACATAATAATTTGGATTATTATGTGTAATATATCGACCAATCAGAAGGCTAGAATAGTGTTTTTTCGTCATTGATAGGTTGATTTAATACACATAATAATTCGAATTATTATGCATAATAATTCGATTTATTATGCGTAATAAATCAACCATTTAGAAGGTTAGATTAGCTTTTATTCGTTATTGATTGGCTGATTTAATACGCATAATAATTCGAATTATTATGCATAATAATTCGATTTATTATACGTAATAAATCAACCAACCAGAAGGCTAGAATTGCGGGTATTCGTTATTGATTGGTTGATTTAATACACAAAATAAATCGAATTATTACGCATAATAAACCAACCAATCAACGCAACGCTCGTGCAGCGCCTGCTATGATTAAAATCTTACAAGGCACGTGTTTTTCTTTTGCGCTGTATGTTACTGTATGTTTCGTCATTTAAGCGCGTTTCCTGCTCTTTTTGAAATATTATTCGTCAGACTCAAAATTTTGTCATGTCAAATATTAAACCCTTATAATACCCATCCACCCCCACAGTATTATTAATTATTATAATTTCTTTTTAAGGCTAGGCCTATAGTTAAACCTGCTCTAAAGTACACCTCTATAAAATGACTCCTCCATTGAAATATACCTAAAGGACACTAATTAGTCCCAAGCTAAAGAATCAATGTATTTGACCCTCCATATACAGTACACCTGGGACAGTTTTTATTGTCACCAAGGTGTCCTTTAAAGACAGGTTATATATAGCATACTGTATTACCGACTTCTACAATACGGGAGGACAATAAGCGTCTACAGGGAATTAGTTTTATTTAAAAGCGAGAACAGAAACACGCTACGTCACGCCACGTGCCGTAATAAGCCGGTTCCGCGTGGCGCCAAGGTCGTGCCAGATCTGCACACTTTTCCTTGATTTTGTAACGTTATTAGGGGAGGGCGTGAAGTAATAGCCCTTCTATTTCTTAAACTTTGCTGAGTTGTTTTAACGCGGTGGCTTCAATTTACGTGCTAACCCCACCCAATGAATGCACCCGTTAGTTTACTTTGTTGTAGTAGTAGCAGCGGCAGCAATAGATCCCGCCGCCACCACTGACGCCATTGATGGCACTGCCTCCGTTATCGGCGGCGGCAGCAGCAGCAGCGGCAGCGGCAGCGGTAGTAGTAGTAGTAGTAGTAGTAGTAGTAGTAGTAGTAGTAGTAGTAGTAGTAGTAGTAGTAGTAGTGGTAGTAGTAGTAGTAGGTGTTTTTTTTATTGTCAAGCATTAGGTCTATGAACCCTGTCTTTGACGACGCACTGTCACTATAGGACATTCGTCATCTGGAATGCAATTTTACCGTTTTTCAATTTTTCGACCAAAGTGGGCTTCGAACCTGGCAATGGTGGTGGTGGCGGCGGCGGCGGTTGCAGTGTTGCTGCTGCTGTTCGTGGTGGTGGTGGTCGTGGTGGGGTTGGTGGTAGTGATTGTGTAGATGATGGTGGTTGTGATGGATACGGTTGTTGTTGTTGTTGTTGGTGGTGGTGGTGGTGGTGGTGGTGGTGGTGGTGGTGGTGGTTGTGTTGGTGGTGGCGGTGATGGTGATCGCGGTGGTTATGGTAGCTGTGGTGGTTGTGGTGGTTGTGGAGGCGATGACGGTCAGATGATGATGACGATGATTTGTTTTACATGTTGTGGCTGGGCCGTGTCGCCTTGTATTACCCTCGCCCCGTAAGGGGAAGAGGATATTGCGAACAGGTACGCGTGCGTGTGCGCGTCTCCGGCCGCACTTGCATCTAAAAAACTACTGATCTGATTTGCCTCAAATTCTAAAAGAAGGAGGGAACTTGCCGTGCAAGAAGATTCCTAAACATTGGCCGTAATCCAGACAAAAGAAACCGAAGACGCATCAGATCAAATTTTGGAGACATGCATATCTCGATAAACTACTGATCTTAATTTGCCCATATCTTAACACAAGAAAATGGGTAGAACATACATTTTTGGAGTGATCTGAAGAAATCCTGGAAAGTTGAAAACATCTGGATAATCCAAAATCTTATAGTGTGACAATCAATCAATCAATCAATCAATCAATCAATCAGTCAGTCAGTCAGTCAATCAATCAATCAATCAATCAATCAATCAATCAATCAACCAATCAATCAATGCCACTTACCACATCCTGCTTTGCGACATATGGGTGGAGGCATGATGGTCTGTCGTTCCTTCGGTCGTTCGTTCGGTCGGCCGGTCAGTCGATCTTTCGGTCGGTCGGTCGGTCAGCCCGGCCAGTCAGCCAAACTGTAGATTGGTTAATAGATCAAATGAGATATAATAGTTAGAGCCTAGGATTTTCTTTAGTAAACAGAAGAATTGCTTGATATTTACATCAAAGACGTTATGTTGTCCTTTGTCAATACGGGGATGCTGACGTAATTGACATAGCTTATGCTATTTGAAAGACTAATATAGGCAATTGTTTTTTTAATGAGGTTTTGCAGGTTAACATCATTGAGGCACAATATCTTGACAGGTTGAAGTGCGGTCATTTATTTGGAAACAACTGTATGGTGGCTCTGTAGGTTTTTCTTCATATGAAACTTTCCTAAACATCTGTTTTGCAACAAGTGCATTTCTTTTACACAAACAATCGTATGAATTCGTTAGGAAATGAACGAACAGAATACAAATTAAAACAATAAAACCACAATTGTATATTTTTTAGCCTTCAGAAGAACACAAAATTTAACCGCCACATATGTACGTGTGTGAATATGTGTGTGCCCGGAGCTGTATTTAAAAAAAACCTCCTGGCACGATTTGGTTTTGAATTGAGAATTTCCTGACTTTGCCACTGATCCGGATAAAAAAACCCGATCATAAGCGGATCAAATTCTGGATCTATTGCTGTTATTGTTGTTGCTTGCATGCCCTTCACCCCTTTGCATAGTGCCTAAGACGGCTTTGTCTGATATAGGCTATAGTAATATATATTTCTATGATAACAAATTATTAGGTATTTCCGATGACGACGTGCCCATCACATCCTACTTCAATATCTGCGCGGTTTTGAAGCATTTGCATCTTTTAATAAAATTACTATTGTCGGACTATCGGGCTGTCGTATTATTGGGATGTCGGACCACTGGGTAAAATTGTCGGACTATTGGGTTGCCAGACCACTGGGCTGTCGGACTAGTGGGGCGTCCCTTTGTCGACCTGGTGTATGAGGTGCGTGTGTGTGCACGTGCGCGCGCGCGTATGTGTGTGTGTGGGGGTGTGTGGGGGGGGGGGTGTATGCAAGAGGTCAGAAAGCGGGTGGGGTGTGATGGGGTCCGGAGATCCCCACCGCCCGATAGATTTTGAATGTCTAGATGCTCTCAGATAGCATTTCCAGCATTTCTGGAGGTAACTGTGTATCTTCAGCTGGCTATAGGCCTAAAGCTATCTTATTATTATGACTGCCTGTTAAATGTATTTTAAAAATTGCATTTCGCAATCTCAGGGGTGGTTATTATCCACGCACGTTTTGAAACAAGGTCGATAGAATATCGGAAACTGTGGGTTCTAGATTTTTTCGGATACGGCACAAATTTGTGGAATCCTAGTGTATTGTCGTACGCGTTCCTGTGTTAAAATATGAGCTAAATCTGACCAGCAGTTTGCGAGAGATACACAGATCCAGAATTTTATCAGATCCAGATATGGGTTTTTTGGGTTTTTTATTTGGATCATGACCAACGTCAGGAAATCCTCTTGCATGACAAGTAGCCTACGTTCGTTGCGTTAAAATTAGGGCAAAATTGGGTGATTAGGTTTGATTCTCCCCGAAAAATTTCGGTGGGCCATATACTCGCCGCTTTGTCCGTGTGTTCGTTGATCTGTCCATCCACTCGCATTCTACAAGTCTGTTCGGGCCATAGTCTCAAGACTTATATGTATGATCTTGAAAACTTGGTATGTGGTTGCATCTTACAGAGATATACAGTGTGATCTACTTTTGACCTACATTTAACGGTTCACTGAACGTTACACAACATTTTTGTCCGGGCTGGAGTTTTTTTGGATACAGAAACTAAACTTATTGTACTGATGCACTATATGCTGAAGGTGTGCCGCCTATGAAAAGTAGGTCAACGTGACCCTACTTTTCATGGTTTACTGTAAATGTTTGTGTGGGCTCTAGTTTCAAGAGTTTTTGGTATACCTGAACTAACCTCAGTGTATGAGTGCATTACACTCTGAAAGGGTATTATGACTATTAGGTATGAAAAATACGCCAGTAATTTTCAAAATTCACGGAACATGCTGTTTACCTACTTTTCATAGTTCACTGAACATTATAGAAAGTTTTGTTCAAGCAGTACTTCCAAGAGGTTTTGATATACAGTAGTACAGGAACTAAACTTGGGATATGGATCCAGTATAGGATGAGGGTGTGTTGTGTATGAAAAGTAATTCAGCCAGACAGCCTAACCTACTTTTCAGGGTTCAGTGAACATTACAGATAATTTTGGGCCAGGATGTAGCTTCAAGAGGCTTTGTTTTACAGTAGTTCAGGAAGTCAACTTGGTGTATGGATGCATTATATGCTCAAGGTGTGTTGTGTTTGAAAAGCAGGTAAGCATGGGCTACTTTTCGTGGTTCACTGGACATTACAGAGAATTTTTGTCCAAGATGTAGTTCCAGAGTTTTTGCTTGGCAACATGAACTAAACGTGGTCTATGGATACATTATATGCCGATTCTGAAGGCGTGTTGCGTATGGAATTTTTTTTTCTCGAAAAATGCCGGTAAATCGTTTAAAATGTTGCTCATTAAATGATTGGCCAATTTCAACCAGCCTTGCCTGGAAGAATACTAGGCTGGTAGTTTTCAAAACATGTATACAGCATTTTGATTGGCCGATTTTTCTGGCGGCCATGGTGGATTTTCTGAAAATCAGTTAAAATTCTACTTCTTATTAACCGTTTTGAACGATTTCACGATAGCTCGGCTGGAAGGACCCTAGAGTTGTGTGCTTCTGAGCTTGTAGACAGAATTTTGATTGGTCAATTTGTTCGGCACCCATCTTGAATTTTCCGAAAAATGGCTGGAAATCGTTTAAAACGCTACTCCTCAATAACCTCTTGTTTCAGTGGCCATCTTGTTTCCCAAAATCAGGATCAGGCTTCATTGATAACTAAGGGTGATTAAAGTTTGTTCAAGAGAACTTGATCTTTGATAAAACATGGCTGTAACGGACCAATCACAATTTTGGGGTTGATGGCCATATTTGATTTGATTTTATTGGCTGGATGGAACCTAAGGGTCAATCTAATTGTGTGGTCAGCTTTCATCTTTAATTTTCCACTAAATATCGAATATTCTGAATTACCAATTTTGTATTTTATGTCTTGTTACTGCTGAATTGAAAGTATTATGTCTATTCAAATGCTAATGGTTTAAATGCTAATGGTCCAGGTGAACGTTAAGGCCCATGGACCTCTTGTTATGTACACACTCGCTACGCCTTCTTTTTCTAACTGGAATGCTGGTGTTTAGAGCATTTAGGGTCCAGTGAATAAGAAAACAAAATTTTGAAAGTAATCAATTGTCTGTTCTGGGATAGGCGTCATTTTCTTTGGGTGGCGAAATAACCCCACTAAGAGGTTATTTCGCCACTCATCTAAGTCTTATGTAACTTAACCATGCGGTATTGAATCATCCCCACTTTTATTGAATTTAGACAAACAGAGAACACAACAGAATTCAAAATTACAAAAAAGTATCCATTCATTTTGCTATTGAAAGCAGCTGAAAATGTCCTTTAATTATAGCTTCATTTAGATGGTATATATAACGTGCCATGAACTGCTGCATGAACAAAGTTAAATGTTTAGTTATTTAGTTGACAGATTAATCATCGCATGTCCTCTTACTTACAAAGAACGTGTCACATTTGTGACAACATCAACTGTAGTAATTGAGGTATTGGAGACATTGTAAGCAATCGTCTCCAGTGTAAATAGAATACGACATATCACACTGTACACACGTGCCATCCGCCTCCACCTCCCCACCCACATTACTAGCGCTACTCGGACCTGATGTTCCTGGTCGATCTTCAGCCTTGCTTGATGAAAGGATCTCGGTGGTCTGTCCTGCTAAGTTCTCATCTAGCGACCCCCACCCACCCCACCCCACACACACACACCCACGCCCCTTACCTCCCCCACCCACCCACCCCACGCTTCGGTTTGGTTGGTGATGTAGAGGTTGGCCATCTTTTCATCTCTTTGAGTAGATCAATAACATTTGCATTGGGGTCTGTAGTTGTATCATAAACGTCTTGACATGGGAGGCGTTTCAGGACAGCCACGCTGTCAAATGGCACCAAACACGCTCCTTTTGAAAGCTGATTTGGGGCTCGGTCAACTTACTGGCGAAGTTACTTCATGGTGGCGAAGTTACACACTTTACGGTAGCTACGGTCTGGAATAACAGGGAATAACGAGCTTATGAATGGAATAACATGGAATAATGGCCATCTGATATGGAATAACACGGAATAACACACACATGGCATGGAATAACATGGAATAACGACGCCATGATATGAAATAACAAAGAATAACTGCTAATTATTCCTCGCTATTCGCCTCCAGGGCCGGCTCAATGCATAGGGAAACTTGACACTGACTAGGGCGCCAGATTTTAGAGGGGCGCCAAAAAGGGAGTTTGGGTGCCTCTCACCACCCAAGCTACATGTTCTTAAAGCAAATAAGAAAATCCACACTTAGGAGAAGAGCCATATTTCGCTCTAGAAATGTAGGAAATGCCCTCTCAGATTTCAAAATTTTCCGGGGGAAGACACCCCCCCCCACCCCGATCCCCGCTTAAAGGGTGGTCCTTTGCCTTCGCCTATGGCGGAGGAAACCCTTGGGCCGGCACTGCCCCCACCCCCACCCCCACCCCCTATTCAATATTTTTGGCAGATTATTTCATGTTATCCATTTCAAATGGCGGTTAGGTCATATTCCATGCCATTCCATATCATAGGCTCATTATTCCATGTTATTCCATTTCAAATGACAGTTATTCCATATCATAGCCACGGTATTTTCCATGTTTTCCACATCACGTATTTTAATGATTTTCCAGTTGCTGTTATACCCTATTATTCCATCTAATAGGCTTGCTAGTCCATGCTATTCATATCAATTGGTAGTTCTTCTGTGTTATTCCATATCATATGACCATTATCCAATGTTATTCCATATCAAATGGCAGTTATTCTATAACAAAGGCCGTTATTCCTTGTTATTCCATGCTATAGGCTCGTTATTCCATGTTATTTTTATCAAATGACCGTTATTCCATGTTATTCCTTATCATATTGCCGTTATTCTGTGTTATTCCGTGTCACATTGCCGTTATTCTGTGTTATTCCATGTCACATTGCCGTTATTCTGTGTTATTCCATGTCATATGCTCGTTATTATGCGTCATTCTATATCATATGGCAGATGTTTTGTGTTATTCTTTATCATATGGCAGTTTTCCGTGTTATTCTTTACCATATGACAAGCGCTCCATGATATTCCATACCGTATGGCTCATGGTGTATTATTCGTTATGCGTTATTCATTATTATTCTAAGGACACCGAGCCGCATTGAATAAGTGGGTTTTTAATACATACTCGAAGCACGTGCACACGCGCACATATACACTGCGCGACAGAGGCAGATGTGTGCATGCATATACGCACGCACGCACGTATGCACGCACACATGGATGGACAGACGGGCGGGCTGGCTGCCGGGTTGGCGGGGGGGGGGGGGGGGGGGGGTGGTGGATGGATGGACATACGGATGGACAGACGGACAGATAGACAGACTCGACCGCAATATCCTCTTCCCCTTACCGGGCGATGGCAATAAAATTAATAACTAGAATGCATTCGAGGGAGTGCTGACTCACGCCTATGCGTGCTGTCTTAACAATGCACTTAGTGACCCCCGTGATCAGGCGATCTAGATAGTTGATCGGTTGCCCTCAAACTGAAAGTAATAATAAACTATCAAATGTGAACATGTGTGCTAAATCTGGTGATCCTGCCTTCTTGCAATCCTCCAGAGTTATGGCCAAAATATGTATTCCGGTATGCACTTCATGACCCGGTGACCTAGATATCGAATGTCTTGTCCTGAAACCCATATAACTTCTGGACACGTATAATAAGGATGGATGTGTCAAATTTGGTGATTCTGACAACTTGCGTTAGCAATTTATGGCTAAAATTTCGGGATGCATTTTGTGACCATGTGGCTTAGATATTAACCCGTTTGTTTGATTGTCTTATTACGGCCCCGCACGGGAAGGTGCGAAAGCTCTATAGTAATCGCCGTGTCTGTCCGTCTGTCCGTCCGTGCGCCGATTTGTTCATCCGCCCGTCTTTCCATCCACAATATCTCGTAAACAGCATATCATACAGAACCGCCTCAGGTTATTTAATGAAACTTTGTGCATTGCTGAGTTATGATACGCAGGTGTGCCTTTCGAAGAATTCACTTTTATAGGTTCAATATTTTGGGTGAAAATGGGCTTACTATTTTTTAAAAATCTAGATTTTTGTAAATTTCCTCGTAAACACCATATCATACAGAGTCGTTTAAAATAATTTAATGAAGCTTAGCACGTGGCTTCTTTATGATGGGTAGATGTGCCTTTTGACGGCTTCACCTTCGTAAGTCCAAGATTTTGGGTGAAAATGGGCTTTTAAATGCATAAACACGATTTTCAAAATTTTCTCGTAAGCACAATATCATACACAATCGCTTAAAATTATTTAATGAACTTGGTATATACCCAGCTATAATATGCAGACGTGCCTTATAGGGCCAAGATTTTGGGTGAAATGAACCTTCTAATGCAAAACCTACAATTGTTATCAATTTCCTTGGAATCTTTTAATTTTTTTAATTTTTTGTTTTATATTTTTCATTTTTAATAATATGAAGGCTTTGAATAGAATTGCTACCTACTATATAGCTAAATGTATCTTCAGTGATTGCAGGCCCTCTGAGTCAAACGTTTTCTAGTTTTCTGCCTAGCCGTTTACAATATGAATAGATATTCCAAACTTGGTGATTCTTCCTTCTCAAATTCCGAAGATATCGTGTGGATAAACAGACAGATAAATAAACATCCAGACTGACGGATAAGCAGACGGCACCAACCGCACTACTCATACCTACCTTTGGCTGTGTGAGTAATAATAACAACTAGAATGTGAAGTCGATAGCACGCCATCGCAAATCCCCATGCTTCGGCCCTCTACCATTCCTGCCCCTACCCAACGCCATCCCCAACTCGTGGGCAGGGCCTAATGTAAACAGCACCTCACAGTCCGCAGATATATGGGTAGCTAAGATACCGAATTTGTTTGAATTCCGCCAACTTTGACTTTCTGACCACAATTTTACCGACCCCACCCACCTTGCGGGAGGAATCTAACGTAAATGCCGTCCTTTTTTCAGTATCCCTCCGTTTTAGCTGTGAGTAGCAGCACAATAAACCGCCATGCGCCTAGGTGTGTCTGTTAGTAAGTCAGTCAGTCACAAACGCTTATTTCGGGCTGTATTTCAACAAGGCATATCAGTAAACTAATGGATGCTCCCCTGCAGGAAAACTCTTGAAACTATGGCCAGGACAACAATTGTTTATAATGCTCAGTGAACCATGAAATGTAGGTCAAAAGCGTGCTAAGTGAACTTGAAAAGCAGGTTCTACTGACTAACATTGCATATGTAAATACACCTTGAGAGTATAATGCATCCATACACCACGTTTAGCTCCGGAAATTCTTGAAATTACAGCCCACACACACATTTTCTGTGATGGTCAGTGAACCCTTTCATATGAAACACACCTTCTGCATAGTGTGTCCATACAACACGCTTATTTTGCTGTATGCCAAAAACTATTGCAACTACAGCACTGACAAACGTTTTCTGTAATGTTCAGTGAACTGTGAAAAGTAGGTCACATTGACATAATTTTCATATGAAACACCCCTTCTGCATAGTGCATCCATACAACAATCTTATTTCATGCATACCAACAACTATTGAAACTACAGCACTGACAAACATTTTCTGTAAAGTTCAGTGAACTGTGAAAAGTAGGTCACATTGACATACTTTTCATACAGTGCACATCATCTCCGTAAGATGCATCAACATCCCAAGTTTCACGATCATACATATAAAAGTCTTGAAACTAGGCCCAGACAAACTGTATAGGGTGAACGGGTGGACCAACAGACCAACATACCGACTAACGGATGGATTGATGGACGGACGGATAGACAAAGCGGCGACTATATCCTCCCCTGAGATTTGTCGTGGAGTATAAAAACTACTGATAGATTTTGGCTCGAATTTTAACACAACGAAGTAATATTCCGTGCAATAGGATTTCACGACGTTGGCCGTGATCCGCATAAAAGAACCCAGATATAGATCTGATCAAATTCTGGATCTGTGGATATCTCAGAAACTGCTGGTAAGATTTGGATCAAATTTTAACTTTGTCTCTGGTCCCAAAAAATCGGGAAAATCCAGGTAAATCCAAAAGAATCCAGAACCTGCAGTTTCTGCAATTCCATCGACCTTGTTTTGAAATGCTTGGGAATTATAACTGGGTCGTAGCATGCAGGTGGGCAAGAGTGGGGGCATGCAGTTGCCACACCTGAGATTTGCGAATTGTACACAGGCAGGCCCATTTAACACGGGCACTCAGTCACCTGTAAATAAAAATAAGCTTTATAGCCAGCTGAAGATACACATTTACCTCCAGAAGTGCTATCTGTGAATATCCAGACATTCATAATGTACGACATCTACGATCCCCAACACGCCCCTCCCCCCCCCCCCCCATATCCCCTCCCCTCCCTCTGGCCTCTCGGCCCTCAGATACCAGGTCTACGCTGCTGCTGCTGCTGCTGCTGCAGGCCCACGCTGCTGCTGCTGCTGCTGCTGCTGCAGGTCCACGCTGCTGCTGCTGCAGGTCCACGCTGCTGCTGCTGCTGCTTCACGCTGCTACAGGTTCACGCTGCTACAGGTTCACGCTGCTGCTGCTGCTGCTTCACGCTGCTACAGGTTCACGCTGCTGCTGGTTCTGCTGCTGCTGCGGGTCCACGCTGCTGCTGCTGCTGCGTGTGTCAAAATGATGTTGAATATATCTAGACTAATTTGACTGAACGCTGGAGAAGGCAGCACCAGCTAACACGCCTTTCAGTCAAATATTGGTCACAAATTATTCAACAGCTAGGTTTCCTATGGGTGTGTTAAGTATGACGTCACTGCGCGTGGTTCGTACAGGAAGCGTGTATTTTGCTTTATTACA
Organism: Chaetoderma sp. LZ-2023a; assembly: GCA_034401795.1. Taxonomy (NCBI): domain Eukaryota; kingdom Metazoa; phylum Mollusca; class Caudofoveata; order Chaetodermatida; family Chaetodermatidae; genus Chaetoderma; species Chaetoderma sp. LZ-2023a. Next base: position 33,093,406 of record CM067359.1, read on the forward strand.
TCATAAGAGCGTGTTTATGACGTCATCACTTGTTGTTAAACAAAAACATTGATTTGTATGTTAAACAATCGAACCGAACCCGGAAATACGTCATCCCTTAACAAGCCCATATCGATTGTTAAGTTCGACTCGCTAACCATAGTCAGTTTCATGGTTTACAGATCATGCGCAGTTGCTATGCCCAGTCGAACTTGATCTTAGTCGACTATAGTTCGTTGGTACCCGGTTCCCTATTGAATTACTATTGCAGAAAATTTGGAGCCGGGTGCCAGTCTCCATTAACCCTTTCTGTCATCTGTTTTAACGAGCTACGAAAATGGGTTATTTTTGTCCGCTAAGCCGTCAAAAAGCGTCCATACGGCATAAAGTGGGAAGGAATATGGGCTTGGGAACATTGACATACAATGGGAAAGCATAATTTCATCAACCCTAAGTTATTTAGTGAAATATTTATACTTTTATATACCTTTTTCATGGCAAGCGATCGGTGTCAGCCATTTTGAAATTTACGCGAATATCGCACTAACCATCTGAACCGAGGTCGGGTGCTCTGTTGACTATAGTTGACTAGCTAGTTAACTATTTGAAGTTCGACTGGTATTCTAGTTAGCTATATGGTTAGGAGTCGAACTTGACCATTATTGTATGGGTAAAATGTAATAATTGTTTTTGATGTGGAGCCTGTTATTTTTCGGGGTCCGGGGCTCCGTTAGCCCTTGCCTTAACATGTCTCTGTAGGCTATGCCCCTAAAAATAACTACAAATATGGGAAAGTGCGAGCAGTTCTAATGTCCCATTTTCCGACCAGACCAGACGCGTCATTGGCACCACGCGAAACCTGCATATTACTGCGCGCGGCGTAACGTAGTACCGTAGGTTATTTATCGGGAGTTTGTTTACTACCAATACGATATCCCAGAGGTTAATAATTGTTCGTTTAGTTGACACACTAATCGCGCAAATGTTCAGAAAGGAATCGTGTTACATATGATTTATACAAATAAGTAGTCGAAAGATTGTAAATATATTTTAAGATTCGGGAAAATACCTACATGGTTAGGATAAATTTGGTTGCCCCCCCCCCCCCCCCCCAGCCCTTCCTTATAATCCTCCCTTGGCGTGGAGGTCCATACGTAGTTTATAACCTGTCTATAAAGGACACCATGGGGGCAATATAAAACTGTACTGTCCTGTATTAGGGTTGTTTCTTTTATCAATTTCAATAGTTGATATTTTTATCTTGTTTCGATCAATACGATCATATGGTTGACGTTATTCCAAGAGTACGTCCTGGCTCCTGCCTAATTTTTCCTAGCGCCACTGTTGTTAACATTTTACATGACCCAATTTTGATAGTCCTACTAGTAATGAAATTTCCAGATACATGCTTAACTGACGAACCATACAATATCATAGGCAGCGCAACAGAAATCACGTGCCTTGTCAGAGTTTAAGTCTACTGCTGCACGAGCTTTGCGTTGATTGGTCGATTTATTATACGTATTAAATTAACCAATCAATAACGAATAAAAGCCATTCTAGCCTTCTGATTGGTCGATTTATTACGCATAATAAATCGAATTATTATGCATAATAATTCGAATTATTATGTGTATTAAATCAACCAATCAATAACGAATAAAAGACATTGTAGCCTTCTGATTGGTTGATTTATTACGCATAATAAATCGAATTATTATGCATAATAATTCGAATTATTATGTGTATTAAATCAACCAATCAATAACGAATAAAATACATTCTAGCCTTCTGATTGGTTGATTTATTACGCATAATAAATCAAATTATTATGCATATTAATTCGAATTATTATGCATAATAAATACCGAATTGTGACCCTGATGGCCTTCCATAATATATATATATATATATATATATATATATATATATATATATATATATATATATATATATATATATATATATATATATATATATATATATATATATATATATATATATATATACCTGTGCAAAAGTTAAGCACCACCCTATTTTTACGCACATGCGAGGGTATATTCATGTGCTATGAAGAAAGCAATAGCATAAACATTTATGTACCCATCCATCTTAGTGCAAGAGGTAATAATGCAACTAGAGGAATGCTGATTCTGATGGTGGGGAAACACTGTATGTTTTTGTTTGAACTTGAAAACGAGGCCTGAATATGGTTACGTTGACACAACTGACAACTATTGCCCTACAGTTGACACACGTGGCTAGATTGTCATTAATGGTGTCTGAAAACGAAGTTTAACATCTGTGCACGAGTTTGAGACTGTCATTATTAATACCGGGTATATCCACCTTGTGCCTGGATGACGGCCTGGACACGACGTCTCATGCTGGTCACCAACCGACTGATACGCCATTGTGGTATTCATTGCCATTCAAGATGGAGTGCATCTGTTAATTCCTGTAGGTTCTGCACAGGAGGATCCCTCCTTCTCACCATGTTTCCCAGAATGTCCCAGATATGCTCAATAGGGTTCATGTCAGGGCTCCTTGCTGGCCATGGTAGGGTTTCGATGGCATTCTGGCGGAGGTATTCATGCACAGCTCTAGCACGATGTGGTCGGGCGTTGTCATCCATCAATATAGGGTGGGTTCCAGGTGCATGATTTACAAAATGAGGGACCACAACTCTATCCAGTATGGAATCTTGATATCTTTGTCCATTTAGTGTTCCAGGTACAGTCAACAGATCCAGCTTACAATCAAATGAGATGCACCCCCCCCCCCCACCCCCCCCCCCATATCATAACGGAACCTCCACCAAATGGAACTTCTTCCATGATGTTACGTTGGTCGTACGCCGTGTGTCTGGACCTCCATACACGAGTTCGACCATCTGTGGCATGAAGCAGGAACCGACTTTCATCGGACCAGTGTACCCGTCCCCAGGATCTCATGTTCCAGTGTCTTCTTTCGTTGCACCACCTCAGACGCTCCTCTTTGTGGTGTGCAGTGAGGAGAGGACGTCTGACAGGTCTCCTAGCTTTCATGCCAGCAGCATACAGTCTCCTTTTGACGGTAGACATTGACACTCTATTGCGCGTTTCCCATTGCTGGCTGAGCACTCTGCTGTTGGTGAATGGAGATCTCCTAACAAGGCGTACTAGGGCTCGATCATCACGGGCAGTAGTCTTCTTCGGTCTTCCAGATCTAGGCCTGTCCTTCACCTCGTTAGTTTGCCCATGTTTTGCAATCAAACGACTGATTACAGTATGGTTAATGTTCAGCTGTCTGCCAATCTCTCTGCATGACATACCAGTGGTATGCATGCCTATGATTTGCCATTTCACACGATCACTTAACCTTCGTCTTGCCATAGCGGTTCACAATCAAGAGCTAATTCTCTCTGTACAAATAAACCACGGTCATGAACACAAAATTCCTAATCTTGTCGCCTAAATCTGTATGTAATGTTCTACACCTCAAACTGGACTTTTACATAACTGAACACGTGTGCTGTTTCCCGCCACGCACGGACATCAAGCGGCGTGAAGTCATGCATGCATGTGCATTTCGTACTTGGAATTATGTCAGCTAACGCGGGGACAAAAAGTATGGTAGCCTAGTTGTACCATCATGTTTCTACGTTCTATTGTTTTTGCTGGTGCTTAACTTTTGCACAGGTGTATATATATATATATATATATATATATATATATATATATATATATATATATATATATATATATATATATATATATATATATATATATATATATATATATATATATTTATATATATATATATATATATATATATATATATATATATATATGGAGGCATAAATATATACAATATAAATATACACATACATACATACATGGCGCGGTGGTCCAGTGGAAAGATGTCTGGTTGCTGATGCTATGCGCATATACTGCCAGAGCCATGATGGAGTCAGAGTACAATAGGCTTAAATGCCAAGGATTGAATCCTGGCAGGTGCATCCACAGATAGTCCCTTATGAATCGTCAGTGTGTCAGTATACCAGACATGTGAAAACTGGTCGGCCAAACCTAGACTATTAGTCTTGGCACGGTGGTCCAGTGGAAAGATGTCTGGTTGCTGATGCTATGCGGAGTTGCAGTATGGCGGTTCGATCCCCTGACTGGGAGATGGTGGTCAATAAATTAAACTAATGGGTGCATGACTGTCGGCTGGTTAGACCATAGAAATTGAAGCCGCATGTTGCCAGTGCATCAATAAAATACAAAAACATATACTGCCAGAGCCGTGATGGAGTCAGAGTACAATAGGCTTAGAAAAAGAGCCTAGGATTGAATCATGGCAGGTGCATCCACAGATAGTCCCATATGAATTGTCAGTGTGTCAGTATATCAGACATGTGAAAACTGGTCGGCCAAACCTAGACTATTATTCTTGGCGCGGTGGTCCAGTGGAAAGATGTCTGGTTGCTGATGCTATGCGGAGTTGCCATATGGTGGTTTGATCCCCCGACCAGGAGATGGTGATCAACAGATTAAACTAATGTGTCCAAGACTGTCAGCTGGTTGGATGATAGAAATTGAAGCCACACATTGCCAGTGCGTCAATAAAATACGAATACATACACACACACACACACACACACACACACACACACACACACACACACACACACACACACACACACACACACACACACACACACACACACACACACACACACACACACACACACACACACACACACACACACACACACACACACACACACACACACACACACACACACACACACACACACACACACACACACACACACACACACACACACACACACACACACACACACACACACACACACACACACACACACACACACACACACACACACACACACACACACACACACACACACACACACACACACACACACACACACACACACACACACACACACACACACACACACACACACACACACACACACACACACACACACACACACACACACACACACACACACACACACACACACACACACACACACACACACACACACACACACACACACACACACACACACACACACACACACACACACACACACACACACACACACACACACACACACACACACACACACACACACACACACACACACACACACACACACACACACACACACACACACACACACACACACACACACACACACACACACACACACACACACACACACACACACACACACACACACACACACACACACACACACACACACACACACACACACACACACACACACACACACACACACACACACACACACACACACACACACACACACACACACACACACACACACACACACACACACACACACACACACACACACACACACACACACACACACACACACACATACATACGTGGTGCGGTGGTCCAGTGGAAAGATGTCTGGTTGCTGATGCTATGCGCATATACTGCCAGAGCCGTGATGGAGTCAGAGTACAATAGGCGTAAATGGCAAGGATTGAATCGTGGCAGGTGCATCCACAGATAGTCCCTTATGAATCGTCAGTGTGTCAGTATACCAGACATGTGAAAACTGGTCGGCCAAACCTAGACTATTAGTCTTGGCGCGGTGGTCCAGTGGAAAGATGTCTGGTTGCTGATGCTATGCGGAGTTGCCGTATGGTGGTTTGATCCCCCGACCGCGAGATGGTGATCAACAGATTAAACTAATGGGTGCAGGACTGTCGGCTGGTTAGATGATAGAAATTGAAGCAGCACGTTGCCAGTGCATCAATAAAATACGAATACATACACACATACATACATACATGGTGCGGTGGTCCAGTGGAAAGATGTCTGGTTGCTGATGCTATGCGCATATACTGCCAGAGCCATGATGGAGTCAGAGTACAATAGGCTTAAATGCCAAGGATTGAATCGTGGCAGGTACATCCACAGATAGTCCCGTATGAACCGTCAGTGTGTCAGTATATCAGACATGTGAAAGCTGGTCTGCTAACCTGAGACTTTGTGTTAGTGCGGTTGTCCAGTGGAAAGATGTCTGGTTGCTGATGCTATGCGGAGTTGTAGTATGGCGGTTCGACCGGCGAGTTGGTGATCAAGAAATTAAACTAATGGGTGCATAACTGTCGGCTGGATAGAATGTGGAAATTGAAGCCACCTGTTGCCAGTGCGTCAAAAAAATAAAATACATATACTGCCAGAGCCGTGATGGAGTCAGAGTATAATAGGCTTAAATGCCAAGGACTGAATTGTGGCATGAGCATCCACAGAGAGTCCCATATGAACCGTCAGTGTGTCAGTATATCAGACATGTGAAAGCTGGTCTGCTAACCTGAGACTTTGTGTTGGTGCGGTTGTCCAGTGGAAAGATGTCTGGTTGCTGATGCTATGCGGAGTTGCAGTATGGCGGTTCGATCCCCGCCTGGAGAGATGGTGATCAACAAATTAAACTAATGGGTGCATGACTGTCGGCTGGATAGCGTGTGGAAATTGAAGCCGCATGTTGCCAGTGCGTCAATAAAATGAAATACATATACTGCCAGAGCCGTGATGGAGTCAGAGTACAATAGGCTTAAATGCCAAGGATTGAATCGTGGCAGGTGCATCCACAGATAGTCCCATATGAACCGTCAATGTGTCAGTATATCAGACATGTGAAAGCTGGTCTGCTAACCTGAGACTTTGTCTTGGTGCGGTGGTCCAGTGGAAAGATGTCTGGTTGCTGATGCTATGTGAAGTTGTAGTATGGCGGTTCGACCGGCGAGATGGTGATCAAGAAATTAAACTAATGGTGCATGACTGTCGGCTGGATAGCATGTGGAAATCTAAGCCGCACGTTGCCAGTGCGTCAATAAAATAAAATACATATCCTGCCAGAGCCGTGATGGAGTCAGAGTATAATAGGCTTAAATGCCAAGGACTGAATCATGGCAGGTGCATCCACAGAGAGTCCCATATGAACCGTCAGTGTGCCAGTATATCAGACATGTGAAAGCTGGTCTGCTAACCTGAGACTTTGTCTTGGTACGGTTGTCCAGTGGAAAGATGTCTGGTTGCTGACGCTATGCGGAGTTGCAGTATGGCGGTTCGATCCCCGACCGGGGAGATGGTGGTCAACAAATTAAACTAATGGGTGCATGACTGTCGGCTGGATAGCATGTGGAAATTGAAGCCTAATGGGTTAACCAAGCCTAACCCTAACCACCTGCTGTTTCTTACCCCATTCAAATCATCAGTACTTCTTCGTCAGGACAATTAGGGGGCTGGCTATCTCTGCATACCCTGGTACGCTTGACCTGTAATAGCCAGTTGTGCCTAATATGGTCCTAATATGGTCCTGACTCCTGCTACATCCTGCGGAGGTGCCATCTCACGAATGACTTTAACCATTTGTATCTGGGGTGAGATACCAGCCGCAGTGTGATAACCAAGCAGATCCACTGACTTACTTGCGAAATCACACTTCTTATGCTTCAATTGGAGATTGTGTTCACGCAATCTCTTCATTACCAGGGCTAACTGACGAGCATGCTCCTCATAACTTCTAGAATAGGCCACAATGTCGCTGACAAAAACGTGCATGAATTTACCGACGTAACCGCGGAAAACCGCCTTCATTGTGTATTAAATAACTGTGCCGCCGTTCCAAAAACCAAAAGGCATACAGGTCCATTCAAACTGCCCAGCTTGGTACACAAATGCTGTGTTCTCAATGTCTTTGGTGGGCATTGCAATCTGCCAATACCCAGACTTCAAATCCATTGTAGAAAACAGAGTTGCTCTCAGCATGCAATCAAAAATATCAGAGATATTTGGTAATGTAAAATTATCTCTAGGTACTGCCTCATTAAGATGGCGGTAATCAATGCAAAATCACGTCGTCCCATCCTTTTTAGGTACTAAGGTTATGGGAGATGCCCAAGGAGATGATGACGGCCTAATTACACCTGCATCCATCATCTCCTTGACTTGCTCCTCCACAACATGCTGTTTTGTTAATGGTAAACGATAAGCACATTGTCTAATAGGGTAACAATTGGTAGGGATCATACACTCCACTAGTAGATTCCTACCCAGTTCTTTCAGATGGGCGGTAACAAAGATATTGGCATACTCCTTAAGAACATCGTCGATAACTTTTCTACCAGTCGTCAGTGTTACCCACAACATCTGATTTTTGAGGGTCACAAGGACCCCACACTCAGATTTGGGGGTCCCACTGTAAAATCTGGGGATCCCATGTGGTCCTCATCTGAAATATGGGGGTCCCATGTTTTTTTCTTAAAATAAACACAACACATTGATCTAATTATAAAGCACTTTATTAAACATGTTGAAAGCACTAGTTATGGCATTGTGTAAATACTGTTAATGCATACTTTATTAACCTTTAGCACTTAACACTTTTGGCCACTATCGTAGATCAGCAAAATACCTATTTTTGAAAGTTTAACACTGGAATGATTGGCACTAAACAGTGCCAGTCATTCCGCTGGTAAATTTTCAAAAATATGTATTCTGTGATCTACAATGGTGGCTAAAATTGATCTATTGAAATGGCCATTGTATATTTAACTAATAACATTTGAACTGCATGTCAATAAAAAATAACTTAAAGCACTGTACTTGTTTGTTGTCTGATAAACCAACCAACCTACATTGACAACCTTGTATGATTAACATTTCCAAAGACCACTATATTCGTAATTAGCAAAGACCGCTGCATTAGGTTTTCTATAAAACCCTAACTTGACTTGGACGAATTGAAAAATTATGAGTATCTGGAGCGAGTTTGCTGAAGGACGACTTGACATACTTTGATATAATGCGCGCATATTTTTTATAATGTAACTGGAATGACTAAATATAGTGGAATACATAGGCTAAGATCAGACAAAATAATCATTTATCAAAAATAATCTGTATAAATCAGATTAAAATGCGTAATTAGTGAAAATATATCAGCCAATAACCGGATATGTCTAATTCATAGGGAGTAACTATGTAACGCGATTGCTGATTGGTTGAAGCATAGATAATGCATTAGCGTGTATCCAATAAGGATGCTTGTATCTGGGAGCTTTGAGCTATACACTGTTTGGGGAAAAATCAATATTTCAACGTATGCCTACCTGTAGATCGACGATATTGTTGAACATCGCTGCTGGGATGATCTTTTTAGTTGAGAAATTGGGAACACCTAACGATCGAGTATTGTTAAATATTATAAACACTAATCCATCAGTCAATCAATCAGCTGCTATTGCTAAAGAAAAGATGGCTTAAAGCGTGTATTGATACCGTTATTCAAACAGCAATACAAAGATACTGCCGCTAATCTGTCAAATGACCATTCAAATGTAAAAGATATCACAATATCTTCCATATATTCCTTCATCCATTTAGATAATTTGATAAGTAAATAGAAAAAAATATTTTGCCTGTAAGTTGTTGCTGATTTAGGCAAGTAGGCATGCGCAAATTAATTTCAAATATTCAGCATATTAGTGATAACAACTTTGTGATCTGTCCAATGTTCTAAGATGTGACAGGGTTAAGATGCCCGGACACGTTTGCATACGCTTGATCAGTTGTATTGGATTTCTCAACCATTATTACCTCTAGGGGGAGATTCTGCTGTTAGCCAATCAAATACTGACACATCACACTGACGTTTAGCACAACAGACAGAAACATGGTGGGTATTTTTGCAATTTGTAGGCCAAACAAGGCGACTAACATCGGGCATGTAAACTCATTATTTATAAAAAAAAAATTAGATCAAATGGAATACTAAGGATGATTTGGGGATTGTGTTTACAATTAAATGTGGTGGTTGAATCTGATTTATGGGCATTAACAACTTTGAGTTGTGCAAGAAAACATACAACAAATCATAGTCTTAAACAATGCAGTAAGTTCGTTTTTATTGAACACACAATACATTATTTTTTAAAGTAAAAACATGCACAAATAAATATACACAATCGATAATTAAGCACACGAAAAGTTATCAGTTTCCATTACACTTTTTCACTGCGCCCCTCATGCGTTCTCGGGAATGCAGAGGGTTATTTTTTATGCGTCCCTCATGTTTTATGTGGATATACGCACAAAAGGATGCATAAGGGCACCTCTGCCGGCCGTCTTGGTGATACTGGCCTCAGCATAGTCTTCATCCTGGTGCCTATAGGGAACATGTAACTTGTATGTTTTACAAACCATTCAATCTCAGCCCTTTTATAATTAATAACAGTTCCACCTGCGTGCAAAGCATCAGCCCCAATTAGTCTCTGATGTTTCATTTTTCTAACAATCATGACGGGTATGGGCCATGCATCTTGAAACTTGACCTCAGTTTCACCTAACACGTCAATGGGTGTTCAATTTACAGCTAAAAGGACCTGCGCCTTCCTTAAGGGTCAGGCGCCTAACATGGTTGTCCAAATATCAATCCTAATGAGTGAGGTACCGGCACCAGTATCGATTAAGATATCCATACTATGCTTACTGGTATCAACATTGTCGTTGCGACCCGTTGTGTTACTTAAGAACAGTCGGACCAGGAACCGGTTGGTCGCAGGCTCCCTCCATCGCTGTTTAACCAGGTGTCATGTGGGCTAGTTCTGCCGGATACAGCTTCAGCATAAGACCGTCTTCTGCTGCTCCCATGATGGTCGCACCACGCACTCTGCGGATTGCTACCATTGCCAAAAGCCACTTCACCATAAGCATCTGTGTTATGTCCAGTCAGGACGAAACCATCTCGATCTTCATAGGAGTCGTTGTCCAGGCGGTTCTGATTATCCCTTCTAATGTGGGTGTTGTTATCGCATCAACTTCCATGGCCCCTACTGGTGTATTGTAGTATGGACATTGCGTTTCCACGTGACTGGATGCACCGGATTTCCAGCATTTGTCACCAAGCGTATGATCATGGTGGTGGGCATGTCGTTTCCATTGTTCCTGTGGGTCAGCTTCATGCTAATGCTTTCTGTACATTGGGCGTTCTTGCTGTGGAGCTCGGGGTGGTCGTTGCTGTTGATACGGTTGGGTCGGTGGAGGCAGTCGTTGTTACTTGGGCAAACTGTGGTCGGGCATTTTGCTGGCTCTACACTCTCATGCCATATGGCCAATTTTGCCACTGTTGAAACAGGTAATCATCTTCTTCAGGTTAGTCTCTTGGTTATTAGTCGCCTGGTTGCATTGGCATTTCGTATGTCCTACTTGTCCACAGGAATAACATTTAATAATCCGTTCTTGCTGCTTAGGTTGGTGTTGAGATTTTGGTTGATTGTTGGTCGGTATCATGCTGTTCAACTTCATTAGCATCTCCTCTTGCAGTCCTTTCACCATCGAGAAAATGTTTCTCATGGTCTTCTCCTGCCGTGTTATCATTCGCGTTTCTAAATCGGCTAGCTATCACTTCCAGTCCTGGATGGTGGTATCATATTGGGTTCTATTACTCATTTTGAATGCATCTATCTCCATAGGAGCGTTGTTTCGGCGGGTGTCTTTGAGGCACATGGCATCCAGTAGGTCGCTCATGTCACGTTGTTCTTCAGTGTATTTGGTGGCTTTATCTAGTGTGTCGTTTCCCTTGGTTATGACACGTCCTGCCGAGGATACATCCATTAGAGCTTTAACATATTGAAAAGTTTTGGGGTTATGTCTCTTCTTCTTGTACTCATGGTTCCTTGGAGTCGTGTCCTTGTGGTTCGGGAAAGGTGGTCTTCCTTTCTCTAGAATATCTTCAAGAATTTAACAACTCTAACGATCGGTAAATTTAATAAGTAAATAATAGAAACTTTATTAATTTGTAACAAAACTTCAGAGCTGTATTGCAGGCTATAATGAACTAACAATACTTGAGATAATTTTGTATAACTGACTTTAACTTCCTACAATAATTTGGACTAAGATGCAAAACGAATTCTAACTGCTGATGTTAACTACTAGACGACTTCTCATTAATAGAGCAATCGAGAGATTAAAGATTTGGACATCATGCTCCTCCTTATGTACAATAAAAGCAGATTCGAGCATAACGTCGTTGTAATGACGTACTTGTAGGGATTCCCTGGTGATTTCCAAATTCTAACTACTTTGATTGGTTAACACTCCTCATCCCACGCTCAAAGGATGGTCGGACTCAACCGGTTAAGACTGGTGTGCAAGTGATGCATCTTGACAGATTACATATACAAATCTATTTTGACAAGACTAATCAGGCATCCATTCCTTGCATACCCACGTCCCAATTACTCATTGTTCTGTTGTTACAAGAGCCTTAACCATCCAAGTATTACCCGATCAGGATTACTTTATCATTAGTGCATTCTATTTGGACACGGTAACTAATGGTTGTGGGATGTCATGATGTATGCCTAGGTGATCTCTGACCTGTCATGTACATTCTGGGTTACCACCAGAAATACGCATACATCACGATATTCCCACGCGGTGCTGAATCATATAACTGGATCTGTATACGCCATTTCGGCTATCTGACTGGCTTCTTCGAATTACATAAATATCCATCTTAATTAACCATCTTGTAAGACCTCGTTGTATTAAGTACCCAGACACCATCTTAATCCGACAGCGTCTTACCATCCTGGTATCTATAATTTATATTGTGGCAGTAGAACCAGTTTCTACCTATCAAAGGGTTAAAGATTCCGTTCAGTATCTTGCACGGACTATGATTATGACGATTATAACGTCTGCGTGCGTGGGTGAAATATTCAGCAAATTTCCGATCTAAAACCTGATTATGAAAATGACAAAACTAGATTAATTGCATCAACCAACCGTAATCAAATGTAAACCAAATATGGTCAAACTAATTTGTCCATCACTAGGGATTATAATTATGAATCTATAATTCCCTTAAACGTTATCATAACATATATCATTTATACTTTCAGTAAGCAATAGGACTAACTAAATATACCTGTGGCGTAATCGGATATCCCGATACGGATATAAATAAACACTACATAAAAGCTCTACACCACTCATCATGTCATACTGCCATACTATATGCATATATCTACTTGCTTACTGTTAATAGCGACCCAATAACTTGGCCCTGTTATCAATGACGTAAACATAATATCCACTGTCTATAGCGACCATAATAATTGGTCCTATAGCCAGTGACATATTGTGATGACGATGTTATGAATATTCACGACCAAGGATGTGACGTAAAACATACCTGACATACACAGTGTCAATAGGCCATCTGCAAATATTTACCCGGGTACCAAAAGGTAGCCGGTGGGGTTCGCGGGTAGCTAATCCATAAATCCCATATTTACAATATGCTCTTACTACTATTCTTCTGCTATCCGGGTTGTCATCGGGATAGGTCTTTTTCGCCATCATTCGGAAGCAGCGATTGAAGGAGTTGATACCTTTTCCTATTTTCTGCCTTATATTTTCGATCTCGCACTTGAGTCTTTCGGACTCATTAGCGGACACGAAGAACTTTACTATATGTGAGTAGATCTCGTCCCACATAATGGTCAGTCGGTCTCAGGTAGCAAGATACATCTCTATATCTTTGTGGAGCTGCCCACGAATCGTCCAGCTAACTCTGTAGGCCGGGTCGTCTTGCTGTTCAGGTCTCATAGCATCTAAGGCGAACCTACATGCTTCAAGGTACTCCCTCACTGCAGCCAGCATGTGGCCATCACATGGCACATGATCATGGAGCATTTCGCGCTTAATGCGCTGTTCCTCGTGGGATATTGAGGCTTTCTTTCAAGTTGGTCATCATCTAATTAAATGCCTGGAATAACATGTTTGGTGCTTCCATGCGGATTGGTTGGGTCTATTCTAAACGGCTGGGTAGTTATTGTTGGTGAGCCATTGCCATGATCGGTAATATTCTGTTTATACAAAATACAGCTGCACGCTTATCTTGGCTACTGTTTCTAGCAGATGGTCGGTAATTTAGCTCCTAGGATTAGGAACTTCTAGGGTAATCTTTATTGTCCCATCAGCTTTGTATTCTGTGTGCCTTGAAATGTCTATGCTGTCTGAGGATATGATGGTGTCTAGGTAGGCGCTAATTAGGGCAGCGTATCATTGTAATGAATGTCTTGCTTCAGCTATGTCTTCCATAAGCTACTGACAATGTTTATGAGTACTCACTGCGTTGATGAAAATTGTTGTCTCGTCACGGTTGCCAATGAAAAATGTGTGGAATCCTTCTCGATAACTGATAACACTCACGATTCCTAGAGTCGCTTATTGGAGTTTGGGAAGAGTGGTCTTCCTTTCTCTATAAACTTCTTCACAAACAAAACTAACGCTTTTTGCAAAATTTTATAATATTAAACTCTAACTTTATTAATGCACAATAAATAGAGCCATATTGCAGGCTTTGTAAACTTAACAATACTTTCAAACCTGTAATTTAAACTAGACTAATTTCGACTATCAAAGATTCTAACTTAAACTAAATGATGAACTTCAACTGCTGATGTTAAACTGCTATCACGAGAGATGTGACTTCTCAGGAAGAGCACAATTGGAAGATTAAAGATTTACCATCATGCACGTCCTTATATACAATAAAAGTGGATTCATGCATGACGTCAGTCTAATTGTAGATATGGGATTGTCTTGTGGGAAGTCATGACCCCGCTGGATATCTTATATTTACGAGTAAGACCTAAATGAAATTCATATTTGAAAATACGAGGTGAGCTAATAGACTGAGTCACCGAGTCACTATATATTATTATTATTATTTAGATATATATTTTACCAGCACTGGATGACCAGAACGGGTTGACATAGCTGATGATGCGCAGTTACAGTTTCGGCGAAACTGGATCGAAACTGAATCGAAACTGTCGAATGATGTAGGCATCATTAAAGTAAAAGTGAATTAAATGGAATAGGATCGACTATTCTGAGTTGATGTGTATCTGGCAATAGTTGAGGTAAAAGTTGTTGCTGTGGGATCGGCACACACTTTTATAGTATTCAGCAGTTGTTTTGGCCCGTAGTTTAGAAAATAGTCGAGGTGTAAAAATCAGTGAAATCGAATGTGACAGATGGACTTAGTTGGTTACGTAAGCAGTCTGAGTTTTCACATAAGAATGTAACAACATAAGCTGGCAATGAGAAATGACAACTCATGTGCCAAGTCACCCTAGCAACCTACAGGCTTTCTGCTGATAGGCAATGGACAGGACATGGACATTATAGCGTCCTGTAGGAATTAATAACACAATCGAAATTTGTATATCAACTATATGTCAATCATAGAAAGGCATGCTACAACAACACATTCCATAATGTTGTTAGTTAGCTGACAGATCACATCAAATCAGAACCGGCCGACACCGCTTTGACCCTGTGCAGCAGTAGCTCCATAGAAGAGAAGCCCAGAGTTTGATTAGTCGGAATGACTTCATGATCAATGAGCATCGATCAAACTCTGTGGAAAAGAATAAAGAAGAACATGTTTCAAAGCGAAAATCGAGATGTAGACGATCATGGATTGGTCAGGCCGACCAACAGTAACAAGTAGAAGCTTCTAGGAGGAAATAAGCAGACGTTGATTGGCGGACTGATTATCCAGACCAATCAAGCTGTGCTTATAACCTACCTAGAAGAATCATTGAAACAAGGAATATATATTACGATATGTATATATCTATGTATCGTAATATGTATATAACTTCAGGTACACCAAAGAGAATAAATAAGGCACTTTGCCTACTGTAAAATCAATCAAGTCACCATCATGATTCCGTAAGCACCGTGCTGCTACGTACGTTGAAGTTGCGATAATCATACTAGAAAAACATTCTAGGAGTAGTCAAACCTTCAGCAAAAAATTTGTCTAAGTTAGTATCATCGTTGAAATGTATCAGTTATCAAGTTAAGTTGTTCTAATCATTGAAATTTATCCATATAGTTTAAGTGTACAGTTAGTGCAGGAAAATAAAAGCATCCTCTTGCTTAGCAAGACACTAGTTTGGGTTGTGTGTTCGAACTCCAGAGCGCAGAGCAACACTGCGCCGAAGCCAAGAATCTTCTAATAAGTTAGATAGGCCCAATTATCATCTACAAATATCGTCACTATCATCAGCGACGAGGCGAGCCGATAATCATCATCTTCTACTGCATCTTTGGTAAGCGGTTGTCGCAGCAACCGCTTACATCTTAATCTTACCAGAGAAGTAGTAGGAACAGTAGAGACCCGAAGACTGAAAATCTTCAGTGGCTTCACCTGCCAGGATAGGAGTTCGAGACGACACAGCACAAAAACGAGTGAGTACACCTAGATAATGACCGCTGACCGACCAGTCAACCTAGTATTAACAGACGCAGCAGACCGTGTGAAGACCTTCATAGACTTAGCCAAACAATCCAATACGACGAAAGTAACACAGCATCGTGAATACAAGGACAATACAAACATAAAAATAACTACAGACATAAATTGCGAAGAGAAGCCACGTTTAAAACGAGTAATAGTGTGCTGCTTGTATTATCAATAAAACTGTACTAATACCGCAATAGCTATGGCGCAACGCAGACCAGATACCGGGCTACCCCCGGTGGATCCGCCATGCCCTGGACCAGAACTACGACCGGAAATGGTCGCAGCCATGCAAACCATGGGTACGGCAATGGCGGGAGCGATAGTGGAAGACCGGGAAAGGAGGGAAAGAAACCGGGTGTTTCGGCAAGAGGTCCATGAGTTAACCCAGCGCATCAAACCATGCGATGGTTTGATTCTGGAAGAGGTGCGCCAGTTCGTGGATGAAGCACAGAGGGTATGGGCTGCCACCGAGGGAAACCTCGAGGGGATCCCGGTCTATATCATGACCCGTGCTTCATGAGGGCAGCTGTCTAGAGTGATCGACTCGTATATAGTGGGGAAGGTACGGGATGATGTCACCTTTAATGAGCTTCGTGACTATGTGACATTGAATTTCATATCGGCCAATGAAGCCGAAAGAATCAAATATGATCTGGAGGGAGTCAAACAGCGAAGGAATGAAACCTTGGTATCATTTAATAGAAGATACCGAGAGATGGCTAACAGGGCCTACCCTACCGAGAATGCCGACAATCGTCGGACAGTGCTGGCGGCATACATAAAGGCCTTAGGAGATAGAGGTATGGGGAGACGAATAGTGAGGAAAAAGATCACCATGTTACAGAGGGTGATGGTGGTCACAGAAGAAGAAGATGGTTGTAATGACCTGCTGATGGCTATGAACATCGATCCCCAGAGAAACGAAGAAAGCATGGAGGTCGACGTGATTGATGAGGAGGACGGTCGTGGTGTGTGGGCCATGATCAATACCCTGAAGCGGCAGGTGGCACAGCAGACCAAGATGATAGAGAAATTATGCGCTGTAATAGAGAACTTGCAAAACAGGCCCGTATCATCACCACCGCAACAGCAAGCCCCCCGCACAATGCAAAGCACAACAACCACATCGCCAGCAGGCAGCAGCACCTAGGACAGCAGCACCTAGGGCGGCGGCAACAAAACCAAAAGACAAGAAAAACATCACGTGTTTTAATTGTGGCCATGTAGGCCACTACAAGAGTGAATGTCGACAGCCTACGCAGGCACCGCAATGAACAGTGACACGAAACCCACAACAAAAGCCGCAACGCCCACCAATAGTGGGCTTCACATGCGGGTTTGAAGGACATATCGCCCGGGCCTGCTACATCAATCGTAGCTGTTTTGCGAACAGAAATAGTCAGCCAATGGTGAAATGCTTTCTGTGCAATGAGGAGGGCCATTACCAGGTCGACTGTCCGAAAGCGGTGTCCACGCTGCAATGGAGGGCAATAAAGAGGCCGCGACAAGACGAGCTAGAGATCGATGCAGTGCACGATCAGTATAGGGACCATCAGTACGAACCAGAAACGACGCCACGATCGTGCTCTCGGAATGTTCGGAAGGACATGGCCAACCGAGCGCGACAACACGAAGGGTACAAAGATTGAGAGAGTTTCATTTTAACGAGCGAGCACACTGACGGGTATGGCCGTTTTTCATACGGCAACAGAGGAGCCCCATCAGTGGAGGGGGGACGACATTCCTACACGGAGGCAGTTAGCGGACGACGGAGTCCGTTAAACGAGACCGGAGGAAATCGTTAGTGACCGAACGATTTCTAATCCGGCTCGAAATAGAACCAAACGGTCGTGGGAATCAAGGTGAGTACGTAGATGCATTGATAGATACCGGTGCTAGTACATCCTTGATTCGTAGGGATATATGGCGTAGCATTTTAAATGCTAGGCCATTGAAAAGAGCTAAGATGTCGTTAGCTGTAAATGGTTCACCCATAGAAATTTTGGGAGAAACTCAAATCAAATTGAAGGACGCCCGGCCTATTCCCAGTGTGGTAGTGAATAGCATGCGGCATGAATGTTTGATTGGAATGGATGCCTTGCACTTGGAAAATGCAAAGATTTACTACAGGACCAAAGAGGTAGTATGGTTTGGTCATGTATACCCGTATAGGGAACAAGCGAGATATGTCTATGCCAGTTGCAAGGAAACGACCGGATATGCAGTTATTGACAAAGTGCTGAGTGACTTTGCCAATAATTTCGATACGGCTCATCCAAACACGTTAGGATTGGTCCCCAATGTAGAATGCACGAAACCAACAGGAGACTCATATCCTATAAGGCAGAAAGGGAGAAGTAAAGAACACGAAAGTGCAGCACTGGTGCTGTGCTGATTGCCGAGTACGGATGTAAGATCGAGTACATCCAAGGCTCGAAGAACATTCTAGCGGACATGTTGTCCAGGTTACGTCGTCCAGTGGAGGTTGCCACGTTGGACATGGGCGATTATGTCATACCAGAGGTAGATGAAGGTGCGTTACCGCACGTCCCTCTAGAGGTATATGACATACCATACGACGATTTATGTGCCGAACAGACCAAGGAATACCCGGAGTTATTCAGAAACACACTGGAGGAGTACATGATTAAGAATGGCATATTGAATTCTTTAATTACACCTTCAGCGTTGGACGTTGAGTACCCCAGAATCATGTTACCTACCCTGTTCCATGAGAAAGTACTCCGGACGGCTCATGAACGAGCCAGTCATCAAGGTCTGAAGAAGACTATCGGTATGGTAAGAGATTCTTTTGTGTGGACGTCTTTGAGAAAAGACGTGGTACGTATGCTTGAGACGTGTACGACGTGACAGGTCAACCGACCTGTCACTACTCGACCTAAGTACAATGAGATGCCACTGGCTAGTTATCCCAGCCAGATAATTGGGATGGATTTAATTGGACCACTATTAGAGTCGAGCAGAGGTAGTGTTTATATCATGATGATAATCGATCACTGTTCTGCATGGGCAGGAGCATATCCGATTGCAGCCAAGACATCTCAGAATGTTGAGAACAAGATTTTCAATGAGTATGTCGCCCGTCATGGGGTCCCTGAAATTCTGATTACGGATCAGGGTAAAGAATTTCGTTCGAATTCTCTGGAACAGCGATTTCAGGAACACGGTATTGATCATAGACGATCGAGTCCATACCATCCGCAAACCAATGGACGTACCGAGAGGTTCAATCGCACTCTTAAGGAGTTGATCCAGATAGGTGTGAATAACGAGTCTCGCGCATGGGAGGATGAGTTAGGTGCAGCTTTAACTGCGTACCGCAATACTCGTCACTCCACGACCGGATATACGCCATTCTATCTGACATATGGTCAACGTGCAAGGCTTCCGTTTGCAATTCCGCTAGAGGCTTCGCAAGATCTTGGTGAGAGACTTACCTGTCTCAATAATGCCTTGCTGCGTGCTCGTGGAGAAACAGCTAAGTCTCGAGAGATACACCGAGAACAAATTAATAAGCGTGCAAACGCTGGTGAATATAAGGTTGGCGACTCGGTGGTCGTAAAAGCTGAAGAGAGGATGAAGTTGACCTCTCGCAGTGACCCTGAGTACGAGATCTTTAAGATCAACGGACCCGTGGCTGACGACCGCCATCAAAGATTTGGGAAGGTATGCGTACTTAATATATCTAAGTTACGTGTAGTGGACTCAGAGATGTGCTGGGACAAGGTGCGACCACGCCCTATTCGTAACCCTGTGAAAGGTACAAAAGCCAGCCATTACCCAAAAATCATAGTATTACCCGAGTCCGAACCTTCGCCGGTATCCAACTCTGACGTGATACCTACTAAGAAGGCTCGCAGGAAGCGACCGGCTTCTAGTTGGGAGCCGAAGGTGGGTAAGGTGGGTAAGGTGGTCGACATGGGGGTTGATCGACCTGGTATGAGTAACGATCGAAACTATGAGTCACTGATGCAAACATCAGAGACTCCTCGTACTGTGATGATGAACACCTCGGAGGATGTACCCGAGCCTGCCACTGAGCCAATAGAAATGCTTCCATCGCACCCGCACTTTCTGCGCAAGCGCAGTCGTGCTCCTGAAGTCAGCTCAGACAGTAAGCGACTTAGGGTTGGTGCGTTTGGCCAAGCTCTATACGATGACTTCATCGGTCGTATAGAAGCCGTTATAAAGCGGCGTAGCAGGAGATAAATTTAATCTCGGCTTAATCACTGTATCAGTAACATCGCATTTGGCTAGCCATCATGTATACTTTACAGTTATGCGTAATAATAGCCTTAGTCAATTCAGTATGTAGTTTATGCTCGAATTCTAGTGTGCATAGGCTACAAAATGGAGTTATGATAACCGACCACCGGAAGATATCTGTTATTCGTGCC
Organism: Chaetoderma sp. LZ-2023a; assembly: GCA_034401795.1. Lineage (NCBI taxonomy): Eukaryota > Metazoa > Mollusca > Caudofoveata > Chaetodermatida > Chaetodermatidae > Chaetoderma > Chaetoderma sp. LZ-2023a. Next base: position 33,114,196 of record CM067359.1, read on the forward strand.
AAATGGACCGTGGTAGTATCTATACACCATCCATATTTACCTGCTAACTTTCTTGACCGGTTAGTACAATTTCGGGTTCTTGTTGCCGACATCGGTCAAAAGACTTCTCTAAGCAGCAACGACATTTTCGGACTCCAACATCTTATAAACGGTATAAGAAAGATTGCTGTCAGAACCCAACAAACAATGTTGAATCGTGCTGTTAGTCGACAGAAACATGGACTATTTAACTTTGTCGGTGATATAGCCTCATCTCTATTTGGAACCGCTACATCAGGGGATATAGAAGCGATCAAAGATGTGGTCAAAATGGCTATGAGAAACATGAATCATTTAGTCCATTTCTCCAATAAACTAGCATCCCACGTGAAACTTGCGTTCAAAGGGATGAACCCCAACATTGACCAAATCAACGAAGTCACCGACAGTTTAGTCGAGTTGACTAAAAATGTTAGCAAACTGTTCAAGGTCCACGCAGCCTGACAAGCTGACCTGTATGCGTTGGTACGCCTAGGTCATATCATCGATTCGGCCGAGAACCTGGTATACAGTTACCAGAAAGCGGCCGCCCAATTTCACAGGCAGACTGCTTCCCTGGAGTTAGGTAGGCTGACCGAGGAACTGTTCAGTCCGTCGGACTTAGCCGAAGTGGCTAAAGAGGTCAGCGTAGGTAACCGGTTGATACGTCCGTACCAGCGGTACTACCGAAACGTGGTTGTATATCCGATGTAGAGGATGACTCACAACTGCATTACGTCGCGACGTTGCCACTCGTCGACGGGGGCAATTATATCGAATATGGTTTACATTCGTGGCCAGAACCGTTAGCCACAGTAGGATACTACATGCAAGTCATAATCGCTCGGACGAGTATTGGTTTGGACACCAAGACGGGATGGTATTTCACCCATCTGAGTGCTGAGGTAGTGAACCTCGGGTATGTCACGGTCAACTGAGGGTCAACAAGACCCACGTACCGTGCATTGTTAGCTTACTGACCAATACCACCGACAGCGCATGTAACATTCAGCTTACCGAATCTAACGAAACATCTAGCAAGTTATTCGCCCATAAAAAAAGTAGGCGTTGTGTTGAAAACATTCGGGGAAACTATCGAGGTACATTGTGGTGGACGACTGACTGACCGGTGTGTAGTGAGTAATGGTCTGTATGCGTTGATGTCTGGTGGATGTGACCATAGTGGGAAGGGTTGGCGATTCGAGCCAGTACAGTCTTACAGTCGGACGTACACTCGAATTGGTCTGGCCGTAGATATGCCTAGATTGGATGTGGCCGGCGTCCTCAACCAGTCACTTATTGTTAATCATTTAAAAATGAAGAAGTGGGATCAGTTACTTAAGTCTAAGTACGTGCCACTAGCACCATTATCAGCGGTCGACCCAGCGATGGTCGACGGCATCAACGTACGTTCCTTCTTCTCATATTCGACGGGCTCCGTCGTCTGTGTACTTGTGATTGTGTTTATATTGTATAAGTGTGGCATATTATCACGCATGTGGACGTGTATCAAGCGAAAGCCACATGCGGCCATGACGCCATTTCCATGGATCGCCCAGACCCAACGGCCACGGAGACCTGCAGCACTGCCTACGCCGTTGAGTATGTCAGCCGGGTCATCGCCTAATGCTACTGCCAGGACCGAGATCGACCCAACTGCTGATGCATGGGTGGACGTGGAGTTACATAACATTCCGGACATTCCTGGTGAATACGAGGATTTGTAAGACTTTATTTTCTACCGTATTCTATATGCACAAAATATTGTAGTGCCGATTGCTAATTAACTGTTATTACTTCATAGTCGTTATATCTGTATTGTTTCATACTATTTGTCATGCAACGGATGTTGCGTGATGTTGTACTGTTTTACTGAGTTTATTGTTTACTTATGTCACCGTTTGGTTAATATCACTGTTTATTTTGCTTATTGTCATACGTGATATTTGTTTGGATTATCGCATTGTTTACGTTTACTGTTCTTTATTTCAGTTTTGTTTTGTCGGTCTAGGTAGCCCTGGTATAGCGGGTTTGGTTGTTGATGTTACACAACGAGTTAATTATCACTCTCTTAAGGCCTTACGAGACGGTTAATTAACTTTGGTTGAGGGGCATGTGTAGATATGGGATTGTCTTGTGGGAAGTCATGACCCCGCTGGATATCTTATATTTACGAGTAAGACCTAAATGAAATTCATTTTTGAAAATACCAGGTGAGCTAATAGACCGAGTCACCGAGTCACTATATATTATTATTATTATTATTTAGATATATATTTTACCAGCACTGGATGACCAGAACGTGTTGACATAGCTGATGATGTGCAGTTACAGTTTCGGCAAAACTGGATCGAAACTGAATCGAAACTGTCGAATGATGTAGGCATCAGTAAAGCAAAAGTGAATTAAATGGAATAGGACCGACGGTTCTGAGTTGATGTGTATCTGGCAATAGTTGAGGTAAAAGTTGTTGCTGTGGGATCGGCACACACTTTTATAGTATTCAGCAGTTGTTTTGGCCCGTAGTTTAGAAAATAGTCGAGGTGTAATAATCAGTGGAATCGAACGTGACAGACGGACTTAGTTGGTTACGTAAGCAGTCTGAGTTTTCACATAAGAATGTAACAACATAAGCTGGCAATGAGAAATGACAACTCATGTGCCAAGTCACCCTAGCATCCTACAGGCTTTCTGCTGATAGGCAATGGACAGGACATGGACATTATAGCGTCCTGTAGGAATTAATAACACAATCGAAATTTGTATATCAACTATATGTCAATCATAGAAAAGCATGCTACAACAACACATTCCATAATGTTGTTAGTTAGCTGACAGATCACATTAAATCATAACCGGCCGACACCGCTTTGATCCTGTGCAGCAGAGTTTGATTAGTCGGGATGACGTCATGATCAATGAGCATCGATCAAACTCTGTGGCAAAGAATAAAGAAGAACATGTTTCAAAGCGAAAATCGAGATGTAGACGATCATGGATTGGTCAGGCCGACCAGCAGTAACAAGTAGAAGCTTCTAGGAGGAAATAAGCAGACGTTGATTGGCGGACTGATTATCCAGACCAATCAAGCTGTGCTTATAACCTACCTAGAAGAATCATTGAAACAAGGAATATATATTACGATATGTATATATCTATATATCGTAATATGTATATAACTTCGGGTACACTGACGAGAATAAATAAGGCACTTTGCCTACTGTAAAATCAATCAATTCACCATCGTGATTCCGTAAGCACCGTGCTGCTACGTACGTTGAAGTTGCGATAAGCATACTAGAAAAATATTCGTGGAGTAGTCAAACCGTCAGCGAAAAATTTGTCTAAGTTAGTATCATCGTTGAAATATATCAGTTATCAATTTAAGTTATTCTAATCATTGAAATTTATCCGTATAGTTTAAGTGTACAGTTAGTGTAGGAAAATAAAAGCATCCTCTTGCTTAGCAAGACACTAGTTTGGGTTGTGTGTTCGAACTCCAGAGCGCAGAGCAACACTGCGCCGAAGCCAGGAATCTTCTAATAAGTTAGATAGGCCCGATTATTATCTACAAATATCGTCACTATCATCAGCGACGAGGCAAGCCAATAATCATCATCTTCTACTGCATCTTTGGTAAGAGGTTGTCGCAGCAACCGCTTACATCATAATCTTACCAGAGAAGTAGTAGGAACTGTAGAGACCCGAAGACCGAAAATCTTCATAATGACATTTCAGAGGGCTTCCCTGGTGATTTCCAAAATCGAGCTACTTTGATTGGTTAACACTCTCCTTTCCACATTCAAAAGACGGTCGGACTCAATCGGTTGTAACCAGTATGCAAGTGATGCCTCTTGACAGAATACATATACAATTCTGCTTTGACAAGCCTCATCAAGCATCCATTCCTTGCATATTTTGTGCCTCTTACTCACTGGCTTTATTGTGACAAGAGCATTAACCATTCAAGTATTAGCTCAACAGGATTACTTTACTATTGGGAAACTACATTCGGATTCGCTAACTAATGGTTATGAGACGTCATGACGTATGCCTAGGTGATCTTTGACCTGACATGAACATCCTGGGTAATTACCAGAAGTACGCATACATCATGGGATTTCTGTGTGGTGCTGAATCATATAACTGGATCCGTATACTCTATCCCTGCTATCTGACTTACTTCTTCGAATCATGTAAATATCCTTCTTGATTAACCATCCTGTAAGACCTTGTTGTATTAAGCATCCAGAAATCATCTTAAGATCTATCTTGAACTTAATCCAACAGTGTCTTACTGTCACTTGTATTACAGTGACAGAACCAGTTTCTGGCCTTCCAGGGGTTAAAGATTTAGTTAGATTTCTCATAAAGGATTATGACTATGACTATGACTTTGTGTTGGTTGAATAATCGTCTAAATTACCCGATCTGAATCTTGATTATGAAAATGACAAAACTAGATTGATTGTAGCAACTAATCTTAATCAAACGTAAATCAAATATGGCTAAACCAATTTGTCCATCACCAGGGATCATAATTATCAATTTAGAAACCCTCAAAACATTCAGTTAAAATATATCATCTATACTTTCAGCAAACAACATGGATAACTATAATAATAACAGTGGCGGTAATTAGATATCCCAATATGGATATAAATAACCATTACATAAAAGCTCTACACCACCTATAAAGAATAAACCTATTTATTTGCTGCCAATAGCGACCTGAATAAATGGTCCTATTGCTGATGACGTATATACAATACCCACTGACTATAGCGACCCAAATAGTTGGCCCTATCTTCAGTGACGTGTTAGGATAACGATGTTATGAATATTCAAGACTGAGTATGCGACTCGCAGTGTCAAGAGGTCATCTGCAAATATTTACCCGGGTACCAAAAGGTAGCCATGGGGTTCGTGGGTAGCTAGTCCACAAATCACATATTTACAATATGGGAGACGTAAATCCCAATCTCGACAATCAAGGCATGTTTCTTTTGTCAACATCTCCGCTAGAGTATGATTAAATCTCTCCACCATTCCATCACTATGGGGGGGGGGGGTGTGTGTGTGATATTGAGTCGTCCTTGTTTTGACTATATGAAACAATTAGCAGAGCTCGGAGATCAGCCGTCACTCAAAATTACTTCCTTGGTCAGAGTACAGTTCATAGGGCATTCCAAACCTCTGCTATTGTTGATGCCTCTTGGTCTGGCAAAGCAAATGCTTCTACCAACTTCGTAAAATAGTCTTGCAATACGAGGATGTACTTGTTTCCTTCATCCGTCGTATTCAAGGGTCCGAGCACATAAATATCCACTCACTCCCATGGTGCACTAACAATTTTTACTTGTAGTGGTGCGAAACAGTGCCGACTAACATGTCTTTGACACGGGACACATTTGGCGACCCATACCTTCACACTATCACGTATCCCGATCCAGTGGAATCTCTGTTTTATCCGCATGATAGTCCATTTTAGGGTAGGTGTCCAGCGTTATCGTGTAGTTGTTGTAAAATAGTTTCATGATAATGCCCCAGGATAATAATGTGGTTATTAATGTAGAGAATGTTGTTTTGTATGTGGCATTCTCCAAACTGCTGATACTAGTATTTAGCCATTGCGGAAGGTGGTGTAACAGATTCCTTAGGAGGACGTACCCCCTCCTGGATCCACATGTATATATTCTGTGTTTGCGCATCTGTTGCTTGTTCATGAGCGACTGTCTCCATGTTCCACTCTGCGCACCACAATTCGGGGAACACGGAGATGGCTGTGTGTTATGTGTCATGGTGGTGGCCACTTCTTGGACATATGATGTCCGAATTTGGTGCATAGATGAGAGATGCGCATTGGAGATGGGGGAGGTGGCGGTGCATTCGGACAGGGAGTACCATGGGTGGGGAGTGGGTGCGCGTTTTGGGGGTGTGGACGGGTACACCAAATTGTGCAGTTCTGCTGTTCTTTAAAACAAGCCAAGACCTCATCCGGCCTCTTCACTTCCATGCTATTCACTACATGTTCCAACCCACAAGAAGCATGGCCCGGGGCGGCCTCATCTTCTGCTTGTGGTAACTCTATAATGGGGGGTATAGCATGAAGTGGGTGGAAGTGGGAAGAGGTCGGCGAAACAAGTTTCCGTCCTTCCCCTTGGACAACACAAACAAGAAAGTCTTCAGATACGACTTCCCAGATCTAGTAGACCCGCACTGAGGACCGAGAGGGCGAGTATGCATCTCGTCATCGTCCTCAGCATTAGTCGATCGTTCACTAGACTCCTGGCTTGGTAGGAGAGAGGTCGAACTAGCACAGTGGTGCTCTGGATTAACGTCGGGAATACTTGTTTCCAGAGACATTTGTCTGGGTACCGGTGTCACGTGGAATGCCCAGCCCGAGCTTTGGTACTGGGTCATCAATGACACAAGGTTTAAGCCGAACAAAGTGGATGACTGAGGTCAGGCCATCCAAAGCACAGATACGGTAGGTCACGTCCGATTTCTTACCTACTACCACATAGGGGCCTTTCCACTGGTAACTCATTTTACTCGGCACATTTGCAGAACATTGTGAATCGTACCTAAACTATTCTTCCTGCTTCATACGGGTCTCCATGCACCCACCGGTCATGGCATGTTTTCTGACGATGATGTGCTGTGGATAAAGTTGCTCTCACTAGCCCATGGGTCAGTTCAGTCCGCTGCCGCATGAGCTCTACATAGAGAGATGGTGAATTTTTCTCCCCCGGAATCCTGGGCATGGCCAGATCCAGTGGCAAGTCTAATTCACACCCTAACATTAACCACACAGGTGTATAACTCGTGCTGGAATGTACTGAAGTGCGGTATGCCATGAGCGTATATGGGAGTTGTAATCCCAATCTCTACAATCAAGGCGTGTTCCCTTCTTCAACATTTCCGCCAGTGTACGGTTGAATCTTTCGACCATAGCATTTCTATGGGGATGATATGGAGTCATTCTTGTTTTGATGATATGAAACAATTTGCAGAGTTCGGAGATCAGCCAGCTCTCAAAATTACTTCCTTGACCAGAGTGCAGCTCATTCCAAACCGGAAGAACACATTGCTTGCCAATACCTCCGCTATTGTGGATGCCTCTTGGTCCGGCAGAGCAAATGCTTCCATCCACTTCGTAAAATAATCTTGTAATACGAGGATGTACTTTTTTCTTTCATCCATCGTATTCAAGGGACCGAGCACATCAATAGCCACTTGCTCCCACGGTGCACCAACAATTTTAACTTGTAACAGTGCGGAATGGTGCTGGACAACAGCACATCTTTGACATGGGACACATTTGGCGACCCATGCCTTCACACTATCGCAAATTCCGGTCCAGTGGAATCTCTGTTTTATCCGGGTTATGTCCGCTCAACTGCTAGATAGCCCGCGTTATCGTGTATCATTGTTCTAAAATGGTATTTTGATAACGCTCGGGAATTACTATGTGGTTATTGATGTAGAGAACGCCATTCTGCATGTGCCATTCCTCAAACTGCTGGCAGTAATATTTTACTGTTGCGGATAGTGGTGTAACAGATTCCCAGGGAGGACATACCCACTCCTGAATCCATGTGTATATATCTCGTGTCTGTGTGTCTGTTGCTTGTTTGTGAGCGACTGTCTCCATGTTCCACTCTGCGCACCACAATTCGGGGAACACCGGAGATGGCTGTGTTGTATGTGTCACAGTGATGGCTACTTCAGGTTCATCTTCAAGCCCGATTCTGCTCAAGGCGTCGGCATTTCCATGCAGTTTGCCGAGTCTATGAACCACATTGAAGTTAAAAGCCTGCAAGGATTCCTGCCACCTCGCTACCTGGCCCTCCGGATTTTTTAGGTTTCTGAGCCAGCATTGTGAGGCATGATCCACACGGAGGGTAAATGGGTGACCATACAGAAAGTGTGTGTAGTACTTGACAAAGTAGACCACAGCCAGTAGTTCTCGCTTAGTGGTCGCGTACCATTTCTCTGTCTCATTCAGAGTACGTGAACCATAACCCAATACCTGCTCCATTCCATCCTCTGTGACCTGAGATAGAACTGCGCCCGTAGCATAAGCTGATGCATTAGTGTCAAGGATGAAATCGAGGTTAGGGTTAGGATGAGCGAGAATTGGAGCGGTCGTCAAGAGTTCCTTCAACGCACTGAAGGAACCTTCATACTCACTCGTCCACTCAAATGGTCAATCTTTTTTTTGGTGATCTTGAAGAGGGGTGATGCAATCTCACTGAAATGATGGATGTATCGGCGATAGTACTAACAAAGACCAAGAAAGCTCCGAGTTTCCGTGACAGACTCAGGGGTCTGCCACTCCACCACGGCTTTAGTTTTTGACTGTTGGGTAGCCACTCCATCAACGGATATGGCGTGTCCCAGGAACTCGATGCTCTGTCTAAAGAGATGACATTTCTTAGGTTTGAGCAGTTACATCAATTGGCACACGCTGCAGGATACGTCGCATAGCTCTTGCGGCGCACCTGGCAAAGTTCCACCAGACTTGGCCAAAAAGTTAATTAAAACACACACGACAATCAGTGATTGAAGTCCACTTTTCAAAGAATATGGCGTCCAATTACTGCAACGATTCATACACGCTGGTTAGTATTGCATGCTAGGTAAATTGAACAAAAATCAACAACCATCTCATATCTCGTGCAAACATGTTTCTATTTAATGGGAGATCTTTAACATTGGCTTTGATCATAGAGTTACATATAACACTAGCTGCAAACACGCCTCGGTGGAATTAAACTTAGATGGCAAACAATGTCTTCCGCAGACACGCAAGCTATATTGTGTATATCTATTATTCGGCGTCTCACCTGGATAGATATCTAGATTACAGGAGTTTATTGCAAGCACCTTATCCAGAGACATGTTCAGACGTCTTTGTTGTTATCATGATTGTTACCATTATTAAGTCAATTTGAACAATCACGGGTAACCCGGATGATAATTCTCTTCGCTTCAATGGCGGTTATATCACATTACTGCTATTAAGAGTATTATGCAATGTGGTGGTATTTGTTACTGCTGGCAACTCTCGTGTCTCGAAATATGTACGCGTGTCTCTAATTCAATTTCGCAAATTAAAAAGATTATATGAAATCACCGTATATGTTAAGATTTATCTTGTTTCATTCATATAGGCACACAATTTAATCCTCTAAAAGTCTACAATTTTAATAAATTTATTTTAAAGCAGTTTAGTGTGAATATGCAACTTTAACAGGGGATTGTTCTAAAATAAATTTTTCCCCACTTGTAAAAGATTTTTCTATTGCCTTAAGATACCTCCGTTGGTCATGTGACATGTGAAGGGTTAATTATCATTCAGCTGTTTCGTTGAGCTTACAATTCAAAATATATTTATATCAAACTTTATAACTCGGTGCTTTCATGTAATAGTATTATAAACATCCCTCCCCCTAGTGATGATCTGCAACGCTGACCGCTTATGTCTATATCACGCACACACTCTGCACTTGGCTTTGTATAATTTTTAAAGGTGTATATTCACAGCAGAATGCTTGAAAATAAAATTGTGTAGTTTTGGAGGCTTAAACTGTGGGCTTAGACGTAAAGAAACGAAATAAATCTTAACATATGATTTCGTCAAGTATAAATTAATATAATTTTTGTAAGGTGCACAATTTTTATTATAGACACGAGTCCCTATTTCAAATTCACAGCTAAAAAGTTTCATAATTTACACGGAATAACACTATCATATGCTAAGATTTGTTTCGTTTCATTACATCTAGGCACACGATTTGGGCCTCTAAAAGTCTACAATTGTAACAATTTTATTTTCAGGCATTTGCTGTGAATATGCACCTTTAAATGGCTCTTGCGTTGACATCAGATGGTTTTATCATATTATTACCGTTGGTTACAAACTCCCATTTCAGTGGCGTATGAAGGTACTTGGACAGGGTGGGTGTGGGGTGGGTGGGTGTTGGGTGGGGGTGCTGAAGAGCAAAAAATCTACGGGGGCGCTATGGGGGATACACTATAGGAGCAGCAAAACCCGGTTAGGTTTATTTTTACTGAAGCTTGTAATTCAGTCGAGTACTAGGCTCGAGTACTCGACAATTACTACCCGTAGAGTCGGATATGAGGGCGACTTTTAGGTTGTCATCAAACGTCGAAAGGCTGCGTTGTATTTAAAGCGCTTAAACACATCATTATGTCTTGACATATTTTCGAAGATAACCTCTAACTATTCCGCTTGTATAGTGTGATTGTTTATGAATCGTCTATGACCTGATAAGCCTAGTTAATCTTTATTTTCCCCAGTGGATGTACGTATAAATATCACTTCCGCGATTCGGACTTCCTCCATCCGGACTAAGTATGATCACCTTTCTCCAACGATCACCTACAAAAATAACATATTATATTTATATACACTATATTATAACGGGTAATAGAAGTCAAAATATAAATTCGCAGTGGCGGTCATTATCGCCATAATAGCGGTCATTCTTGTCCCCGGCGCGGTCATTTTAGCTGGCGGTCATTTTCGTCATACACCTGTTCAACTACGTACGTTTTATTGTATTATCACATTATATCAACATATACTCAATAATTTTCATGCAATATAGATGGGTTTTATTGCTATTTCTTACGTATATTTATCAGTAAAAGCACCCGGTTCGGTTACATAGTACGTGACACACGCACTACTATTGTGTGGTTATAAGTTAACAGGTGGGCTAGTCTCTATGAAGAGCCGCAGTCTACTACTGCAGTAGTAGACTGCGGCTCTTCGTAGAGACTACAGGTGGGCATGTAGTCAGCAATACCAAACTTTTGTCCCAATATATGGAACAGTCTTCCGAACCAGGTTATAGAAGCAACAACCATGATATCATTTGAAACAAAATTAGATAAACTATGGGATAACCAACCCCTATACTATAACTATCTAGCTGGCAATACAAATCCCATGTTTTATTACCAAATCGAAAAAGGAAATTAGTAATCTGTCATTACAGGCTTTTAGCCTTCTCACAGAAATAGAATATGATTGATTGATTGATATTTCCATCTAACCCATCAACACACGCATAGAACTTTACCCCTATATAGTCTATAAGGTGGTCCAATAATTAAGACAGGTTTTACATAGATATGTGGTTTGTAAAGTGGTCTAATAAGACAGACCTAACGCGTTACTGTTGAACATGGTGACTAAGTGTGCGTGATATATGAGATGGTCTAACAAGACAGGTTTTACAGGCTATAGTGTCTGGCCTAAGGTGGTCCAATACGACAGGTTTTACTGCCTATTTATATTGACAAAGTATGTAAAGTGGTCTAATAATCTATAAGGTGGTCTAATAAGACAGTTTTGCAGTCCATAGTGTCTGGTCTAAGGTGGTTCAATAAGACAGCTAGGTTTAGTGTCTATAGGAACTAAGTGTGTATGGTAGGGTATGGCAAGGCAGGGTAGGGTAGAGTAATCTATGTCTAAGTCTAGGCTAATCCTAAATCCGTTAGACATACTAGTCTAAGCTATACTAGGCTATAGTCCAGTCTAGGCTAAGCTATACTAGTCTAAGCTATGCTAGTCTATGCTATGTTATGCTGCACTAGTCCATGCTAAGCTATGCTAGACTAGTCTAAGCTAAGCTATACTACACTAGTCCAAGCTAAGCTATGCTATACTAGTCAAGGCTAAGCTATGCTATACTGGTCTACACTTAGCTGTATTGGGCTGGGCTAGGCTAGGCTATACTGGATGAAGCTAAGCTATACTGGGATAAGCTAAGCTATACCGGGCTAGGCTAAGTTAAGCTATGATGGGCCAAGCTGGGATAAGGTACCCTATATTGGGCTAAACCAAGCTAAGCTCTACTGGAATAAGTTACGCTATGCTTGGATAAGCTAAGATAAACTAGACTAAGCTAAGTTATACTCGGCTACGCTAAGCTTTCATTGGCTAAGCTATGTTAAGCTAAATTAAACCAAGATGGGATAATGTAATTCATGCTAAGCTATGCTATGCTAGTCTAGTCTAAGCTAAGCCAAGCTATGTTAAGCTATGCTAGACTAAGCTAAGACAAGCTATGTAAGTCTAAGCTATGCTACGATAGTCTAAGTTAGCGTATGCTAAGCTAATATATGCTGGTCTAAGCTAAGCTATGCAAGCATAAGCTAAACTATGATAATCTATGTTAGTGTAAGCTATGCTTGTCTAATTTAAGCTAGTCTAAGCAAAGCTATGCCATGCAAATCTAAGCTAATTCCAATTCCTCAAAACTTACCCAATTACCAATTCCTACCAATTCCTGACAAAACATCAATTCCAATTCCCAATTCCAATTCCCCCAGCCATGCCATACACTACAGCTCAGAAATAAGTCAACATGTTTTCAAAACAAAACAATTTTGAAAACGATGTAAGAAATTCATTGTTGGAAAAATTTCATCTCATCCAATTTCGTTTCATCCCATCTCACCTCAATGAAGTCCGCCTTATCTCGTCCCACTCTACTCTGTCAATGCATCCTACAATGTACCTCATCTCATTTCATCCCAGCACACCTTATTAACATCGCCAAACACCAACATCACCACATCACTGTAACTAACCTTTCATCACATCATCTCAGACCACACCATCTCAGCTCTCCATACAAATACATTACCTGCTCATCCTAACTGAATCTTATCTCATCCCATCTTAGCTCATCCCAACCCATGTAATGAAATTACCAATAATTTCCTTTTCCCATCCTTTATACATGTTAATTTGATTTTGTTTCAGATATATTGGTATTGCTCAGAATCATTCAGATATCTGATACTTGCTGCTCTCCAGTGCTACTCTCTCAAAGATATTTGATACTTTATTATTCAATATATATCTTTTTATCATTTATTAAACAGTACCTATACTAATTTGTTAATTGTCTGTCATTCAGCTAGGCTCTACAGTACTTGAGTGCTAATCATATTAATAAATTGTCTTAATATTAATTTAGAATATTACTGTAAATTAATTTATAACTATTAGAACTTAAGAGTAGGTATGTATAATAGTAGGCTCTATAGCACATTTATTAATTTTTCAAGACATTTATTAATAAAAAATTCATTAAATAACCTGCAGTAGGCTATTGTCTCGAGTAAACATTTGTAAAGTAATAATAGTATTTGCCTGAATAGGTTAAATTAGATTATTTGTCTGTGCTAGACATTTTAATATTAATATTTTTCAGTAGCTCCGTTTTCTGAGATTTAGTTTCTTTATAGTATATTATTAAGAAACTCTGTAACTCAAACTTAAAATGGCTGGAAGCGATTCTGTTTTTGTTACAGGTCTGCTAGATAAGCAAGTCAACAAAGATGTAAAGGCTGCCATCGTGGGAACGTCGATCGTGAAGCATCAGCATAAGTATCTTCCGGCACATTTCTCTGTTTTGTCATTTCCGGGGAAGAAGATCGAGTACATCAGCAACCAGGTAGCTGATGCAGCGATCGACGCAGATATCCTATACATTCACGCAGGTATGACAAACTTCAGTAAATATTCATTTAAGTAATTCTGATGCTACATGTATGAACTGTTGCTAGGAAGGAATCAAGACTAAATATAATCTAAGCTATGATAGGCTAAGATAAGCTATGGTAGGGTAAGCCAATCTATGCTGGTCTGAGCTAACCTATGCTAAGCAGTGCTAAGCTGGTCTGAGCTAATCTATGCTGGTCTGAGCTAAGCAGTGCTAAGCTGGTCTGAGCTAAGCTATATTAAGCTATGCTAGTCTAAGATAAGCTATGGTAATTTATGCTAGTCATTTGTATAAGCTATGCTAAGCTAAGTTTGTATAAGCAATGCTAATGTAATTATGCTAAAGCTAACCTATGCTAAGCTTATATAATCTGGTATAATCTATTTTTAAGCTAGACTAGTCTAAGCTAATATGTGTTGCTCTAAGATAAGCTATCTAAGTAATCTATCTTAGTATAAGCTATGCTTCTATTGGATTTTCATCGTCCTTTGTCCATCGTTTCTAGGTGGTCTCCTTTCATTCCTTCCTGGTGAAGATGGGAGCCTTAGAGCACGAGTTGGAGTTCATGATTCTAAGTAGTCCTTAGAATTCATTCCAATTGGGAGCACCAAGAAGTTGGGCGGATGGCGTCCGATCTCAATCTGAGGAGTTTTTTCCTCTTATCTTTTCTTCAATATTCTAGATGGAGGACTTATCTCAGTTTTCGCCAGTCTGAATCCGGGCATGCGATTCTTCTCCATAAAGATATTGGACGTTTTACTACTTGTTTTCATCCTCCCTACGTGCCGTCAATTCTGCCGTGGCAGGTATATTTTACGGTCATTCTATTTACCTTCATGTTTACATAAACGACTGGCTAGTATAAGCACAGCTTTTTATTAATTCTAGCCATTTCATTCCAGACAACTGCGGTCTGGAATGCAGCCTATGTCGGATTTTAATTCTCTTAAAAGTCAAGTCTTCTCCTCTGGTGTTGGTTTTTTCTCAGATGCTTCCCATGAGAGGGGGATCATTCTGGGATCACCTGTTCAGAGGGCCAGTTTTCTAAGGTCGGTTGTCAATCGATTCTCAAGCATAGGGATTGTTCCCTCTTAGATCTTTTGCATCCTGTCGGTATTGCTAAAAATTTCCTCTTGCAGCCCCCCTTTTTCCGTATTTCAGGCATTGGTGGTGGACGCTCTGTTTCAGTCCTTGTTAGGGTTGTTTGATTATGCGTTTCCTCCATCTTTCCTGATTCCGTTGCTCTTGAGGTAGGTCAGGGATCAGATTTGAGAAGTTCTTCTAATAGCTCCCTTTTGACCAAAGTGGATCTGCATTGCAGATTTCCTTTTTTGTCTCTGGGTAGTTTTCACTTGTCTTCTTCCAGTCTCCCTGGATCTCATGTCTAAAGTAAGAGTTTAGTGTATTCATTCAGTCTCAGGAATTTGCAGTTAGTATCTTTGGAGAGTTTTATCCCTGAGACTAGATTTTCTGCGAGTTCTCAGGACATCAGTATTTCTGCCAGGAGGGAGTCAACTCACAGAGTTTTCAAGGTCTGTCTTAAAACATTAGAGGTATGGTGTGCAGACCTTAGTCTCTTGACAGATCCTGTTCCTGGCATCCGTGCCTGGGTGTTGATTCTGGGGACGGTCTAGTCTAATATCCTAGAAGGGATTTTTTAAATCAAAAATTCAATCTAACTGTATCCCAGCTTAGCCAGTTATTTAAAAAATTGTATCTTCCTTTTCACCGTCTGACTGACTTCAGTATATTGACAGAGTTTTTTTTTAAAGTTTCAACCGTTGTATTGATTTTTTAGAGATCCAATCTATCCCATTTCTGCGTATTGTATGCAGAGGAGCTAGTTAGGCCAGTCTCTAGCTTTCTATGGCCAGATGGAATTCTGAGACCATTGTTTTGAGATGGCTTCCTCTGATCTTATTAATCTTTCTCACATTTAAGCTCATGAACTTAGAGGGAAGGCTCCCTCTTTTGCTTTCGCTGGCTCTTCTTTATTTGAGGTAATGCAAGTCGTATGATGGAAATCCGAGCCTTCTTTTACCTCCTTTTTATTTATAATATCAGAGCGCAGCGGCACTCCTTTTAGATATATCATGTTTTCTATTTAAAATGCTGAAGACCATTTACCAATCTCACTACTCCATTTCCGTTAAGACTGTTTGTCTGCGTGAGATGGTGAGTTTTTTCATTGGTTTATTATTATTTATTTCTTTAAGTTTAAAGAAATCATTGTTTATTAATCACTGTGTGATTAATTAAGATGTACCATTTTGTTATGTTATTAACATTTGGTTAGGTTCTGTTTGATTTTTATCCTTGCTTATGGATTCTCAAATCTCCACCCACCTAAGTTCACCGTGGGGCACTGACCAAATCTACGGGTTTAGCAAGTTGTGATTAAACGGGCAAGATGTTTTTGTGGTGTAATAACAACCCCAACAGACCCCCCTTTAGTGGGTTGGTCTGTAGTTTTATTAACCACTATAAAAACATTCTTACCGTTCAATCACTACGACCCGGCCTCAGCCACCCCGCATGGGAATGATTTGAGAATCTGGTCAGGATTTATGGCACTTAAATTTAGAAAAGTGAATCTGTTTCCCATTTGGGATCTATTGCGCATGCGCAGGCGCGCTTAGTGACAGGCGTCGCCAAGGACCGAGTACAGACTGGTGCCAGTCTATACTGAGGCTTATGCTGGGGGGGGGGGGGGGTGGTCCCTCACCAGTAGCCTGGTTAAGGGTATGCATGGTGATGATATAGGCATAAGGGAGTATGTAAGCGAGCATAAAAATTGTATTCTGGGAGCTAAATGCAGATATTTGATTTAGCAAGTCGTGATTGAACGGTAAGTATGTTTTTATAGTGGTTAATAAAACTACAGACCAACCCGCTATGTGTGTATTGGCAGTGTTAGTTTAGTGTTATGGGTTTTGAGAGTCACGTATTGACAGAGCAATGCAAGGTAATATGCTGAGAGAAAGGTTCAGTATTGCTGACTACATATCATGCCCACCCGTTATAACCAAACTACAGGTAGCGTGTATATGCTGTCACGGAAACAGTGGCTTTTACTAATAAATACTTATAATATTTATAGTAAAAACTACGTCAGACTGCACTTTGTCGTTATACTGTTAAAACTGTGCATAAATTATTGAGTACAAGTCTATGACAATATAGATAATAGCGGGAGCTAAATTGCTCAAGTCTGGTAGTTGCATTAGTTACTATTATCGAGTACATGTTGACTGGGAAGCCGAAGTGTTTTAGGGGTGTGTATTGCCATGAACCTCGCGATACAATACGTATCATGATACACCCATCCCGATACAATACATATCACGATACAGCCTGGACACCGAATATTTTATGCATTTCAGGGGGGATAACTCTAGCAAATATCGACAGATCTCGACGAAACGAAATCATGACACATCGTCTCCAGCTAATATGTGCAGTGGAGCAAAAATTTCAAATGTACATTAAGAAGTTTTTGAAAGACGGCCCGGACACGGATTTGCTGACAGACAGACATGCACCATCACATAATACGA
Organism: Chaetoderma sp. LZ-2023a; assembly: GCA_034401795.1. Taxonomy (NCBI): domain Eukaryota; kingdom Metazoa; phylum Mollusca; class Caudofoveata; order Chaetodermatida; family Chaetodermatidae; genus Chaetoderma; species Chaetoderma sp. LZ-2023a. The sequence goes on from CM067359.1 coordinate 33,131,324, forward strand.
CCCATTTTTGTCTCGTCTGCGAAGCACAAAGCGAGACAGGTATCACTTTTCCGATGGCGATGGCGTCAACATTAAGGTTCTGCGTTTAGCAAAACTTCTCAGCTTATATTTCAGGATTGGTTAAGTCTATTGCAACTAAACTTGGATACATGGTTAGCTATAATCTTAGGAAGCAGCATGATGGTTTTGGGGTCACAAGGTCAAAGGTCAAGGTCACTGTGACCTCGATACAGAACTCTGCTCTTTAAACATTAAGTTTTTGCGTTTAGCAAAACTTCTCAGCTTATATTTCATGATTGGTTAAGCCTATTGCAACTGAACTTGGATACATGGTTATCTATAATCTTAGGAACCAGCATGATGATGTTGGGGTCACAAGGTCAAAGGTCAAGGTCACTGTGACAAACAGGAGACAGGCGAGACATTTAATTCCACGGAATTCTTGTTTTTCCAAAAAGACGGGCGGGTAAAAATAATTAATGGATGAGCCATATCACACGTTTGCATTCTTGTTAATAATATATGCAGATATAACACTTACTAATTTCTTATACAGGAGGCAATGATGTCGCTAGTGGGGAGAGTATTTCTCGGTCTGTAGAGCGCTATTCAACATTCATCTCTAATCTGCATGAACTGAATCCACATTTGCGCGTTGTCATCTCCGAAATTCTACCCCGACGTGAAAGTCGCCTTAATGGACCTTCATTTGGATTGCTAGCTTCTGATTACAACCGCCGCTGTCAGACCCTCAACGAAGAAATCACCTGTCTCTCTTGGAAATTCCCTTTTGTCTCAAACCCTTCAGCATCCAGAATCTAAGTGCCACTGGTTGAGCCAGGATGGCGTTCATCTGTCCTACAAAGGAAATGCCAAGCTTGCTAAGTCATTCTCCAATCATGTTGAACAGATGGCTACAACCTTTACGCCAACATCAGCTATTCCGGTTTCAGGTGAGTATTTATACATAAAATGTATTCCTTTATTATCCATGCAGTTTTTGCTTTGGCTCTGGATAGAAGCAAGGACGCCCTATTCTATCCTTTGAAGCATCAGTCCTGACACGCCTATCATTGTCACTTGATTTGCAATGTCATTAGTGTTGCGCAATACGTTTGCATAGATCACTACTTTTTCCTATGTTTTGTTAACTCTTGCCTAAGTTTTATGTTTAGCTATCAAAGCGTGAATGTATTTCAATTGGCATTTAATTCTATAAGCACTGGAATCTAGAGCATACTCTCTAATATGACAATAAAAGACTTAACCTCGAAGCCGATCATTATTCCATAGCAAAACTTCTCAACTTATATTTCTGGATTGATTAACCGTATTGGCACTAAATATGGATACATATACACCTGTGCAAAAGTTAAGCACCAGCAAAAACAATAGAACGTAGAAACATGATGGTACAACTAGGCTGCCATACTTTTTGTCCCCGCGTTAGCTGACATAATTCCAAGTACGAAATGCGCATGCATGCAAAGACTTCACGCCGCTTGATGTCCGTGCGTGGCGGGAAACAGCACACGTGTTCAGTTATGTAAAAGTCCAGTTTGAGGTGTAGAACATTACATACAGATTTAGGCGACAAGATTAGGAATTTTGTGTTCATGACCGTGGTTTATTTGTACAGAGAGAATTAGCTCTTGATTGTGAACCGCTATGGCAAGACGAAGGTTAAGTGATCGTGTGAAATGGCAAATCATAGGCATGCATACCACTGGTATGTCATGCAGAGAGATTGGCAGACAGCTGAACATTAACCATACTGTAATCAGTCGTTTGATTGCAAAACATGGGCAAACTAACGAGGTGAAGGACAGGCCTAGATCTGGAAGACCGAAGAAGACTACTGCCCGTGATGATCGAGCCCTAGTACGCCTTGTTAGGAGATCTCCATTCACCAACAGCAGAGTGCTCAGCCAGCAATGGGAAACGCGCAATAGAGTGTCAATGTCTACCGTCAAAAGGAGACTTTATGCTGCTGGCATGAAAGCTAGGAGACCTGTCAGACGTCCTCTCCTCACTGCACACCACAAAGAGGAGCGTCTGAGGTGGTGCAACGAAAGAAGACACTGGAACATGAGATCCTGGAGACGGGTACACTGGTCCGATGAAAGTCGGTTCCTGCTTCATGCCACAGATGGTCGAACTCGTGTATGGAGGTCCAGACGCACGGCGTACGACCAACGTAACATCATGGAAGAAGTTCCATTTGGTGGAGGTTCCGTTATGATATGGGGGTGCATCTCATTTGATTGTAAGCTGGATCTGTTGACTGTACCTGGAACACTAAATGGACAAAGATATCAAGATTCCATACTGGATAGAGTTGTGGTCCCTCATTTTGTAAATCATGCACCTGGAACCCACCCTATATTCATGGATGACAACGCCCGACCACATCGTGCTAGAGCTGTGCATGAATACCTCCGCCAGAATGCCATCGAAACCCTACCATGGCCAGCAAGGAGCCCTGACATGAACCCTATTGAGCATATCTGGGACATTCTGGGAAACATGGTGAGAAGGAGGGATCCTCCTGTGCAGAACCTACAGGAATTAACAGACGCACTCCATCTTGAATGGCAACGAATACCACAATGGCGTATCAGTCGGTTGGTGACCAGCATGAGACGTCGTGTCCAGGCCGTCATCCAGGCACAAGGTGGATATACCCGGTATTAATAATGACAGTCTCAAACTCGTGCACAGATGTTAAACTTCGTTTTCAGACACCATTAATGACAATCTAGCCACGTGTGTCAACTGTAGGCCAATAGTTGTCAGTTGTGTCAACGTAACCATATTCAGGCCTCGTTTTCAAGTTAAAACAAAAACATACAGTGTTTCCCCACCATCATAATCAGCATTCCTCTAGTTGCATTATTACCTCTTGCACTAAGATGGATGGGTACATAAATGTTTATGCTATTGCTTTCTTCATAGCACATGAATATACCCTCGCATGTGCGTAAAAATAGGGTGGTGCTTAACTTTTGCACAGGTGTATAGTTGGATATACTTTTAAGAATCAGCGTGACAAAATTGTGGTCACACTGTAAGGGTCAATGCCCTTTGATGTTTATCTTATCAGTAATGGGGCAAACTAATAGAATCACCAAATTTGACAGATCTATTCATATTTTGCTTGGCTAGAAGTAGTTTTATTTCAGGTCAGTGTTTTAAATCTAAGTTACAGTTTCAATAAGTGCATGAAAATATGAATTGTTAGCCATAACTGGAATGGAAGAAGTTACAATCACCAAATTGGCACATTCAAAATTTGGTGTGCTAGGAGTAATTCAAATTTCATCTCAAAGGGTCAAATTTCTGCGTCACATGGTAACTGAGTGCATGGACAAAATTTTAGTGGAAAGGAGTGACCCAGCAGCTATACGGAGACAAGCTTAAATTTTGGTGATTTGTTTACAAGCAAGACATTGATTTGATTAAATTTTTACATGTTTTTAATTTTCTAGTCCCATCATTATCATCATCACTGAAATCTGGCTGGTTTTCTTTGAAATTTAGAAAACAGTACAATCATATCTGGAGATGTGTAGCCCATGGCTTTTACAACAGTGTGCTTGTCAAATTTAGAAAGTAATCAAGCCTGGAATATACTTATGTATCATACAGTCTTTGACAAAGTGCTTCAAAATTGGCATTAGTTTAGTGATTTTGTGTAGTAAAGTCAAACCTCTTTGAACATTAAGCATATTGGAACACAGATGGAAAATTTCTTGTCACACTGTATGCTATGTCACTTGTAAACGTGAAATCAAAAGCTACCTGTAGTGCCTATTAATACATCTTCTTTGAGTTTCTAATGCACATATAGTGTATAATTTGCTGTGTTGATGTTTTTAAAATCAGTGTTAGGAAGCTGCACTACCGTACATGTAAGATGCTAATGAATAAGGTTGCTCATTGTTTAACCCTTTCGCCGATACATTCCCTGTATCTCAATCTCAGGGCAAACAAACAGGAAAGCTGTTGAATATTTTGAAATTAATATGACTGGAAGCCATTGCGGCTAATCCTGCTATAGGCAGCAAGGGCTTCCAGTCTTTCAAAATATTATACATTATATGATATATATTGTAAAGATTTCAAGCAGTGTGCAGTCTCCGGACAGTGAAATTATTATTATACGCTACCCAAGGGTATGCTGAAGAAACTGCCTGGATACCTGTAGTTACTTTATTAACCCTTTAACTCGCATATCGGCCACTTCTGCAGTGGTCTTGAGAAATGTCCATTTGCAGACCAAGAGAAGACTATTTTTGAAAATTTACAACTGGAATGACTGGCTCGATAACCGAGCCAGTCATTCCATTGGTCAATTTTCAAAAACAATATCTTGGTCTGCAAATAGGCATTTTCTATGAGACAATTTAAATTTTCTTGAATAAATTTGAGTATTAAAAGGTTAAACAAATTTAGGTTCTGGATTCTTCATGCGTTTAAAGTCCAAATATAATTCAAAGATTAATAACATGACGGCCATTTTGCTGGGTGACAAGATGAATAGACTCGCTGGCCCAAAAATACTACAGTTAGTATTCTTCATGGCCAACCTGCAATTGAGGTTTTGTCAACATAATAAGCACAAATAAGTAGCTAAGTAGGAAGCCAAAAATTTGGAAATTTTTAGGCCTCTGATAATATTATTACTGCTTATGATATAACGTGCATGCATTATACTCTGATGCTTTTATATTTATCCCCACGTTTTAAAAAAAAATGTATGGGATATTGTAATCGCCTCCGTCCGTCTGTCTGTCCGGTGGAACTCAACCAAATCTGGAATGTGGGTTATCCATATGATTGCGCTTTATAATATATTTAGATTTGGCTCCGTCCCCAGGCAGCTTCTCTGAAACTTTTTTGACGGAATTCAACCAAATTTGGTATGAGAGTTACCCATATCAGTTTGGAGTGGATGAGCATATTTAAATTTGGCCCTGCCCCCAGGGGTGGATGGGGTCAAAAGATCATGAAATTGATTGTAATGCAACTCCTCCGACACTGTTGGATGAAATTCAACCAAATTTGGTATGTGAGTTACCCATATGATTACAGTGCAAAAGTACATTTACAGTTGGCTCCACCCCAGGGTGGGTTGTGAGTGTGTGTCAAAAGTTCAAAGTGGCGAATGTGGGGATTTGCGATGACGCGACATTCTAGTTATCCTAGCCCCGGTAAGGAGATGGTATTGCAATCGAGTCTGTCTGTGTGTGTATGTGTGTCTGAAGATGTATCACAAAAAACGACTGATCAGATTTGACTGAAATTTTAACACAACGAATCAACTTGCCGTGCAAGAGGATCGCCAGACTTTGCCCATAATCCAAATAAAAGAACCCTCAGCGAGATTGGATCACATTCTTGATCTATTCTTATCTCGGAAACTACTTGTCCGATTTGGCTCACATTTTAACATACAGGATAGGACCGTACACTAGAATAAAAATGACTGCTAGTGATCTAAAAAAATCCAGATCGGATCAAATTCTGTATCGAGGGATATCTCAGAAACTACTGGTCTGATTTGGCTCAAATTTTAATGCAAGAAAGAATCTGACTGTACACTAGGATGTGGTTTACCTTGATTGACAAAGGGCCCAGGTGCTATAAGAGGTAAAGGGCATCTGGTGCGTTATTGCTGGAAAATTATGCCATTTATTGGCAAAATCCTGCACCATCAAGGTAAAACAATCCGATAATGTTTTACAATGTGATAAAAATGGTAGGAAGATGGTGTGCAATCTCTGATTGCACTGTTATATTTCTGTATTTATTGTCTCATCTGCGAAGCGGGAAGCAAGGCACATATTACTTTTTCGACAGCGGCTTCAACAAAGTTAAGTTTTTATGTTTAGCAAATATTATCAACTTTCATATTCAGGATTAGCTAACCCTCTTGGAAGACACTGGTACAAATCATTGTCACCAGGTCAGAGATCAAGGTCATTCTGTCAATGTGACCGTGATACAACTGTTTTACATACGTTTTTGCCTTTAGTAAAACTCCGCTATTATTTCAGGATATGTTGACCCTATTCGAACTAAACTTGAATACATTGTTGGCGATGCTGTTAGGAATCGCCATGATGACATTCAAGTCAAAGGTCAAGGTCTCTATCTGCTGATGCTTATCGGTAATGATGAGGCCATGCAAGACATTTAATTCCACAGAATTCTTACATTATACTATTCCCATCACAAATAGGTTTAGCAGCAGTTATAAATAGCAGTATAACAAATATATTGCCTTTGAAAGGTAAATTAATGTAATGTCATGTTATAATAACTCCATTCTGTCCCCGAAAATCCTGTCACTGCAAGTCCTACAGCTTGAGAGAGAAATTATTTGAAACTTGACAAGATGATTGCGTACACCACCCAAAGATGTGTCTAATGTTAACATTTTTGTTATCAGTCCATCGCATCTGTCAGTAGGTACATACGTACATCCATCCCCAAAAATCTTAGCATTGCAACCTTTAAAATTTGAGAGAATTGTTTGAAAGTTGACAGATTGATTGTACTCCGCTCAAAAATATGCATCGGCCCATCTGTCCATCTACCCCGTACATCCTGAAAAGCTTGTCATACACTCATGTTGCACATATTGGGGATGTACTCATGTTGGGACACAGGTATGTCAGTCTCTAGCTGACCTTTTGTTAAATAATGAAATTTAGTAATGCTCTCTTTTTGTTTTGCAGGTTGGGTTGACACACATGATATTGGTATCAATATGTATAAATAATATAAAGAAATGGTGTATTAAATTAAGTATTTCAATGATGATTCATTGACATAGCGTATGTATTTTAAGCAGATATTAGAGCTAATCTATTAATAACTTTTGGAACTACAATCAAACCTGTCTATAATATACTTAATTTTTGTGATGTTTGCATTTCTTTAAGATATCTTATATTAAAGCAAAAGTTGATGATATGGCTATGAATGTTATATATCAATAATATGTAAAATTTTAGTAAACTAATCAGACTGAAAGATGTTTCTGTGTAAACCAGTAATAACTTCCAGCTAAACTAATTTCAAGGACTTTGGGATCAGAAGCCTCACTGGCAGTGGTGAAGCTAACCAGAAGATCATTCTACCACTTATCTTGACTCTGGCGTATTTCTGCTGGCATTGAGCTATAAGGATATTTCAGGCGCTGGCTGATGTGATCATTTTGAAATAGCTTAAGATAATTTGCTATTTCAATTTCAATGTTATTTTAGAAGCTTGAATTTGTTTAGGCCACACCAATTTTATATCTTGGCTTATGGGCGAGCCTACCTTCTTTTTTGAGAAAGTAAAATAAAAATTGATTTGTAACTTTTGCCCACATGAAACGTCCATATATACATTGTTAATCTGGTAAACGCAATGACTGGTAATGCTGATAACATCAACATGAGTGTCAAGATCTTACGCTTTCATATTCCATTGCTTTCACATAGATTACTAAGACTGAAAAGCAATTAGCTCAAGATAATCAACAAATGTTATAAATTGCAAAGAAAGATAAGTGAAAGCTGTATATTTTCGTCAATTTTAGTCAGATATAACTTATTTTATTCCCCCTTTCATCTTCCTTCATCAAAAGGTACTTTTTTAATTTTTAAATTCATGTTATGTTTATTTTTGTTCGCTCCTCTGCTTTTCCAAACAATTCCGCCCATAAGCAAAATAATTATGTTGGTGGTCCCTTAGTTATATTTTATTTTACCCTTTGAACCATGAAGCTAAAGAATCTCAATCAGATATCTAAGTAAGCTGTTAAATATTTTGAAACTAATTCAACTGAAATTGTTGTCATAGTGTCAAAATATTCAATAGAAAATTTCTTATGTTGTAAATGATTTCTCATTTTGTCTTTCCCGTTCAGAGTTTATTTCATATTGGTGGTTACGAAACTAACCTTTATTAATTATATCAATATGAATATTACGTTTATTTTAGTTTAAAATGTATATTTTATTCCATTACTCAAATTTACTTTGTCATAAGGTGGTCTACAATATATTTGGCTTACGCTCGATAACTTCATGTATCGTGCATGGATGCAGTTCAAATTTCGGAAATAAAAGCCTCTTCAGACTTTGGCTGGCACTGTGTACGGGCAAAATTTGGCTGTATTCACCAGAGTTATCTCCCTTGATTTCTTGAAAGTCAGTGAAGGGTTCCTCAGCAATTTCAATGGAGGGATATGACCTGTCACTCAAGTATATGACGTTATAATCTATTACATCACATGTAGGCTGGCTTTCCAAACAAAATGCATAATGACGTGTCTATTTGTACGAATTGTATGTCTACTATTTAATAAACATAATGTTGAATATTTTTAATTAATTTGAATGGGTGCTATTGCTGATTGGCAGCAACCATGGCAAGAGCATCCAGTCAGATTAGATTCAAAATAGTCAACAGCATACCTGTATAGTTACCTTGAAAATGGGATTATGAGAATTGAGGGTTCAAAGGATATAAATCGATCCCAACAAGTAGAAAATATGGATGTGGCACAGCTAGAAATGGAAATATTAGCCTGCATGAATTTGGATCAAATTTAAGATTTTCAAATTGCATGAAACCTTTACTGAGATTACCCAGGAACTAAATTTGACTGTAATCACTGTAATTATCGTCCTTGATTTCTTGAAAAATCACAAAATATTTGATTCTTACTTGATAACTTATTAGCATGCATGGGTTCAGTCCAAATTTCAGACATTTCTCTGCATGACTGGCATTGTTTAAGGTTAAAATTTGTCTGTGGGCGCCTGAGTTATCCCTCTTGATTTCTTGAAAAATTGTTAAATATTTAGATTGCAAAAATATTGGGGTAGTTTTGGTCAGGGATGTGTGATCAGAACTGGCCTTTTATTTCTTTAGCACCATTGAGTGCAAGTAATTATTATATATAATATATCCTGATATGTTGTGACCACTTCATGAAATGTTCAGTTACAGTTATTAATTTTTTAGTTTTTGTTCATTTTAGTTGTAATTTTCAATTGTTACCCATTCTCTTTTCTTTTCACATAGCTTTTAACACTTCAGAGGTTGCATAAGAACTAATATAAGAATATTATATTTTGGAAAGTTCTGGCTGAAAGCTAATGTATTAGGGAGCGATACATCAGTTATATTGTTTGTACAATTCAGGCAAGTTTTCAGCTACCTTGAAACAAATTTTCTAATGACTTATTGAAGATGTAAATTATATTTTTATTCCAAATTGAATGGTAAAAGAGCAACCTCTGGGCATGTATCCTTTTGTGCATGTCTGCGGATTCTTTACCAGTTGATAAGATACACGCTGACTATGCAGTATGAACTATTATGTTAAAGATATCCATTCACTTTGTGTATTAAAAACTCCAGTGTACTTGTGAACTGATAGGGTGAGCTGCACTGATGACTCCTAAAAGGAAGAAACATGCCATTTACGTTGCACCCACACCTTTGAAATTTTAGTAGATAAGCCTGCAGTAACAGTTATTATGTAATCATCTATTAATTTGCCAAGGGCCTTGGTTATTGTTAATGCAGGTCATGGTTCTATATCTTTACCATGCCTTCCCTCTAATCTTTTGTTTTAGCTAATAAAACCAGCAATGTATTAGCTGTAATCTGGTATTTTGTCAAGTTGCTTCAAGATACTCCACACAAAAGTAAAATTTACAGATACAGCACAAGCCTGTCGAGGCCACAGGTCGTCAGGGGCGTAAATCCTTGGGGGGGGATGTATATATCAGCCAGATTCAGCACAAGCCTATTGAGGCCACAGGTCAGATCATAGGCGTAAATCCTGGGGGGGGGGGTTGTGTGTGTGTGTGTATATATCAGCCAGATTCAGCACAAGCCTATTGAGGCCACAGGTCAAGTCATGGGAGTAAATCCTTGGGGGGATATATTCACCCCCCCCATTTTTTTCCGGGGGAAGAACCCCTGAACCCACTGCTAATGTCCCCTCCCCCAAATCATCCCCCCAAATATTACTTTAAATCTACACCACTGGGTCAAGTTCACTGTGACCTTAACATAAAACTATTCTTTTTGGCTAAATTTGTTGATTTAGCTCAACATATTGTCTTATATCTGAGGATTGGTTCATCCTACTTGAATTTAACTTGGTCGCATGTTTACTTATATTCAGTACAATGATACAGAAGTCAAGCTCATTGTAACATTTGTATAAAATAGACTAACAGTTTCACTCTGGTTAGCTCGCCTGGCCCCTATTTCAGAATTAGCCAAATTATTAGAACTAAGCATCGTCATATAGTTACCTTAACCTAGAGGAGCAGTACAGACATTCAGACTTCCGAGGTCAAGGTCATTGTGATCGTGATACAAAGCTAGATTTACATTTGGAAATGCAATATGCCAAGATTTTCTCCAATATCATGTTAGTGTAACACGGACGATGTCTTATATTTACTATTTCTTATTCTATATATGTGGTAGATATCCAATCCGTATTAAATGTAATCGCCTTCCTTATTATTTGTTTATATATATATATATATATATATATGTTATATTTTTACCAATTGTTAACTTTATTCATTAAATTTATTAATATTATTCTACTAGTTTGTGAAGTTTGTTCGAGATGTCGACTCCCATCCTTAATTGTCTGTTAGCCGGGTGGTAATAGGATATTCATTGATTCATTCATTCATTTCATTCATCCAACCGTTCGTCTCTTATCATTCATTCATTCACACACTTACACATATACACATGCATTCATTCATTCATCATTTATTTATTCACTTATATAGGACTTAATTATTCGGCGGTGAAAGAAAAGTAAAATCCTGGGCTCACTGCTTTTCAGTACTGCTGACATTGTCGCATGCTGCATCATGGGGAACATAGCTTTCCAGTCCTTCTGGAAGCTATGGATTCGTAGATCAAAGATGCCCTTGATAAAGAGGCTACGTTTATACAATGCAACCTGTGTATCCTTGATGCTGTATAACTGTAACAGCTGGGCAGCTCCAAAGGCAGCTCTAGACAAACTTGATGCCTGCCACCGCAAACACCTCAGCACCATCACTGGACACAGATGGTCAGAGAGCATAATTTCCAATGATGCACTAAACAAGATGTGCAATACATTGTCGCTGTGACGCTGTTTGTAAAAGTCACCCAGCAAAGATGGTCCATGTTTGGCCATGTGCTAAGGATGCCAGAAGACAAGCCTTGGAATTCTCCCTACTGGGAGCCAGCAAATTTGTTCAAGAAACTCAATTTTCCCATAGAAAGTGTCCATTGCAGACCAAGAGATTATTTTTGAAAATTTATCACTGAGATGACCGGCTTGCTTATCGAGCCAGTCATTTGACTGGTAAGTTCTCAAAACTAGTATTCTCTTGGCTTGCAAATGGACCTTTCTGAAGACCACTGTAGAAGCCGTTTTGCCTGGCGTGAGTGTTAAAGGATTAATAGTGCATTCAACCCATAGGACAAATTCATTTATCCATTCAATCGCTCATCTCAATCATTCATTGATTTTCAGTCACCCATACAAGAACCCAAGCATTCATCTGCTTGTCATTCAATCAGCCATTCATTCATCATTTATTCATTTTGGGGTTAATACTGCAGTCAAAACATATGATAATTTCCATCATTGTACACACTCACAACTGCCGGTTGTTACAAGCCAGCCCTAGATGAAATTAATGTCGGCGCCACTCAAGAGGGAATTTTGACACACATGTTCTACTGTTGACGACTAGCTTACTGTCGGTGCAAGAGGGAATTTTCAACACAAGAAGAAGAAGATTGCACATAATGGTTAAGAACAGAACTCACTTTCCTTGTTATATCAAGTCCACTAGAATTAAGGGCAGGGACAGCCACAACATGCATACATCTATTGTTTAGGCCTGTGGGATATTGAGGTGCATCTGAAGCTAGTGCACTGTTGAGTAGACAGTAGTGTGAATGTGGGTTGACGATCGTATATAGGCGCACTCAGTACATTTCCTTGGGTGGGGAATTCTACAGAAATATGCTGATGAAGGAGATGTACGAACAGCCTCGTTGATCAGCCAGGAGTGTTGATCAGTGTATTTAGACCCAAGAATCGGCTAATCATGCCTCATCTGTGACCTGTTGTGTGGCCTCCATTAACAAACATGTGTCCATCAGAATGACGCTGGCCCTCGAATTAAACATAAACAATTGTCTAAAGAAAAAAGTAAATTGCTTTGCTCACGCATTTACTTACCAGTGTAATTTTCAGACTAATTATACGGGGTAAGATAAAAAGGCCAATTGCATATGCATCCCTTTTATGATGACGGCTTCAATGTTAAGGTTTTGCGTTTTCCGTATAGACCACACACTAGATTGTAAAGCATGTCTTATTGGACTGACCAACTTATCTACCACACACTCGATCAAAATGTAGGTGTGTGAGAGAGGTATAGAGAGGGGAGAGTGTGATAGAGAGTTGAGGAGAGAGAGCATACTTAGGTCTTAGCCAGGCTTGACTAGGCCTTACTTAGAGCTTAGCTAAGACTGTCTAGGTCTTACCTAGTCTTAGCTTTGCCGTACATAGGTATTAGATAGGCTTGGGTAGGTCTAACAAGCCTTCCCTAGGTGTGGCCTGACATTTGTTAGGGCTTAGCCAGGCTTGACTAGGCCTTAGCCAAGTTTTGCTAGGCCTTACCTCTGCTGTAGCCAAGCTTCGCTAGGCCTTAGCCAGGCTTACATCGCCTTTAGCTAGGCTGGGCTAAGCCGTATTCAGTCTTGGTTAGGCCTTATCTAGTCCTGGATAGGTCTTAGCTAGATTTTAGCAAGCCTGTAGGCTAAGACCTAGCCAAGCCTAACTAAGGCCTAGGTACGGACTGGCTAATGCTTACATATGTCTAGGTAATACCTATCCAAGCGTAGACAAGGTCTATCCAAGCCTAGATAAGGCCTAGCCAAGCCTGGCTACGGTCTAGCTGACGCATAGCTCAATGCCTAGTTAAGCCTGGCTAAGGCCTAGTTATGGCCTAGTCAAGCCTGGCTAATGCCAAGTTATGGCCTATATAAGACTAGCTAAGGCTCATGTAAAACCTAGACTATAGCCTTGTTAAGGCCTATGGTCTAAGTAAGGCCTAGTCAAGCCTGTCTAAGGCCTACCCTACGCTACCATACCATCTCCTATCCTAACGGATAGCTTCAGCTATGCCAAATTTTCTTTTAGAAAACCTGACACTTCGTCATATATCTTATTGGACCACCTTATAGCCCACATACACATAGTCGCCATAGACACTAAAACAAATCTTATTGGGACACCTTATAGATCAAATACACGTATTCACCGGACAATAAAACCTGTTGTATTGGACCACCTTAGACCAGACACTATAGACAGTAAAATGTCTTATTAGACCACATACATACACATAGAAACCAGATTTTAAAACCTGTCTTATTAGACCACCTTATAGGCCACAAAACCTTAGAGCAGACATGACAGACTAAAACCGGTCTTATTAGAGAACCTTATAGATGTCATACACTTAGTCGCCATAGACAGTAAAACCTGTCTTATTGGACCACCTTACAGGTAATTTATCATCAGACTGCCTAAAGGCCGTATTATAGTGGTAGCAATGCATGGTGAGATGCTGGGGAAAAAGTTCACTATTGCCGACTGTATGGCATGCTCGCCCGAGCTTTTATCAACAAAATATCGCAGTAAAGGTAGTGACGCTGTCACGGAAACGTATGTACTTTTACTGATAAGTAGGCCCACTTTCAAAAATATTTATAGCAAAAATTAAATTTTTAAGCATGATCTACAAATAGTTCGTTATCTAATTACAGTTGAGAGTTCTCGTTATATTGATAAATCTGCGTGAAAATTACTGAGTACAAATCGCTGACAAGGTATAAGTAAAGTCAAAATTCCAAAGTCCAATAGTTGCGTGAGTACCCATGTGTCTGGTGTAGCCAATCAGTATCAGGTCCATTTATCCCTATTTGCATACGGAAAGTGGTTCGCGCAAGTTATCGTATTTTGCAGTGCGTGGTGCTACATTTCCACTACAACCGGAAACGAGGCGTACACTACGCGTCTCTTGAGGAGAAATTGTCCCTAACCACTTTAAACCTATCCTATCGAGTTAGAAAAGCTAGGTTTGGACGCTAACATGCCAGGCTTGAGCAATTAGAGCATGATCAGCGACCTCAGTGTAAAATTGATGCTGGGGGGAATAAAGTGATGCGGATATAATGTTGCTGTATAGTATTACCTAGTGTACTGCGTCCTAGGGTTTTTATACATAAACAAAACATATTAACTAGGATGGCTACTTGCCATATGTACAACTAACTAATACAGTGTGAACGATATATATATATATATCACAGGTCATAGGACCTTATGGTGTTGTTAGTTGAGAGCACCCACAGAAAATAAAGATGATATATACAGTATGAAACAGAAAGTATAAAAATGCGGTCTTAGGACCGGAATGGCACCTATTAGTCATCAGTGCCTATTACGGAAATAATTAAATGCACAATAGTATAGCTACTTGAGTACCTATTGGTCATCCGTGCAGTAAGAGTTCATAAGTCACTGAAATTGATACGCTAGTATAAAATAGCGTGAGATGGCACGATCTTGACTGCAGATTCTATGTTGGTTTAAATGATTTACTATTGATATGGTATGGAGGGTGCGATGGGGAGGGAAGGGGAAAGCTCATCACTGCAGATAGAGAATTTGAATGAAAACGTTATCACATATTATGTTCTATTGTTATATTGGTGTATGTTGGCTCACCCGACATGTAGTAGTAGTAGTAGTAGTAGTAGTCATTGAAGTCGTACTGCTTTGGCTCTGCTATTAACGTCGATTTAAGACGCATTCTATTACACCTATATGCTTTATTTTTGTCTTGGTTCTTTATAAGTGTATATACGTTAATTTTGTTGTATTTATTTGGGGAGATTTTGATGTTGGAGGTCGTATTTTGCAGCGAAGTATTTCAAGCTTGTTGCTCGCTTGTTTTAAAGCGCTAGCCATTGTTGGCTGTCGCTTCTGTTTCGGCCTTGTTTGTCCAGCTGTTTGTCCTCCTTTAGTTGCGCTTGTCCGCCTCCTTTCACGCCGTTAAAAGCGCCTTTTATGTTGGTTGCCTTTGAGAACTGCATTAGCCTGGCCTGTTTGTATAGGCGGCTTTTCGTTCACCTGTGTTAGCGTGACCTACATGCAAACGCGCGGTTTTAAAGGTGGTCTGGCGCGCTGCTGTTATAACGTCCTTATTAATATTACTCGTAATATATGGAACATTACTTTGGCCAACGAACAGGCAAAGGAGAAGCTATTAGCAAATGATTTGACTGTTAAGGGAGAGGTTTGTGGAGTTGAAGAAATTGAAAGCGATAAACTGGTGGTGAAGATTAAAGCGCCTTTGGAGATCCCTGATGAGCGGCTAACATCTGAGCTCAGCCAGTATGGGAAGATTCTGAAGGTGGCGAGAGAGACGTATCGATTTGACAGGACGCTAGAGACTGGAGTTAGGCTAGTTTATTTCGATAAAGTGGATAAACCGTTACCTAATAAATTGTCCATTGATGGAATTTTCATCCTTCCCTTATGGTACAGGGGACAAGTTAAGGAATGCCGCATTTGTTCCAGTACTACCCATCTAGCAGGAGATTGTCCACAGAAAAACAAGTGCCTTATATGCGGTTCTACTGAGCATTTTAAATGGCGATGCCCTAATAAGATGGCCAATTCCACTGCACCAAAGCAACCTCAAAGCGGTGGATCAGTTGAAAAGCCCTCTGTGCTGATACAGGATAAGGAAATTTCACCACCAGTCACAGCGCCAATTCCAGTTGTAGCTGATGTGCATTTGCCATTAACGTCGTGTGCAGCGGTAGCAAGAACTGAGCCTAATGATGAAATAGAAATTTTAGAAGAAGGGATTGGTTTAACTCCAGTTGATGCTAGCGAAAGTCAACCAGTTGATGCCGAGAATCTGAGTGACATTGAGTTTACTCAGTCAGAGAGTTTGGGATGTGGGCAAAATAAATCTAGGTCACAATTGACGGAAGAAGATTTCCCCCCCCCCCCCCCCACTTCCTTTAAGTCAAATCTCGGGCATAAGTAGCATTAACCGCAGCCTTGAGAAAGGGCGCAATAGGTGGAGGTATTTCAATGATGGATGCTATGGATACCCCTATTAATAATGGCGTTGGAGGAATCAAACGTCACCAAATTGATTCTGGATCTGAGAGTGAGGTGGAGGAAGAGGATATTGAGGATGACAATATGTCATTGGCCTGGTCAGAATACTCAGTCACTTCACATACGACCAATGAAATGGTCATGTATCGTTCAGATGATGGTGAAACGCTCGTGCCCTATATAACAGCGAAAGGGGTACACTATAGACATTTAAGGTGTGATTCTGATGCTTCCAAGTACGGACATTTGGAAATTGTTCAGCTGAATAATCATGATTTTAACAGTAAGCTGGGTAAATGGGCTAAAAAACGAAAGAATGGCAGTAAAAAACCAAAATCCAATTAGATTTGCCATTGTAGCGGTGTTGTATATTACCCTACTTATTATGAGTATTAGCACCTTAAATTGTAGGGGTTTGAATACAGAATTAAAGCAAAGGTCTTTGTTGGAAGAACTTGAAAAGCAAAAGACAGACATAGCATTACTTCAGGAAACTAAAATTCACAATCCTGAAGTATATAATTCATTTAAACAGTTCTTCAAAGGCGAATTGTACTTTTCGTTATCAACAGACAATAGTGCAGGAGTTGCTATTCTTATTCTCCCTAGGTGCCTTAAATATGCTAATGTCGTATCATCATCAACTGATACAAATGGGCGTTGGGTGAAAATATCAGTAAATATTTCTGATTCAGTTTTAAATATTATGTGTATTTATGCACCAACTTTACATGGTCCTCGGCATGCTTTTCTAAAAGAATTATCGACAATTATACATGAAGGGATGGAAAATTTAGTACTAGGAAGAGATTTTAACTGTATTTTAGATGCAAATAAAGATAGACGGTCTTCAGCTATTTATGCTGACACATCCCACAAGGAGTTGAACCAGCTATGTGATCGAGAATGCTTATTCGACAGTTATCGGCTGTTGAATCCTGATGGAAAACAATTCACTTGGTATCCACGTGATGGGCATGTTGCATCAAAAATATACAGGATTTATTTGCAGGAGTCGTTTAAAGGTAAACTAACTCAGACAAAAACTGTACCTGGAGCATTCTCGGATCACAATATGCTGTGTATTACCTTAGATAATGCTGACTGGATTAAGCAAGGGAATGGATATTGGAAATTTAATAACTCACTCCTTCACGATGCTAAATATTATCAGCTTATCCAACACTTTTGGCATTATTGGCTCGGGAAAAAGGACTCATATGAAAATTTGATTCAATGGTGGGAGGAGGGTAAAAATGATCTTGCTCACATTTCACGGCAGTATGCTAATAAATTAGCACGAGCTAGACGAAGGCACAGGAAAGCGTTGGACAAACTTTTATTACGAACCTCCAATAAAGTAAATAATGGAGAAGAAGGCTATAGCGACCTTTTAATTCAAACAAAGAACAAAATAAATGAGTTAGATAAGTATATGTTTGAAGGCATGCCAAGGATTGAATCGTGGCAGGTGCATCCACAGATAGTCCCATATGAATCGTCAGTGTGTCAGTATATCAGACATGTGAAAACTGGTCGGCCAAACCTAGACTTCTTAGTCTTGGCGCGGTGGTCCAGTAGAAAGATGTCTGGTTGCTGATGCTATGCGGAGTTGCAGTATGGCGGTTTGATCCCCCGACCGGGAGATGGTGATCAACAAATTAAACTAATGGCTGCATGACTGTCGGCTGGATAGCATGTGGAAATTGAGGCCGCATGTTGCCAGTGCGTCAATAAAATAAAAAGTACATACAAGGTGCAGAAATTCGGTCACGAGCTCAGATGCAGGCTGAGGGTGAAAAACCCACAAATTTTTTCTGCAGTTTGGAAAAAGATAGGGGCATAGGAAAGATTATTAGACGTGTAAAATCAAATGATGGTGTAAATCTTGATTCAGCAGCTGATATAACAAGAGCTGTTCATCATTTTTATCAATGTCTCTATTCATCTGAAGGATGTGATGCTGCAGCAGCTGCACATGTTTTAGGTAACATCAAGAAAACGTTGCTGGATTCATGCCGTGTAATGTGTGATCAATGTTTAACATTACAAGATTTAACTGAATCCTTACATGGTATGAAAGCAGGCAAAACTCCTGGATGTGATGGCCTGACAGCAGAATTTTATAGCACATTCTGAAGTATACTAGGGCCATCATTGCTGCAGGTCGTACATGAAATTTTGGAAATTGGCAACCTTCTACCTTCCATGTCTCAGGCATACGTTCGAATACTTTATAAGAAAGGTGAAAGGGAAGATTTGAGAAATTACCGACCAATATCTCTGCTGTGTGTGGATTATAAAATAATTTCTAGAGCCCTATCACTAAAACTAAGCAGAGTTTTGGAGGAAGTGATTGACGCTGATCAGACCTGTGGTATTCCAGGCAGAAGCATTTTAACAAACGTCTTTCTTATACGGGATTTAATTAATTTAGTGGAGAAAGACAAAATACCAGCAGCAATCATTAGCCTTGATAATGAAAAGGCATTTGATCGTCTAGAGTGGGATTTTCTTTTTAAGTCTTTACGTTGTATTGGCTTAGGGGAAAATTTTATTAAATGGGTCAAGATATTGTATACTAATATAAGTAGTCGATATTTGGTCAATAATCATTTAACTGACCCTGTAATTTTGAAGCGTGGCGTTCGACAGGGATGTTCATTGTCACCCTTGTTATTTGTGCTTGCCATGGAGTCATTTGGGGCAACAATACGTGAAGATAAAAAACATTCAAAGGAATTGTCATACCAGTTATTGTAAGACCCTTGAAGGTTTCACAATATTCTGATGATACCACAGTATTCATAGGAGATAATTATGATTTTAGTCGCCTAGAAAGGACACTGGTTGAATTTAAGAAAGCATCTGGCCTAAAAATAAATACGGATAAATCAGTTGGTTTGTTTCTTGGTGAGTGGAATTCCCGAAATGATGACGTCATGGGAATAAAGTGGTCAGACAACAATATTAAAGTGTTGGGAATTTACTTCAATAGGAAAATGGATCCCTCAATGAACTGGACATATCGCCTTACTAAAGTGAAACATATTCT
Source organism: Chaetoderma sp. LZ-2023a (assembly GCA_034401795.1). Taxonomy (NCBI): domain Eukaryota; kingdom Metazoa; phylum Mollusca; class Caudofoveata; order Chaetodermatida; family Chaetodermatidae; genus Chaetoderma; species Chaetoderma sp. LZ-2023a. Next base: position 33,150,637 of record CM067359.1, read on the forward strand.
AGCAGGTTGGAGGCGGCGTCATTTGTCAATTTTTGGAAGAACCTTTGTCATTAATAATTTGGCAATGTCTGGGCTGTGGTATACAGCCTCAGTTGTACATATGCCAAAATATGTAGAAACTGAAATTAGTCAATTAATTATTGCATATGTATGGAAAGATAAAACTAACCTTGTATCACAGGCTGTGTGTGTGAACAAAAACCAAAATGGCGGGTTAGATTTAGTTCACATACCAACAAAATGTGCGTCTTTAAAACTGAAATTTCTTTATGAATTACTTTGTGAAGATTCGCCTTGGACAACCGTTTCACGCAAATTACTCCAAAGTTACATAGGGCCATTTCCAGTTGCAAGTATCTTCTTTTCAAATACGCCACCCCCAAATATTCGGAGGATTCCTGGGATATATCAGGACTTACGCAAGGCATTAAGCATGTTTTCTAAAACCACTCAATCGCCATTGACATGGGGAGATGCTTTAAACCAACAATTGTGGGGAAATGATAACATTACCCTGTCCAATAGAGCTCTTTATTTCCCATCATTAGCAACTAATGGGATCCAGCACTTAGCAGATGTGATTACGCTTGATTCCCGAGCATGGGTTTCCAGGCAGATCCTATCAGAGAAATGTAAGCTGAGAACCATCGACGCTCAGAGATTATTAATTCATATTAGGAAGGCAGTTCCTCCGGATTGGTTTAAATTACAAAATTCCACTAGCAAACAGGAAATAGTTCCACCCATCTTGCTTTACGATGAAAATGTATTCAAATGTCATATGAGTTCCCATGACTGGTATACAGTTTTGATACAAAAACACGCTAAAACACCAAAAGCTGTTGCTGTTTTGAATGACACATGTTATAAACCCTTTGAATGGAAGACTGTCTGGAAAAATGTACACCTGCCCTCTATACCATATAAAGCAAAGGATGTAGCTTGGCGACTTCTCCATCGCAGACTGGGTTGGTCATCTATTACAAAAATGTCACGTCACAACCAGTAATCGATGCCCTCTTTGTGAATCGCAGGAGGAAACAATCGAGCACTTATTCCTTAAATGCTCAGTCATTCTTGAGTTCTGGAATCACATAGAGACAGTTTTAAAGGATTTCGGGATCAGTCACATGAAATTGACAGCTAATATTATATTATTTAGAGATTTTAAACATGTACAAATGCATCGTACAAACAGCCTGCAAGATGTTCTAATTTGTCTTGTTACAATGGCAGTTTGGACAATTTGGAAATATAGATGTGCTAAGGTACTGGGCCATGATAACATGAACAGCTTAGTTTTATTGAAAGCGATTTTTCCCGCCAGTATGCTAATTTTCCTCCAAGGAGAACTTTTTCGGTTGATGAAGAAAGGGAAGATTGAAAGGTTTAAATATACATGGTGTATAATCAACTTAGTAGAATTATCACCTATGAACTGGATAATTTTTAATTTATGAACACCACATTTCCTGTATTGAAGTACCAGAGGAGTTTAAATTAATATTAGTTGAAAAAGAAAATCTGACTATTAGCCCTTTAATGGCAGCATTTGTTAAGGAATGCCAAATTATTTGATGATTGAGTGACCATTTGCGGGCCGAGAGAAGAATATTTTGGAAATTTAGCACTGGAGTGGCTGGCTCGGTTGTCGATGCAGTCATTCAACTGGTAAGTTTTCAAAAATGGTCTTCTCTTGGCCTCCAAATCGAAATTAACATTCCTCAATACCACTGAAGAGACAGGGGTTTGGTCTACTTCGCCATAGAATGGTTTTAAAGCGTCACCATGATGATTACAAATTTCCTTAGTTTGCTGAGTATGGAAATAATGTAATGTTGTAATGTTTTAAATTCCATCTGTATCATTTTGTGTAACATTTTTAAGAATAGATTTTTAATGTATATATATTAACGCTTAACTACGGGCATCCCTTGATTGGAGGCGGTTGCTGCCTTATCTGACTGCTGCTTCCAGTCGTTTCGGATGTTTTTAATGGCCAGTATTAAATTAAGATCATTGTATTGTTTGAATTGCAAACGACCCGGGGTAATATTGGAATCAGTATCTCTATGTAAACACACATCATTTTTTCAAAATAGCAGCAGTGTTTGTTATTGTTTACTCAGGCCGCAAGCGATCACGGGCATTTTCAGAAAAGTTCTCGCCAAGTAAAGAGAAAGATTAATTTGCAGAGGCGATATTTGCTATTGTTCGCTGTACTGCTGACAAAACGGTTGCGTTTAAATACTCGCGTTTTGTCGGCTACAAAATCAATTACCCGGGCCTGTTCAGAAACTGGTCATAATAATGTATGTATGGCGTTTATCGTATTACGACAGTATATATTTTTATTGCGCATATATTTTGAATGATATGATTTATGATGGTAAGACTGGCGAATTTTTTTAAGTTGTTTTCCTTTGACGTCTGTTCAGTGTTAGTGTATTGTATAGTTTTGTCAGCCTTTTATATATTTCTGGATATTAAAGGTTTTCCGCACGATCCGTTGATCGTGTCATCAAAAAAAAAAAGAAAAAAAAAGAAGAAAAAAGTAGTAGTAGTAGTGGTGGTGGAGGTAGTAGTAGTAGTAGTAGTAGTAGTAGTAGTAGTAGTAGTAGTAGTAGTAGTAGTAGTAGTGGTGGTGGTGGAGGTGCTAGTAGTAGTAGTAGTAGTAGTAGTAGTAGTAGTAGTAGTAGTAGTAGTAGTAGCAGTAGTAGTAGTGGTGGTGGTGGAGGTGCTAGTAGTAGTAGTAGTAGTAGTAGTAGTAGTAGTAGTAGTAGTGGTGGTGGTGGTGGAGGTGCTAGTAGTAGTAGTAGTAGTAGTAGTAGTAGTAGTAGTAGTAGTAGTAGGAGTAGGAGTAGTAGTAGTAGTAATGGCGGTGATTGTAGAGTGTGATTTGTCTCATGTTTGCATTAAATATTATAAATTAACAGATAATCTATATCAATCAGATGCAAAAATTATATTGATTTAATACCTATCTAATAGAAATTTACTGGCAATTTTTTTAAAGGATTTGTGATTTAGGATTCTTTCGCATATTTTTGTACTGGCGCTGTTCCATAGTTTTGTACCTGCTATTGTGATTCGTCGTTTTCCTGTTTCTGTTCTCATAAATTTGGTGTGTAGATTATGTTTGGCCCTAGTGCTGTGTTTAAGGATATATCTGTGTTGAGTGTGAACTGCAGGCAATGGACTGTGGCAATGTTTTGTGGTGATAATCTTTAACAATGGTGTACATCTGTAATTTGCATATGTCAGTGAGTTTTAAATTTTTGTCGGATTTGAATATATTTTGGGCCCCTGCTGGTTTTGAAAAAAGTTTTACTCCTTTTTTTTAAGGCTTTTAAGCTTTGTTAGATTGCTCTTGTGCATATTGGTCCAGATAGCATTGCAGTAAGTGAAATGTGGGAGAACAAGGGTGCAGTATAGTGTTTTAATAGTATTTGGTGTCATATATTGTTTTAGTCTTAGTATGGCACCTATATACCCCTTGCTACCTTTGCCATTACTATCTCAATTTGTTCAGCCCAGGTCAGATGTTTGTCTAAGTAGACTCCCCAAGATTTTGAAAATTGGACTTCCTCAATTTCTTTTTTATTTATATAGAATTTTGGAGTGTCCACTTTCTTTAATTTCAAATTTGTCAACATTTAGTGATAATTTGTTAATTGCAAACCAGTTGGTAATTTCTTCCATTTCCTTGTTTACTTTTTTATATAAGGTATTTATATTGTCCTCACAGCAAAAGGCATTGGTATCATCGGCGAACAGTATCAGTGACATGTGTATGCAGATATTGGGCAAGTCATTCATATATAAGAGGAACAGCAGGGGGCCAAGAATAGATCCCGGAGGAATACCACAAGTTAATTGCCTGTTTTCCAAGCATACCTCAATAACCTCAGTATATTGTACACATTGTGTTCTTTCACTTAGATAACTCTGAAACCAGATGAGTGCACTACCTCTTATACCATAATAGGCAAGTTTGTCTAATAAGATTTTGTCCCATATTGGCCATGGGTGCAAACGTCATGGCCCCATATGGGAAACAATATGGGGCCCATGTAGGCCCCATATGGGAATTGTATCAGTGTAGCGATCAAGACACAGACAAAAATGATATAGCAGATACATTCAATGAGTATTTCATCAACATTGGACCTAAATTGTCAGAAAAAATCCAAGCTAGTTCAGAAATTCATATACAAGACTATCTGACAGGGAGCTACCAAAAACTCAATGTTCCTATCCCCAACAGACAGAGAAGAAATCTATAAAATTCTAACGCAAATTAACCCAACTAAAAGTGCAGGTATTGATAATTTTAAATGGAAAATCTTTAAAGAGTGTATCACAGAAATACTAACCCCACTAAATCACATCTGCAATCTCTCACTCTCCCAGGGTGTATTTCCATCCCACTTCTGGAAAGGTTATACTAGAACAGAATCTGTAACTACTTAAGCACAAATTCAATCATCTACCAATCTCAGTATGGTTTCAGAGAAAAACACTCCACCATGCTTGCCATTGTGGACATGATAGAGAAAATCTCTAAGTCGCTAGAAAAAAGAACACACGCTAGGTATATTCTTGGATCTTTCCAAAGCATTTGACACCATTGACTATGCAATACTATTTTAAAAACTATCACATTATGGCATAAGAGGCATCGCTTTGGATTGGATTCAAAATTACTTGAATGATAGGACACAATGTGTGCTATTTAATGGACGTATCTCAGGAAATAAAAAATTAGTCTGCGGTGTCCCTCGAGGTTCAATTCTTGGACCCCTGCTGTTCTTATTATACATGAATGATTTACCTAATGCCAGTAACCTACTATCACTAATTTTATTCACGGATGATACCAATGTTTTGGCCACCATAAAGACATATACACCCTATACAAAATTACAAACAGTGAAGTGGAAAAATTTATAAATTGGTTTAAAGCTAATAAATTATCCCTGAATGTCAGCAAACGAAGAGCTTGCTCTCCAAAAACTCTACATAGATAATCAAGAAATATAGGAAACTGAATATGTTAAATTCCTAGGAGTCAATTTGGATAAACAACTAAGCTGGGAGAAGCATATAGAGACGATCATATCCAAGGTGGCGAGGAATTTGCTATCATGCGCAGACTCAAATCATATCTCCCACCTGATATTCTAAAAACTCTATATAGCACATTAATACTTCCACACATCACATACTGCAATGCTATCTGGAGCAACTCACATCAAACACAATTAAAAAAATTAAAATCACTACAAAAGCAATCTGTTAAACTATTCTCACAAGCAGCAAAGGGCCAAGATACCTTTAAAACAAACAGAAATCTAAAACTTCAAGACATTGGAAACGTCCAATTATTTACTATTTTAAGAGATTACCACAATGGCAGCTTACCCACATCATTATCCAATATTTTTACACCAAACACAGACATACATACTCACAACACACGAACAAGTTCTAACCTACATGTCGCATATCACCGAACAGAGGCAGCTACACGCACACCATCCCATCAAGCAATACCATTATGGAATAACACAGATGCAGACACACATGTGTAAATCTTTTCAACAAAGTCATTCAAAAAGTACATAAAAATTTTTTTTTTTAGAACTACTAGAAGCCAGATTACTAAAATACACACCAGAAACCCTTAATGACAAAAAAGGAGTAATTTCCTATAATGTAATGAATGTTCTGTTGGCTATTTTGGGACAAATTTGAACTGCCACTGTTGCTGCCTGTGACAGTAACAGACTACAATTGAATCGGTTGCAAAATACTCAATGATTTCACTGTTCACTGTGCACCTGACTGAAATTAAGATATTGAAATCTTAAGGGTTAAAGGTTTAACCACCACCATGGCAGCCATGTTCCAAGACAGTGGAACCTGTCTATAGCGGCCACTTACTTTCTGGATCCAGGAGGTGATGGTCCTTTAAAGCAGATAGACATAAGAAAAGTCGCTGCCCTGTTGTATTACAAGCCACTACCTATATTCATAAATGTATGAAATAACGAATTTTTAGTGACATATTATTTATTTTTTAATGTTGTATAAATGTGGTCTCTATAGACAGGTTCTTCCACTGTAGCGCACCCGGCCACATGTACATGTAATAATGTATGATAGTAATAATGATAATGATAATAATAATAATTTAAAAAAAATAAAAATAATAATACATGTAAATAATAGTAATGTCGTTGTTACTGTTATTATTAAATATAATGATAATAGTAATGCGACAAAAATAATAATAATAATAATAATAATAATAATAATAATACTAATAATACTAATAATACTAATAATACTAATAATACTACTAATAATAATAATGGTGGTGACAGCAATAATTACACATGATAATAACAATCATTATAATGATAAAACTGATGATGATGATGATGATGATGATGATAACAATAAAACATGTAAATAATAGTAATGGTGTTAATAATATTTTTGTTGTTATTGTTGTTATTGTTGTTATTGTTGTTAATAATAATAATAATAATAATAATAATAATAATCGTAATTTCACTGAATAGTAATAATACTCAGCAAGATGGTCACTCCACTCCCCCCCCCCCACCGCCCCTCTCCACTCCACCCCTCCCCAACCCGATTTATGTAAAACGTTATGTCATAAGGCATGTCTCCACACGTAATTTGTTTAAATGTATTGTATCGTACTCTATGTCCTTTGTAATATAAAATATCCACATAAATGTATATAAATGGTATATGCATAAACATAATATTACAAATTTATGTTATATGTCAAGGGTCCACCGCATCATAGGCCTTGCCTTTGGTGGATGCCTGTATTGAATTGTTGAATTATTTGGAAATAAAGAATCTTGAATCTTGAATCTTGAGTTTACGTGGGTAGCTACCTTAGACAGGCTACTCATGGACTAAAACTCGACCGCAGAATACCTACCCGGCTAGGCACCTAAACGTACAGCTGGAGCCCGGTACTAGCGTAATACCGATTGTCTCCACTCAAAGATCATCGCGCTCGCAGCTCATAATTTTCATTGGTTGTTCCATGGTATGGTCCAATGAAAATCAGGTATTAAATGTATACATTAAAGAGAAATGTCAAATAGAATGCACCATCACCAAGGGAAACTAGATCACGTGAGATCTTTCACGCTAAAATTGTAACATCATTTTTCAAAAAAAATAAAATCAGTGCAAAGTTGGTCCAGTGTTTAATATTGTCGACAATGTAGACATATGAGCACCAATTCCAAATTGTAAAAAAGACCAGCACTGCGTCGTACATCCTATAACTACCGTATCACCACATTTATTTTAATATTACCAGTTTTCGTTACTTTTTTAAATAGGAAATTTCTACAATGCCTATTCAAAGTTATTCACCCATTCGGATAGTCGCGTGAGGCGCCTCTGCGAAAAATGGAACCCGTCACGCATGACTTCCGGCCTAATGTCAAATATTGCGTAATATGGTAAACAGGCTCTTAATGATAACGGCTAACTGGATCGGACATTGTGTTAAATTGTAAAGCAGTCAACGCATTGTGGAAAATACATTATTTTTAATTAATTTCTGCTAGAATACTGACAGAGTACCGTATTCATCACTCTCAGAACATGTCGGAACCAGTATTCGTACGGAAAATGATTGGTGGCATTCGTTCAAGTTCAAGTTCAAGTTCAAGATTATTTATTTTGATATAGAATATACATTTACAGTTTCACAACAGGTAGTCCACCAAAGGCAGAGCCTATGTGGCGGTTGACCCCTACATATAACATATAACATATAACAACAACAGTATAGGACATGAGAATACTGAATACATACGGTTAACATGTTATAGTCCTATATATACATATAGTTAACTGTCTCGCTGCCAAGCCTCTGCAGTCTACATTTTCCATGGAGCCTAACTCAGGGTATGCTGAGTACCTCTAAAACAATTTGACCGAACGTTGTCGGTGGCTAAGCCACAAGCAACTTTCAGTCAAATTTTTTCTAAAATACTCAGCCAATCCAGAGTCATTGCCAATTGGAGTTATTGTCCGCTTCCAGCAGTCCAACAGTTAATAGACGTATGACAATTTACATTTTTACAGGGAAAGACATGACAGAGGGATGTGTGCTTATCTTGCTTAAGTTAATAATTCTATATTACATATTCTTATTATCAATGACAAAGTATTTTTTAGGCTGTGATGGTAGAGTTAGTTGTTTGGTAGTTACCATTATGACAGATATTCTTCTTATTATTAATATTATTATTAGTATTATTATTATTATTTGTTCTGGTGACTGGGTGCAAGTATGAGAATAGCATGCCATGATGGTGTGTGTTTTCCAGAGTCTAGTAGGTTTCTATAATCTTCTTTTTGATATTCTGCTTAAAGTACTGTAGCTTTATGATGTCTGTGCGTGTGCTTGTGTCTGTATTATTCCATAACTGAATTGCTTTGTATGAGGGTTTTTGTTGTGCTGCTTTTGTTTGGTGGTGTGTTGAATGGAGGTTATCTCTTGTTCTTGTGTTGTGAGGATGCAATTGTGTATTGAGCATAAAAATGTTAGATAAGGATGAGGGTAAGTTGCCATTGTGGAAGTCCCTTAAGATTGTGTATAGTTGGAGCCCTCCTATGTCCTCAAGTTTTAAGACCTTTTCTGATTTAAAGATATCCTGGCCACCTGCTGTTTGTGAAAATAGTTTAATAGATTGCTTTTGCAGGGATTTTAGTTTTTTTAGTCTAGCTTGAGATGTATTAGTCCAGATAGCATTGCAGTAGGTGATGTGAGGAAGTATCATTGTGCAGTACAGGGTTTTAATAATATTAGGTGTTAGATAGGGTTTCAGTCTGCGAATGATGCCAATGCTTTTTGCTACCCTGGTAGTAATAATTTCAATATGCTTCTCCCATGTTAAATTTTTGTCCAGATATACTCCTAAAAACTTAGCATATTGTGCTTCTTTTTCTAATTATCTGGTTGTTGATATAGAGGTTTGGGAGAGCTATTTCTTTTAGTTTCTTAGATTTTGTGAATAGTATATAATTAGCTTTTGATACATTTAAGGACAATTTGTTTACTTTAAACCAGTCTATTAATTTTGCCATTTCATTATTGACATTTTTGTATAGAATTTCTATATCCTTGTGGCTTCAGAAAGCATTTGTGTCGTCTGCAAAAAGTATTAGTGAGAGATGTTTGCAGACTTTGGGTATGTCATTCATATATAGGAGAAAGAGCAGGGGCCCAAGAACTGAACCTTGGGGAACACCACAAACTATATTTTTGCGTATGCCTATAGGTCCGCTGTTGAATACTTTGAGACTAATTTGACTGGAAGCTGTTGCTGCCTTAGGAAGCAACAGCTTCCAGATAGATTAGTTTCAAAATCTTTAAAGTAATCTTGTATTAATGGTATGGAGTGTTAAGTTGAAATGGTTACCAAGACTTGGTGGGTATGTGTTCTCTCAAGAACTGGACCACATGCAAGAATGTGTGAGCTCAATGCTCATGTAGAAGTATGTCCTGGAAACCATACTCAGAATAGTCAACAGTTACACAATATTGCTTCAAAACATAACAATGTATATATCTAACAAAATTATTGGAAAATGTTGTCTTCTGCAAGCGCCACCGCAAGCGTTCATGCAATCACCCACACACATGCGCGCCTGCGCACACACAGCAAACACAAATGCTGACAAAACACCAGATGGGGGACACATAAAGCCCCACCCAGACCAACACAATCGCATGAGGCCAGTCTATTCCTCTGATGAGTTCAACACCACCGCCTACATATCCCGAAAAATGTCTGGATAAAATGCCAAAACAAAACAGGCATAACACCCCAAAAAAATCCCTAACAAAATTCACAAAAAATACCACCAAAATAACGCCAGGCCGCCAAGCCACCAAAAAAGACGGCCAAGCCGCTAGGCCGCCAAGCCGCCATATACCACCCACCCATAAGGCCACCATGCCTCCACGCATGCGCAACACCCTACAGCCGCCAAAAAGCGACTGGAGGCTCCCAGGGAGAGTATATAAGGAGCCCCCTCAGACCCCAAAGGCCATTCAGACTTTACTTGAATTCACACCATTGTGAACAAGCGTCAGGATATCTCATAAGACTCAAAGTGTTTGAGACGTTATTAATCCATGTATATCTATATATATGCATGAGTATGTGTATATGGGCCTAGTTAATATGATCTATTGTATATTATAAGTCTGAGGCAAGATTCATATCCTTTCTCACCGAAAGTCTTTGTGGCTAATAAAATCCCCAAATAGGTTAATTTACTGGCTAATAATTCCAGAAGGGTAGTCAGGTCCCTGTATAAGTATTGATATCAAGGTAGCTTTTTAGCATTCTGTCACTGTCTCATGGTCTTGTGTGTTCATACATATGTTAATGTACAAATGTTTTGTAATGTGTGTAAGGAGTCCATCGCTCCATAGCCCATGCCTTTGATGGACTGCCTGTTTAGAGTCTATTTATATGTATAGAAAAACCATGAAATAAAGCAACTTTGAACTTGAGTTAACTAAAACTGGTGATTTTTTAAAGGAAATTCTCTACAACACTATAAGCAATTGGCAGTATCAGATAGCTTTAAAAGTTTTCTTTTTATACATATAATTCATAGTCTTAAATCCTACAATATCAATTTTAAATTGCCATGGCATGATCAAATTGAACTACTTTCAAATTGAGGAGGGGTTTATTAAACCGTGGTAACAGGACAGAGTCATCAATAAAAATTTCTGTAGGCCATTAAAGTCGCTATAAATAAAAGCAATGGTAAAATAAATTTGTCTAGCTGTGACACAGTTCACTTTTAATTGGTTTCCGCATAGTTTTCTGTTTAAATATGGATTTAAAGATACGCCTGCTAAAAATTAAGGATGGCAGCCATTCTGAAGCTCAAATCACATGATCCGAAGACAAGTTTACAAGTTGTGGCATAACTATTTGAGCTATTTATTAAATATTCTAGGTAGAAGTAAAGAATGAATATACATTCATTGTGTGCTAAAAGTTTTCCAATCCAACAAGTGGTTTTCCAATAGGACATACTTAAACATAAATACCACGGTTTGAAAGATACCACAGTTTGATGATACCCAACCCTACAACACAAGCGGTAGTCCATCAGATAACTTCAAGAACAAACTAGGGCCCCGTTTTCACAACTGAATTGGTTTGTGGTTCATGCGTTTTGGCATTCCGGAAGTTATGATTTACTGACTTCGTTCGTCGAACCAGTGAATGAGATATACAATCCATGGTCATCAACTCAAACACACAGACCACATCAAATATCTGGGTGTCAAAATATCACAAGACCTTCACTGGGACAAACACATCAACAATATCACAGCAAAAGCCAATAACATTTGAACTTTTTCAGGCGAAACATCAATGTAAATAATCCACAAATCAAAGAGCGAGCCTACAAAACCCTTGTCAGACCATCTCTCGAGTTTAGTCAAACTGTCTGTAACCCATATACCAATGAACTGGCCAAGAAGCTAGAATCGGTCTAGAATCGGTCCAATGACGTGCCGCTCGTTATAAGCTAAACCGGTACCGACAGGCATCGAGCGTCGGCGAAATGCGCATGGAGCTAAACTGGCAGCCTCTGGTAGAGAGACATCAAATCGCAAGACTCATGTTCTACAAAATCCACTTGTAACCATCTTGTCGCAACTGCTATGCCGCTGACATCAAAGCACCATCCAGCTCTTACACGAACAGAAAATACCCAGGTATACCAAATTCCTATGTCATCATGTGACTATCATCGTCTTTCATTCTTCCCACATACAACTAGAGACTGGAATATCTTGCCAGAAAGCACTGTCTCGGCAAAAACTATTGAGGTATTCAGAAGTGCAATCCAACTGTCGCCGTAGTTCCAACACAGCACCAGGTACTCCACTGTAATCCAGTTTCAGGGAGCCGCGCCCCTGTCTTGAGCCAATGGGCTTCTTTAATCGTTTTAACTACTTCCTACTATATTTTAATCTCATGTCTCCTGAAGCGCATGCACACCACGATTCAAAGTCAAAGTCTTCAATTTAATGAAGCTTTCCTGGAAGAAGAAGAGGTTTGATCTCGGTTCGTTGTTGCCATGGTTGCTGGTTCGTAAATTTCAAGATGGCGGTGCCCAGCTAAACTTTACAACTTATTTGATTGACAAGATCTTGTCAATATTTTTAGTGTATGCGGTTGTCTACGATTAAAGTCTAAATCAAAATACGATCAAATTATTATTAATTGTTAACGTTAGCGCAATTTAGAATGCTTGTGGGTTCAGAACATTGCCACGAAATTGCAATCGGCAAGCCTCGTCAATTAGCATAAATGGTGTTTCTGGTTCATGATCAGTGGTTCTTAGTTTGTGGTTTAAACCAAATCATCAAATTCACTGACCCGATCCATCGCCAAAACGGGACCCTAGATATCAGCATGAAGAGGGAATTATAGGCCTTGACTGGGAGCAGAAGCTATATAATGTGAGCAGCATAGAGGCATAGAGCAACAATGAGCATACTATTCTGAAGACATTATGGGAAGCTGAAGAGAAGTGTGTACTGAGTAAGATTGTCAGCCCAATCTCACAGTCAAAGTAATGCCCACATGTGGTACCAGTCGCGACAGAAAAACTTGAATCTTTAGAGGCAATAAGAAAGTAGGGGGAATGCTGGCGAAGTATGTTGATACAAAAGACCAAGGCAACTATAAAGAGTACATCAGGCAGAGGGATGAGCGCATTAAGCGTGATTTCGTGGGGTGACCTTTGCTGTTTGTACTGTTTATCAATGACCTACCAGAATCTCTCACCTCTGATGCATATATGTATGCTGATAACATGAAGTTCTACAGATGTATGTATGTATGTCGGATTTATATAGCGCCAATTCCAAACTGAATTGCTCAAAAGCGCTTTACAAATTTAGAATGCTCTTTGGAAAAGATATGTTTTTAGTAGTGATTTAAATGAGTCAATTTTAGAGCAGTTTCTAATTTCAGGTGGAAGAGAGTTCCAGAATCGCGGACCGGTTCGAGAAAATGCACGATCTCCAGTAGTTAAGTTTGATTTTGGTATGGTACATAGTAATTGTGTGCTAGACCTAAGAGACCTTGGTGCTGCTCTTTGCTGGATTAAGGATTTTAAGTACGGTGGGGCCAGATCAAGTAGGCACTTGAACACCAACAAAGCCACCTTGTACCATATACGTTGTCTTATAGGCAACCAGTGCAGCTCCAATAGGACAGGTGTGATATGATCGAATCTTTTGGTGTGTGTAATCAGTCTAGCTGCTGTATTCTGCGCTCTCTGTAAACGATCTAATTGGCTAGATGGTATGCCTATTAACAGAGAGTTACAGTAGTCCAGGCGTGACGTGATGGTAACATGTACGAGAGTTTTGACCTCGTTTTCATCCAGGAAGCTGCAAATTTTGCTGATGTTCCGAATGTTCATGAATATGGAACGGCAGACAGTGGTAACATGAGCTTCCATCGATAGGGAATTGTCAAATGTTACGCCTATGTTACAGGCACTTGCACTGAAAGATACGTCAGCCTCCCCAATGTGCAAACTGGTGATGTCAACCTTATGTCTTGGGTGCGGTGAGGTTATTAACAGAATTTCAGTTTTCTTATCATTCAACTGCAATAAGTTGCTTAACATCCATAGTTTAATGTCACGAACACAGTCTTCAACACGCTCACGAGCATTCACCTGGTCATTTGCATAGAATGCGAGATATAGCTGTGTATCGTCAGCGTAGAAATGGTAACTTATGCCATGAGACTGCAATAGCACCCCAAGGGGTGCTGTATAGATTGTAAAAAGGATCGGTCCCAGGACCGACCCCTGTGGCACACCTGATGTTAATTCTTGTTCCTCTGATTTGATATTATTCACAATGATCATTTGATGGCGTTATCTGAGATATGATGAAAACCAAGTGTCTAAAATGCCCAGTTCTGCTAATCTAGATAACATGACATCGTGGTCTATAGTGTCAAATGCGGCAGACAAATCCAGGAGAACTAGTAAAACACACTTGCGTTCATCCATGGAACATAAGACATCATTTTGTACGCATAGTAGGGCTGTCCAGATAGATTAGGATGAATGGCTGCTCATCATCATCATCATCATCTTCATCTTCATTTATGAGGCATATGCCATGGGATTGTTAATGCCTCGGGGTCAAACATATTGAAATACATAGTTTGACTTGCTCAGGTTCCATCCAGATAAGTGCAGGATTATGACAGTGGGAAGAAAGCATGAAGACAGAGTGAGATGTCAGATTACAAACTGGGAAGAGTGATTAATGAGAAGGACCTGGGCGTTAACATTGACAGCAGACTAACCTTTGAGCAGCAAGTTAATGAAAAGATTAACAAGGCGACACAAATCATGGGGCTGGTCTGACGAATGGCTGTACAAGGCACTTGTGAGACCACACAGAGTATGCGAATGCGGTATGGCACCTACTGAGGAAGTCCGCATTGAACGTGTACAGAGAAGGCTGACATTCCGCAGGCTCCGAGGCGATATAATAGAGACATACAAGATGTTAACAGGCTTGCACGATTGTGAGGTATGCCCACTCGGGGTGTGTATTGCTAGGGCCCTCGCAATACAATATACGTATCATGATACACCCATCCCGATACAATACGTATCACGATACAGATCATCAAATGACTAAAATGACACAACCTAATGAGTAGTGACGACTTACATTTGGTCTGTCCTGATAAAAATGATATGGCGATGACATGTATTAAATACCAAAATTTGCAAAGTAAAAGTTTTGTCTGTAATCACTTTCAGCAAAGGAAAATGCGAAACAAACATTTTGTCAATATTTTGGCATATTTAACAGTGTGATAAAGTACTGGCAAGGAAAAATCTCAATCTCCATGTATTTGCCAAGATAATTTGGTGTAAACTAAAATTTGTGCTAAAATAAGATGAAAATAATGCAATAATGCACGCTATTAAGTCATGTCAGTATTTAATTTTAAAATCTAATGGCTAACCATCTTGTTCGATCAATACTCACGATTCTATTACTTCTGATACAGCTAGCCTGGATAGCTGGACCCTAGGACTATAGACTTAGTAAGCTTTACCGACTCCTGGAATCGGCTCCCTCAGCAAACTGGAACACTCCAGGCTTCTATTCAAACATGTTCCTTGTGCCCAAGAGCACGGGGGGATGGAGCCCCGTACTCAATCTCAGGCCGTTAAATTGGTTTATCCATACGCCTCGGTTCCAGATGGAAACGCCGAGGGCAGAATTGAGGAAGGAAATGTGGTGGTGTGTCGATCTATCTGAAGATGCATATTTCCACATCCCAATGAACAGGAGTTGTCACAGGTTTCTGAGATTTGCGTTTCAGAATCAAGTATGGGAGTTTATAGTCCTCCTGTTCGGCCTGTCGACAGCTCCAAGGGTTTTCACGAGAGTGGTCCTTGCAGTGACAGCGTATCTCAGAAAAGAGAATGTGGCGCTACACACCTACATAGATGATTGGCTGATCAAAGCAGACACATCAGCCAGGTTAGAGGTGGATACTGCTCTGACTCTGAAGTTACTTTCAGATCTAGGCTGGATAGTCAACAAGGAGAAATCTGAGTTAACACCCACTCAACATTTCGTTTATTTAGGGATGCGATTCGATCTCGAGGAGGGCAGGGTTTACCCGTCAGAGCCCAGAGTGGTGTCTCTGTTAGCCATCCTCAAGAGTTTTCGATTGGGAAACCACATTCAGGCGAGGCAGTTTCTTCAGATGCTGGGCATGATGGTCTCCATGGTGCAGGTGATCCTGTACGCTGCTGTAATGCGAAGACCTATCCAGTTGTATCTGATGTCTCTGTGGAAACAGAGAACAGAACCCCTGTCAAAACTGGTGCCAGTTTTGGAGCCAATAATGTCGCATCTTGTATGGTTGAAAAAGCGTCAGAATCTCATAGTAGGGGTTTCGCTGCACCTACCCCACCCCCAGCTGTCCGTGTACACGGATGCATCGCTGGAGGGGTGGGGGGGCCTGCCTTGGAGAACACCAGTTCTCCTTCGATCAATACTCACCATTCTGTTACTTCTGATATACAGCTGGCCTTGACAGCGGCTCTAGGATTATAGACTTAGAAAGCTTTACCGACTCCTGGGAACCGGGTACCCGGCTCCCCACTGCCGAGTACCCGTTTACCATAGAGCTCATTCTTGTTTGCATAGCAACAAGAGCAATACATGCTTTTTGCATTAAGGATTTTAGTGTTTTAAAATAATCTAAGTCTTTAATCAGTGATAGTTTGTGTGTTCTGAAAGGATAACTAAGGACTATGGAGAATACCGCCCAAGACAACCAGGTTGTATTGTTCTTTATTATCCATAGTTAAAAGACTTAGGTCTCTAAATTTCGTTGTGTCGCATGTTCCAATTTCTGACCCCATAGAATCTGGGACGTGTGCTAACAACGATATATGCCAGACGATCGCCTTCTTTAAACCCCAACAGGCGATCGGCAGATATGAAAATAGGTGTTTGCTATGGTATTTCTAACACGAATATCGGCTGACGTCGTTCTCCGTAGAATCCGAGCGGGTGACGTCACACCCGGTCGCTCGGATGTTTATGTGAAGAAAGATTTTTTCATTAATTCGCGCATCTTATTCTGGGTGCTGCTTACTAAAAATGGTACTGGAAACTTTAGAATGATCAAGTTTACGTGCGATCACGATCGGTTTGCAATGATCGGTGGTTTCAAAATTCTTGAGTAGATGTGTGGTCTGCGGTTTTACCGTGTGAGACAGCAGTTGTTATACATTTTGTTGTTTTCTTCACATATCGTGCTGCGTTCGTTAGGAGTATAATTTATATTGATTAGTAAATATACCCTGAATGCTATGCGATATGATTCCTGGAGCCGTTACACATCCTGTAGGATCTATTATGGGTGTGTTGTGCCCGCCGCGTACTTGTCGTCATAATCAATGCGATCGTTGTTGTAACGTGGCGGGGTGGGGTGCGGGGAGGTTACGGTTAATTTATGAGTCAAAATATTTGAAAATTAATTGTCTGCCTTCCATCCGTGTCTCGTTCCGCTTGTTTATTGTAGGTTTGTGCTTATTTTATAGGCCAAGCCAGCCCCGCCATCATGTGACGACTGCCATAAGTTTGTCCGTGTAATGTTCAAGGACCATGTCTGTTTTAGGTGTGCCCTGTGTAATATAGATCATAGGTGTAATGTTTGTGCAGTGTGGTCCGTCGAAACGATGGTTAAGTTCCTTGCCCAGAAGGACTTGGCTGGGTCTGACGCGGGGTCAGGCGGTCCGAGAGGAAATCGTGGAGCGCCCGGTTCGGCCGGTGGGGGTGCTCCACGTCCCCAGCTAGAGGTGGCGGAGATGGCACCGCCGGCGTGGTTTGGTCCGGCTATGCAGGGTTTTCTGCATAGCGTTCTGCCCACGCTGGTGTCGTCCCTGCTACCAAAGGTTGGGGGGAAGTTTCTCCCCATGCCTGGTACGGATCCTGTCCTCGGACAGGATTCTGGACTGGTTACCGAGGGGGCCGTCTCGTACGGCCCCCTGGCGGTCCCGCCTGGCTTCGGCCAGACGGGTTCTGTCTCTCTGCGGCCACCTCCGGGTGGTCCAGTAGCGGTGGCCGGTCCGTCAGGTGTGGGAGCCGTCCGCCAGGACGGCTCCACGGTTTATTCGTCTAGTGACGGCTCTTCGGAGTCTGAAGACGATGAGGCCGAGGAGGAGAGGTTGCTGCGGCCCGTGAAGCCGCAGGTGGAGAATATGGAGGTTGATTCCGTCCTGGACGGAACCGGCCTCCATTTGTCTGGTTTGGCGCAAGCCAGGTCAGCGGCTCCACCTGCGGCTGAGGCCAATCCGTTACCGTGCACCGGTTCCGCGCGGCTTGGTTTGTCACCAGCCGTTAGGGGAACGGGTGTGCCGGGCCAGGCGTGGTACTCACCTATCTCGCCTGGTCCGGCAGCCGGACATGGGGTGCCGTTGGCGCCCGTGTCTGCCTATGGTTCCGCGACGGTTACGGGTCCGTACGGTTTTCCGTGCGGACCTACCCCATGGACCGGAGTGTTTCATGGGGTGGCGGCGGAACCGTGTGGTAGCGGAGTGCCTGGCGTGTCAGCCGTGGCTCCTTGCCGGGAGGCCATGGCTGGCAGACCCGTGAGCACGTCAACGGGTGACGTGTTTGCAGGGGTATCTTCTTCGGAGGTAGATTAGTCTGATGCTCTGGCGTGGCTAGCCAGAGTGGACCCGTCTGTGGTTTCGGCCACGGCCCATGAAGATGCGCCCCGTCCGTCGGTTGCGTCGATTTGGACAGGGATTTTGCCCGCGGCCCGGATCCAGTCAGTGGGACTGGATCCACGGTTCATTGATTTGTTGGATGCTATTTATAGTCAACAACTAATGACCAAGGGTCAGCTCCCTGCGGCCTCCAGGGAGGTGCGGGCAAGATGTCGTATTCCGCGGGGTGAATACGACAGGTATGGTGTAGTCACGGAGGATGACCGATGGGTACTGGGCGTCCAGAGTGCGGGGTCGGGTGGTCCCGGTCCGGCACTAGTGGATAAGGCCCAGGTACACCAGGAAGAAGTCCTGGCCCTATGCGATGAGGGTGTGAGGGCAGCGATGAGCGCTGTCAATCACTCCTATCGTCTACTTCAGTTGGTGTGGGCTGAAGCGGGGGCAGGCCACCCTGTGCCACCTGTGGCACTATCGTGCGTTAATGACGGCTTGGTGCTGTCAATGGACGCATTGGCAAGGGTGCAAGCGCATGTGACGAAGTCCAGGAGGCAAATGGTCATTGACCATATGCGTCCGGCTACGGCAGTCAGGGAACGTATTCTTGGGACGCCCCTGACAGGGCCTAGCATCTTTGGTGGCCAAGCGCGGGCCATCTTAGAGGACACCGCCAGTATTGCGCAGAATCGGTTAGCGGTAAATCTACAGCTAGAGCTAGTGCGGCAAGCGCACGCACTAGGGCCTGTGGGCAAGCCGCTAACGGGACAGCCTTCAAAGAAACAGAAAAAGCATAAGAGCAAGGCGAAAGCCAGGCCTATTGCGACGTCTGTTTCGGCTGGGTTTTCGGAGCCGCCGCCGGCGAAGAAACCCAGGAAGGTTGTAGAGGCGCCTACCCTCCCCAATGTTGCTCCTGACCGCCCTAGAGGTGGGAAGGGCAAGGGGAAGGGTATGGGTAAGGCCTCAAAGGGCGGACAGAATGGGCCGAAGCGTACCTGAGGGTACACAAGCTCCCTTCATATCCGCCTGGACCGCACCTGTGCGACAGGAACAGCGGTGCCAGTTATACCCGTCGTGCCTAGAACGAAATGGTTCTCACTCTCTCTCGTTAAGAAAGGGGGGGGGGGGGGCGGACTGCGAGCCGGACAACCCCGTTAGACGTCGAGGCGTCTATGGTGGGTGGAAGGCTCATGCGTTTCGTCGAGGCTTGGCGAGGTGTGACGTCAGACAGTCTGGTCCTGGGATGGTTATCCCAGGGTTACATGCCGGAGTGGTGGGACTTTCCGCCACAAAATCTGTCTTTGGCACCTGTCTGGACACCCGTACCAAGGGAGCAAGACAAGTTAGAAGCCATTCAAAAGGAAGTGTCGGGTTTGCTTCTGAAGGGAGCAATAAAACCAGCAAACCGGAACACTCCAGGCTTCTATTCAAACATGTTCCTTGTCCCCAAGAGCACGGGGGGATGGAGACCCATACTCAATCTCAGGCCATTAAATTGGTTTATCCATACGCCTCGGTTCCAGATGGAAACGCCGAGGTCGGTAATGGCGGGATTGAGGAAAGGAATGTGGTGTGTATCGATCGATCTGAAAGATGCATATTTCCACATTCCGATGAATCGGAGTTGGCACAGGTTTCTGAGATTTGCGTTTCAGAATCAAGTATGGGAGTTTACAGTTCTCCCGTTTGGCCTGTCGACAGCTCCGAGGGTTTTCACAAGAGTGGTCCTTGCGGTGACAGCGTTTCTCAGAAAAGAGAACGTGGCGCTACACACCTACATAGACGACTGGCTGCTCAAGGCAGACTCGGCAGCCAGGTTGAACATGGATACTGCTCTGACTCTGAAGTTACTTTCAGATCTAGGCTGGATAGTCAACGAGGAGAAATCCGAGTTGACGCCCACTCAACATTTCGTTTATTTGGGGATGCGATTCGACCTCGAGGAGGGCAGGGTTTACCCATCAGAGCCCAGAGTGGTGTCTCTGTTAGCCATCCTCAGGAGTTTTCGAGTGGGAAACCACATTCAGGCGAGGCGGTTCCTTCAGATGCTGGGCATGAGGGTCTCCATGGAGCAGGTTATCCCGTACGCTGCTCTAATGCGAAGGCCTATCCAGTTGTATCTGATGTCTCTGTGGAAACAGAGAACAGAACCCCTGTCAAAACTGGTGCCAGTTTTGGAGCCGATAATATCGCATCTTCTATGGTGGAAACAGCGTCAGAATCTCCTAATAGGGGTTTCGCTGCACCTACCCCACCCCCAGCTGTCCGTTTACACGGATGCATCGCTGGAAGGGTGGGGTGCCTGCCTGGGAGAACACCAGTTCTCCTTCGATCAATACTCACCATTCTGTTACTTCTGATATACAGCTGGCCTTGACAGCGGCTCTAGGATTATAGACTTAGAAAGCTTTACCGACTCCTGGGAACCGGGTACCCGGCTCCCCACTGCCGAGTACCCGTTTACCATAGAGCTCATTCTTGTTTGCATAGCAACAAGTGCAATACATGCTTTCGCATTAGGGATTTTAGTGTTTTTTAAAAAGATTCTAAGTCTTTAATCGGTGATAGTTTGTGCGCTAAAGGAATAACTAAGGACTATGGAGAATACCGCCCAAGATAACCAGGTTGTATTGTTCTTTATATCCATAGTTAAAAGACTTAGGTCTCTAAATTTCGTTGTGTCGCATGTTCCAATTTCTAACCCCATAGAATCTGGGACGTGTGCTAGCAACGATATATGCCAGACGATCGCCTTCTTTAAACCCCAACAGGCGATCGGCAGATATGAAAATAGGTGTTTGCTACGGTATTTCTAACACGAATATCGGCTGACGTCGTTCTCCGTAGAATCCGAGCGGGTGACGTCACACCCGGTCACTCGGATGTTTATGTGAAGAAAAATTTTTTCATTAATTCGCGCATCTTATTCTGGGTGCTGCGTACTAAAAAATGGTACCGGAAACTTTAGAATGATCAAGTTTTTCGTGTGATCACGATCGGTTTGCAATGATCGGTGGTTTCAAAATTCTTGAGTAGATGCGTGGTCTGCGGTTTTACCGTGTGAGACAGCAGTTGTTATACATTTTGTTGTTTTCTTCACATATCGTGCTGCGTTCGTTAGGAGTATAATTTATATTGATTAGTAAATATACCCTGAATGCTATGCGATATGATTCCTGGAGCCGTTACACATCCTGTAGGATCTATTATGGGTGTGTTGTGCCCGCCGCGTTCTTGTCGTCATAATCAATGCGATCGTTGTTGTAACGTGGCGGGGTGGGGTGCGGGAGGTTACGGTTAATTTATGAGTCAAAATATTTGAAAATTAATTGTCTGCCTTCCATCCGTGTCTCGTTCCGCTTGTTTATTGTAGGTTTGTGCTTATTTTATAGGCCAAGCCAGCCCCGCCATCATGTGACGACTGCCATAAGTTTGTCCGTGTTATGTTCAAGGACCATGTCTGTTTTAGGTGTGCCCTGTGTAATATAGATCATAGGTGTAATGTTTGTGCAGTGTGGTCCGTCGAAACGATGGTTAAGTTCCTTGCCCAGAAGGACTTGGCTGGGTCTGACGCGGGGTCAGGCGGTCCGAGAGGAAATCGTGGAGCGCCCGGTTCGGCCGGTGGGGGTGCTCCACGTCCCCAGCTGGAGGTGGCGGAGATGGCACCGCCGGCGTGGTTTGGTCCGGCTATGCAGGGTTTTCTGCATAGCGTTCTGCCCACGCTGGTGTCGTCCCTGCTACCAAAGGTTGGGGGGCAGTTTCTCCCCATGCCTGGTACGGATCCTGTCTTCGGACAGGATTCTGGACTGGTTACCGAGGGGGCCGTCTCGTACGGCCCCCTGGCGGGTCCGTCTGGCTTCGGCCAGACGGGTTCTGTCTCTCTGCGGCCACCTCCGGGTGGTCCAGTAGCGGTGGCCGGTCCGTCAGGTGTGGGAGCCGTCCGCCAGGACGGCTCCACGGTTTATTCGTCTAGTGACGGCTCTTCGGAGTCTGAAGACGATGAGGCCGAGGAGGAGAGGTTGCTGCGGCCCGTGAAGCCGCAGGTGGAGAATATGGAGGTTGATTCCGTCCTGGACGGAACCGGCCTCCATTTGTCTGGTTTGGCGCAAGCCAGGTCAGCGGCTCCGCCTGCGGCTGAGGCCAATCCGTTACCGTGCACCGGTTCCGCTCGGCTTGGTTTGTCACCAGCCGTCAGGGGAACCGGTGTGCCGGGCCAGGCGTGGTACTCACCTATCTCGCCTGGTCCGGCAGCCGGACATGGGGTGCCGTTGGCGCCCGTGGCCGGCTATGGTTCCGCGACGGTTACGGGTCCGTACGGTTTTCCGTGCGGACCTACCCCATGGACCGGAGTGTTTCATGGGGTGGCGGCGGAACCATGTGGTAGCGGAGTGCCTGGCGTGTCAGCCGTGGCTCCTGGCCGGGAGGCCATGGCTGGCAGACCCGTAAACATGTCAACGGGTGACGTGTTTGCGGGAGTATCTTCTTCGGAGTTAGACTGGTCTGATGCTCTGGCGTGGCTAGCCAGAGTTGACCCGTCTGTGGTTTCGGCCACGGCCGATGAAGATGCGCCCCGTCCGTCGGTTGCGTCGATTAGGACGGGGATTTTGCCCGCGGCCCGGATCCAGTCAGTGGGACTGGATCCACGGTTCATTGATTTGTTGGATGCTATTTATAGCAAACAACTAATGACCAAGGGTCAGCTCCCTGCGGCCTCCAGGGAGGTGCGGGCAAGGTGCCGTATTCCGCGGGGTGAATACGACAGGTATGGTGTAGTCCCGTCGGTCACGGAGGATGACCGATGGGTACTGGGCGTCCAAAGTGCCGGTTCGGGTGGTCCCGGTCCGGCACTAGTGGATAAGGCCCAGGTACACCAGGAAGAAGTCCTGGCCCTATGCGATGAGGGTGTGAGGGCAGCCATGAGCGCTGTCAATCACTCCTATCGTCTACTTCAGTCGGTGTGGGCTGAAGCGGGGGCAGGCCACCCTGTGCCACCTGTGGCGCTATCGTGCGTTAATGACGGCTTGGTGCTGTCAATGGACGCATTGGCAAGGGTGCAAGCGCGTGTGACGAAGTCCAGGAGGCAAATGGTCATTGACCATATGCGTCCGGCTACGGCAGTCAAGGAGCGTCTTCTTGGGACGCCCCTGACAGGGCCTAGCATCTTTGGTGGCCAGGCGCGGGCCATCTTAGAGGACACCGCCAGCATTGCGCAGAATCGGTTAGCGGTGAATCTCCAGCTAGAGCTGGTGCGGCAAGCGCACGCACTAGGGGCTGTGGGCAAGCCGCTAACCGGACAGCCTTCTAAGAAACAGAAGAAGCATAAGGGCAAGGCGAAAGCCAGGCCTATTGCGACTTCTGTTTCGGCTGGGTTTTCTGAGCCGCCGCCGGCAAAGAAACCCAGGAAGGCTGTAGAGGCGCCTACCCTTCCCAATGTTGCTCCTGACCGCCCTAGAGGTGGTAAGGGCAAGGGGAAGGGTAAGGGTAAGGCCTCAAAGGGCGGACAGAAGGGGCCGAAGCGTACCTGAGGGTACGCAAGCTCCCTTCATATCCGCCTGGACCGCACCTGTGCGACAGGAACAGCGGTGCCAGTTATACCCGTCGTGCCTAGAACGAAATGGTTCTCACTCTCTCTCGTTAAGAAAGAGGGGGGGGCGGACTGCGAGCCGGACAACCCCGTTAGACGTCGAGGCGTCTATGGTGGGTGGAAGGCTCATGCGTTTCGTCGAGGCTTGGCGAGGTGTGACGTCAGACAGTCTGGTCCTGGGATGGTTATCCCAGGGTTACATGCCGGAGTGGTGGGACTTTCCGCCGCAAAATCTGTCTTTGGCACCAGTCTGGACACCCGTACCAAGGGAGCCAGACAAGTTAGAAGCCGTTCAAAAGGAAGTGTCGGGTTTGCTTCTGAAGGGAGCAATAAAACCAGCAAACCGGAACACTCCAGGCTTCTATTCAAACATGTTCCTTGTCCCCAAGAGCACGGGGGGATGGAGACCCATACTCAATCTCAGGCCATTAAATTGGTTTATCCATACGCCTCGGTTCCAGATGGAAACACCGAGGTCGGTAATGGCGGGATTGAGGAAAGGAATGTGGTGTGTATCGATCGATCTGAAAGATGCATATTTCCACATTCCGATCAATCGGAGTTGGCACAGGTTTCTGAGATTTGCGTTTCAGAATCAAGTATGGGAGTTTACAGTTCTCCCGTTTGGCCTGTCGACAGCTCCGAGGGTTTTCACAAGAGTGGTCCTTGCGGTGACAGCGTTTCTCAGAAAAGAGAACGTGGCGCTACACACCTACATAGACGACTGGCTGCTCAAGGCAGACTCGGCAGCCAGGTTGAACGTGGATACTGCTCTGACTCTGAAGTTACTTTCAGATCTAGGCTGGTTAGTCAACGAGGAGAAATCCGAGTTGACACCCACTCAACATTTCGTTTATTTGGGGATGCGATTCGACCTCAAGGAGGGCAGGGTTTACCCGTCAGAGCCCAGAGTGGTGTCTCTGTTAGCCATCCTCGGGAGTTTTCGAGTGGGAAACCACATTCAGGCGAGGCGGTTCCTTCAGATGCTGGGCATGATGGTCTCCATGGAGCAGGTTATCCCGTACGCTGCTCTAATGCGAAGACCTATCCAGTTGTATCTGATGTCTCTGTGGAAACAGAGAACAGAACCCCTGTCAAAACTGGTGCCAGTTTTGGAGCCGATAATATCGCATCTTCTATGGTGGAAACAGCGTCAGAATCTCCTAATAGGGGTTTCGCTGCACCTACCCCACCCCCAGCTGTCCGTTTACACGGATGCATCGCTGGAAGGGTGGGGTGCCTGCCTGGGAGAACACCAGGTCTCGGGCACATGGACTCTCCCGGAGAGTCAGCTGCATATCAATCTGTTGGAAATGATGGCAGTGGAACTGGCGTTGGAAGAATTCCTTCCGATGATCAGGGGCAAGGTGATATTGATACGGTCGGACAATTCGACAGTAGTATCATATATAAATCGCCAAGGAGGGACCAGGTCGCCCACCCTGTGCATCAGGGTGTGGCACTTGATTCAATGGTGCAGGAATTACTCGGTTGTTTTGAAAGCAGCTCATATTCCTGGCCGATTGAACATTCTGGCGGATGCTTTGTCTCGCAGACAGAGAATCCTGCCAACAGAATGGTCCCTCAACCCTCCAGTTCTACGACGGATCTTCGAGCATTGGGGCAAACCCAACGTGGACTTGTTCGCCACAAAGGAAAATGCTCAAATCATGACATATGTCTCGCCGATTCCAGATCCAAATGCCGTCGATACAGACGCTCTGGCGATAAGCTGGAGAGGGATGCACGCTTACGCGTATCCACCCACCATTCTTCTACCGAAGGTATTGGTGAAGGTCAGGGAGGAACCGTGTCTGGTCCTGCTAATAGCGCCGTATTGGCCGAGCAGGGCGTGGTTCACGGATCTTCTAGATCTGCTGGTGGAAAATCCTGTGCAGTTGCCCGAGATTCCGAACATAATCTCCCAGGCCAAGGGACGCTTCCTACACGAGCGTCCCGAAATGTTCAAATTGACTGCGTGGATGTTGTCAAACAACGTTCCACGTCGGAAGGCTTTTCTCGACAGGCTGCTGATTTCATCGCGGCTGCGAGAAGGAGGTCAACCTTCAAGTCATATAACAACAAGGTTAACAGATTTGCAGACTGGTGTGAAGAAAAGGGTATTGATACCTTTCAATCCACTATTCAGCAAATAGCAGACTTTCTCTGTGAGCTGTTCTTTACAGGACTAGCTCCCGTCACAATTGCTGGATACAAGTCAGCTTTGGCATCAGTTATCCCTTGTCTAGCCAACAGGGATAGTCCAGAGGTGGCCCAGTTAAACGTGATGTTGAAGGGAATGAGCAATCTCCGACCGAGACAACCGGTAGTCATTCCAGCCTGGAGTCTATCTTTAGTGCTTAATGTACTGGCCAAGCACCCATTCGAACCGTTGCGTTCGGCTAGTCTAAAGCATTTGACTCTAAAGGCGGTCTTTCTATTGGCAGCTTCCTCAGCTAGAAGGCGCAGTGAGATCCATGCGCTTTCGGCAGAGAGGAACCGATTTATTGTTTCTGGAGAAGGTCTGCGTCTTCTGCCAAGAGCAGAATTTATGTCAAAGAACCAATCTTTGAGATATCCCGGCAAACCGATCATTATACCGAAGTTAACCAGGTTTGATCGTGATGCCAGTGTCTGGT
The DNA here is from genome assembly GCA_034401795.1 of Chaetoderma sp. LZ-2023a. Classification (NCBI taxonomy): domain Eukaryota; kingdom Metazoa; phylum Mollusca; class Caudofoveata; order Chaetodermatida; family Chaetodermatidae; genus Chaetoderma; species Chaetoderma sp. LZ-2023a. The sequence goes on from CM067359.1 coordinate 33,177,211, forward strand.
GCCCGGTCCGTGCTTTGACTAAGTACAAGAAACGGACTGACTCGTTACGGTCGAACGATAGACATCTGTGGATCTGCCATAAAAAGCCTTATGGCGCCGCATCCATGGATACTATCTCTCGTTGGGTGGTCGAATGCATTCAAACTACTCATGAGATGGCGACTGGGCACCAGGTGCAGGGCGTAAGGGCACACGATGTTAGAGGAATAGCCGCCTCGACCGCCCTTTACAATGGTGTTCCGTTAGAGGACATCATGGCCGTTGCACAATGGCACTGTGAGTCCTCATTTACGGATTACTATATGAGGGATGTGTCAGACTCAGCCAATCCACTCGCTTTAGCTGTTTTGAAACGATAGTTAGTGACCACACTGCTTTTCCCCTTTTTTCACTTTGGTAAGAAAAGAACCTAAAGCAGGCATGGTCAAGCGAGAGGATGTCAACCAGATTGTGTCACTGATGGCCGAACCGGTGAATGGTTGTAGGCGGTACGTCTGAAGTCCTGTTATCATAAGGTAATTCAACAAGTGAGAGTTTTTTGTATTATGTATATGTATCATGTTCATTCATCGTATATATTCATGCTCATTCCAGGCTAATACAAGCGATATGCAGGGAGTAGTTAACCCTCTTGGCATATTGGTGTTTTCAGGCGAGATACATGTTCGTTAGTTCTCTCCCTTTTCTTAGGAGGAAAAAGGGGGGGGGGGGGCTGTGACGCGAATGTGATTCGGTTCCGTGAACTTGACGGTCCTTTTAGGTCTCCGTTAGTCAAGTTTGAAGTCTAAAATCTTTCTCCAAGGGGCAAAATTAGCATGTATGGCTTGCCCCTTCCCACCAGGTGACTGATCAAATCTGGTGTATATCAGAAGTAACAGAATGGTGAGTATTGATCGAAGGAGAATGCAGGAAATGTCAATTTCCCTTTCTCCGAGATCTAACAATACTCACCATTCTGTTACGGACCCAGCCTCCCAGCCCCACGGAGGCAAGCCATAGTTTTCTCTTGTTTGGTGGCTATGCAAACAATATGAGCTCTATGGTAAACGGGTACTCGGCAGTGGGGAGCCGGGTACCCGGTTCCCAGGAGTCGGTAAAGCTTTCTAAGTCTATAATCCTAGAGCCGCTGTCAAGGCCAGCTGTATATCAGAAGTAACAGAATGGTGAGTATTGTTAGATCTCGGAGAAAGGGAAATTGACATTTCCTGCAGTCTCGGGCACATGGACTCTCCCGGAGAGTCAGCTGCATATCAATCTGTTGGAAATGATGGCAGTGGAACTGGCGTTGGAAGAATTCCTTCCGATGATCAGGGGCAAGGTGATATTGATACGGTCGGACAATTCGACAGTAGTATCATATATAAATCGCCAAGGAGGGACCAGGTCGCCCACCCTGTGCATCAGGGTGTGGCACTTGATTCAATGGTGCAGGAATTACTCGGTTGTTTTGAAAGCAGCTCATATTCCTGGGTGATTGAACATTCTGGCGGATGCTTTGTCTCGCAGACAGAGAATTCTGCCAACAGACTGGTCTCTCAACCCTCCAGTTCTACGAAGGATCTTCGAGCATTGGGGCAAACCCAACGTGGACTTGTTCGCCGCAAGGGAAAATGCTCAAATCATGACATATGTCTCGCCGATTCCAGATCCAAATGCCGTCGATACAGACGCTCTGGCGATAAGCTGGAGAGGGATGTACGCGTACCCACCCACCATTCTTCTTCCGATGGTATTGGTGAAGGTCAGGGAGGAGCCGTGTCTGGTCCTGCTAATAGCGCCGTATTGGCCGAGCAGGGCGTGGTTCACGGATCTTCTGGATCTGCTGGTGGAAAATCCTGTGCAGTTGCCCGAGATTCCGAACATAATCTCCCAGGCCAAGGGACGCTTCCTACACGAGCGTCCCGAAATGTTCAAATTGACTGCGTGGATGTTGTCAAACAACGTTCCACGTCGGAAGGCTTTTCTCGACAGGCTGCTGATTTCATCGCGGCTGCGAGAAGGAGGTCAACCTTCAAGTCATATAACAACAAGGTTAACAGATTTGCAGACTGGTGTGAAGAAAAGGGTATTGATACCTTTCAATCCACTATTCAGCAAATAGCAGACTTTCTCTGTGAGCTGTTCTTTACAGGACTAGCTCCCATCACAATTGCTGGATACAAGTCAGCTTTGGCATCAGTTATCTCTTGTCTAGCCAACAGGGATAGTCCAGAGGTGGCCCAGTTAAACGTGATGTTGAAGGGAATGAGCAATCTCCGCCCGAGACAACCGGTAGTCATTCCAGCCTGGAGTCTATCTTTAGTGCTTAATGTACTGGCCAAGCACCCATTCGAACCGTTGCGTTCGGCTAGTCTAAAGCATTTGACTCTAAAGGCGGTCTTTCTATTGGCAGCTTCCTCAGCTAGAAGGCGCAGTGAGATCCATGCGCTTTCGGCAGAGAGGAACCGATTTATTGTTTCTGGAGAAGGTCTGCGTCTTCTGCCAAGAGCAGAATTTATGTCAAAGAACCAATCTTTGAGATATCCCGGCAAACCGATCATTATACCGAAGTTAACCAGGTTTGATCGTGATGCCAGTGTCTGGTGCCCGGTCCGTGCTTTGACTAAGTACAAGAAACGGACTGACTCGTTACGGTCGAACGATAGACATCTGTGGATCTGCCATAAAAAGCCTTATGGCGCCGCATCCATGGATACTATCTCTCGTTGGGTGGTCGAATGCATTCAGACTACTCATGAGATGGCGACTGGGCACCAGGTGCATGGCGTAAGGGCACACGATGTTAGAGGAATAGCTGCCTCGACCGCCCTTTACAATGGTGTTCCGTTAGAGGACATCATGGCCGTTGCACAATGGCACTGTGAGTCCTCATTTACGGATTACTATATGAGGGATGTGTCAGACTCAGCCAATCCACTCGCTTTAGCTGTTTTGAAACGATAGTTAGTGACCACACTGCTTTTCCCCTTTTTTCACTTTGGTAAGAAAAGAACCTAAAGCAGGCATGGTCAAGCGAGAGGATGTCAACCAGATTGTGTCACTGATGGCCGAACCGGTGAATGGTTGTAGGCGGTACGTCTGAAGTCCTGTTATCATAAGGTAATTCAACAAGTGAGAGTTTTTTGTATTATGTATATGTATCATGTTCATTCATCTTATATATTCATGCTCATTCCCAGGCTAATACAAGCGATATGCAGGGAGTAGTTAACCCTCTTGGCATATTGGTGTTTCAGGCGAGATACATGTTCGTTAGTTCTCTCCCTTTTCTTAGGAGGAAAAAGGGGGGGGGGGGCTGTGACGCGAATGTGATTCGGTTCCGTGAACTTGACGGTCCTTTTAGGTCTCCGTTTGTCAAGTTTGAAGTCTAAAATCTTTCTCCAAGGGGCAAAATTAGCATGTATGGCTTGCCCCTTCCCACCAGGTTACTGATCAAATCTGGTGTATATCAGAAGTAACAGAATGGTGAGTATTGATCGAAGGAGAATGCAGGAAATGTCAATTTCCCTTTCTCCGAGATCTAACAATACTCACCATTCTGTTACGGACCCAGCCTCCCAGCCCCACGGAGGCAAGCCATAGTTTTCTCTTGTTTGGTGGCTATGCAAACAATATGAGCTCTATGGTAAACGGGTACTCGGCAGTGGGGAGCCGGGTACCCGGTTCCCAGGAGTCGGTAAAGCTTTCTAAGTCTATAATCCTAGAGCCGCTGTCAAGGCCAGCTGTATATCAGAAGTAACAGAATGGTGAGTATTGTTAGATCTCGGAGAAAGGGAAATTGACATTTCCTGCAGTCTCAGGCACATGGACTCTCCAGGAGAGCCAGCTGCATATCAATCTGTTGGAAATGATGGCAGTGGAACTGGCATTGGAAGAATTTCTTCCAATGGTCAGGGGCAAGGCGATATTGATACGGTCGGACAATTCGACGGTAGTATCATACAGAAATCGCCAAGGCGGGACCAAGTCACCCACACTGTGTATCAAAGTGTGGCACTTGATTCAATGGTGCAGGAATTACTCGGTTGTTTTGAAAGCAGCTCACATTCCTGGGTGATTGAACATTCTGGCGGATGCTTTGTCTCGCAGACAGAGAATTCTGCCAACAGACTGGTCTCTCAACCCTCCAGTTCTACGAAGGATCTTCGAGCATTGGGGCAAACCCAACGTGGACTTGTTCGCCGCAAGGGAAAATGCTCAAATCATGACTTATGTCTCGCCGATTCCAGATCCAAATGCTGTCGATACAGACGCTCTGGCGATAAGCTGGAGAGGGATGCACGCTTACGCGTACTCACCCACCATTCTTCTACCGAAGATATTGGTGAAGATCAGGGACGAACCGTGCCTGGTACTGCTAATAGCGCCGTTTTGGCCCAGCAGGACATGGTTCATGGATCTTCTAGATCTGCTGGTGGAAAACCCAGTGCAGTTACCCGAGATTCCGAACATAATCTCCCAGGCCAAGGGACGCTTCCTACACGAGCGTCCCGAAATGTTCAAATTGACTGCGTGGATGTTATCAAACAACGTTCCACGTCGGAAGGCTTTTCTCGACAAGCTGCTGATTTCATCGCAGCTGCGAGAAGGAGGTCTACCTTCAAGTCATAAAACAACAAGTTTAACAGATTTGCAGACTGGTGTGAAGAAAAGGGTATTGATACCTTTCAATCCACTATTCAGCAAATAGCAGACTTTCTCTGTGAGCTGTTCTTTTCAGGACTAGCTCCTGTCACAATTGCTGGATACAAGTCAGCTTTGGCATCAGTTATCCCTTGTCTAGCCAACAGGGATAGTCCAGAGGTGGCCCAGTTAAATGTGATGGTGAAAGGAATGAGCAATTTCCGACCGAGACAACGAGTAGTCATTCCAGCCTGGAGTCTATCTTTAGTGCTTAATGTACTGGCCAAGCACCCTTTCGAACCGTTGCGTTCGGCTAGTCTAAAACATTTGACTCTAAAGGCGGTCTTTCTATTGGCAGCTTCCTCAGCTAGAAGGCGCAGTGAGATCCATGCACTTTCAGCAGAGAGGACCGATTTATTGTCTCCGGAGAGGGTTTGCCTCTTCTGCCAAGAGCAGAGTTTATGTCAAAGAATCAATCTTTGAGATATCCCGGCAAACCGATCATTATACCGAAACTAACAAGGTTTGATCGTGATGCCAGTGTCTGGTGCCCAGTCCGTGCTTTGACTAAGTACAGAAAACGGACGGACTCGTTACCGTCGAATGATAGACATCTGTGGATATGCCATAAGATGCCATATGGCGCCGCATCCATGGATTCTATCTCTCGTTGGGTAGTCGAATGCATTCAGACTACCCATGAGATTGCGACTGGGCACCAGGTGCAATGCGCAAGGGCACACGATGTTAGAGGAATAGGCGCCTCGACCGCCCTTTACAATGGTGTTCCGTTGGAGGTCATCATGGCCGTTGCACAATGGCACTGTGAGTCCTCTTTCAAGGATTACTATATGAGGGGTGTGTCAGACTCCGCCAATCCACTCGCTTTAGCTGTTTTGAAACAATAGTTATGCGACCACACTGCTCTTCTCCCTTTTTTGGCATTTGTAAGAAAGAATTAAGAAGCAGACATGGTCGAGCGAGCGGATGTCAACCAGATTGTGTCACTGATGGCCGGACAAGTGACTGGTTGGAGGCACCACGTCTGGAATCCATATATCATGAGGTAATTCAAGATTGAGAGTTTTTTGTATTATGTCTATATATCATGTTCATTCATCTTATATATTCATGCTCATTCCCAGGCTAATACATATATATATGCAAAGAGCAGTTAACCCTCTTGGCATGTTTGTGTTTCGGGCGAGATGCATGTTTGTGAGTTCTCTCCCTTTTCTTAGGAGAAAAAGGGGGGGGGGCAGTGATGCGAATGTGATTCGGTTCCGTTAACTTGATGGTCCGTTTAGGTCTCCATTAGTCAAGTTTAAGTCTAGCTCTTTCTCCAAGGGGCAAATGTAGCAGTTATGGCTTGCCCCTTCCCACCAGGTTACTGACCAAATCTGGTGTATATCAGAAGTAATAGAACGGTGAGTATTGATCGAAGGAGAATGAAGGAAATTTCAATTTCCCTTTCTCCGAGATCTAACAATACTCACCATTCTATTATGGACCCAGCCTCCCAGCCCCACGGAGGCAAGCCATGGGTTTCTCTTGTTTGGTGGCTATGCAAACAATATGAGCTTCATGGTAGACGGGTACTCGGCAGTTGGGAGCCGAGTACCCGGTTCCAAGGAGTCGGTAAAGCTTTCTAAGTCTATAGTCCTAGAGCCAGCTGTCAGGGCCAGGTGTATATCAGAAGTAATAGAATGGTGAGTATTGTTAGATCTCGGAGAAAGGGAAATTGAAATTTCCTTCAGTTTCTCAGAAAAGAGAACGTGGCGCTTCACACCTACATAGACGATTGGCTGATCAAAGCAGACACATCAGCCAGGTTAGAGGTGGATACTGCTCTGACGCTGAAGTTGCTTTCAGATCTAGGCTGGATAGTCAACAAGGAGAAATCCGAGTTGACACCCACTCAACATTTCGTTTATTAAGGGATGCCATTCGATCTCGAGGAGGGCAGGCTTTACCCGTCAGAGTGGTGTCTCTGTTAACCATCCTCAAGAGTTTTCGATTGAGAAACCACATTCAGGCGAGGCGGTTTCTTCAGATGCTGGGCATGATGGTCTCCATGGAGCAGGTAATCCCGTACGCTGCTCTGATGCGAAGACCTATTCAGTTGTATCTGATGTCTCTGTGGAAACAGAGAACAGAACCCCTGTCAAAGCTGGTGCCAGTTTTGGAGCCAGTAATGTCGCATCTTGTATGGTGGAAAAAGCGTCAGAATCTCCTAGTAGGAGTTTCGCTGCACCTACCCCACCCCACCTGTCCGTGTACACGGATGCATTGCTGGAGGGATGGGTGGGTGCCTGCCTGGGAGAACACTTGGTCTCGGGCACATGGACTCTCCAGGAGAGCCAGCTGCATATCAATCTGTTGGAAATGATGGCAGTGGAACTGGCATTGGAAAAGTTTCTTCCAAAAGTCAGGGGCAAGGCGATAGTGATACGGTCGGACAACTCGACGGTAGTATCATACATAAATCGCCAAGGCGGGACCAAGTCACCCACACTGTGTATCAAAGTGTGGCACTTGATTCAATGGTGCAGGAATTACTCGGTTGTTTTGAAAGCAGCTCACATTCCTGGGTGATTGAACATTCTGGCGGATGCTTTGTCTCGCAGACAGAGAATTCTGCCAACAGACTGGTCTCTCAACCCTCCAGTTCTACGAAGGATCTTCGAGCATTGGGGCAAACCCAACGTGGACTTGTTCGCCGCAAGGGAAAATGCTCAAATCATGACTTATGTCTCGCCGATTCCAGATCCAAATGCTGTCGATACAGACACTCTGGCGATAAGCTGGAGAGGGATGCACGCTTACGCGTACTCACCCACCATTCTTCTACCGAAGATATTAGTGAAGATCAGGGACGAACCGTGCCTGGTACTGCTAATAGCGCCGTTTTGGCCCAGCAGGACATGGTTCATGGATCTTCTAGATCTGCTGGTGGAAAACCCAGTGCAGTTACCCGAGATCCCGAACATAATCTCCCAGGCCAAGGGATGCTTCCTACACGAGCGTCCCGAAATGTTCAAATTGACTGCGTGGATGTTATCAAACAACGTTCCACGTCGGAAGGCTTTTCTCGACAAGCTGCTGATTTCATCGCAGCTGCGAGAAGGAGGTCTACCTTCAAGTCATATAACAACAAGTTTAACAGATTTGCAGACTGGTGTGAAGAAAAGGGTATTGATACCTTTCAATCCACTATTCAGCAAATAGCAGACTTTCTCTGTGAGCTGTTCTTTTCAGGACTAGCTCCTGTCACAATTGCTGGATACAAGTCAGCTTTGGCATCAGTTATCCCTTGTCTAGCCAACAGGGATAGTCCAGAGGTGGCCCAGTTAAATGTGATGGTGAAAGGAATGAGCAATTTCCGACCGAGACAACCGGTAGTCATTCCAGCCTGGAGTCTATCTTTAGTGCTTAATGTACTGGCCAAGCACCCTTTCGAACCGTTGCGTTCGGCTAGTCTAAAACATTTGACTCTAAAGGCGGTCTTTCTATTGGCAGCTTCCTCAGCTAGAAGGCGCAGTGAGATCCATGCACTTTCAGCAGAGAGGACCGATTTATTGTCTCCGGAGAGGGTTTGCCTCTTCTGCCAAGAGCAGAGTTTATGTCAAAGAATCAATCTTTGAGATATCCCGGCAAACCGATCATTATACCGAAACTAACAAGGTTTGATCGTGATGCCAGTGTCTGGTGCCCAGTCCGTGCTTTGACTAAGTACAGAAAACGGACGGACTCGTTACCGTCGAATGATAGACATCTGTGGATATGCCATAAGATGCCATATGGCGCCGCATCCATGGATTCTATCTCTCGTTGGGTAGTCGAATGCATTCAGACTACCCATGAGATTGCGACTGGGCACCAGGTGCAATGCGCAAGGGCACACGATGTTAGAGGAATAGGCGCCTCGACCGCCCTTTACAATGGTGTTCCGTTGGAGGTCATCATGGCCGTTGCACAATGGCACTGTGAGTCCTCTTTCAAGGATTACTATATGAGGGGTGTGTCAGACTCCGCCAATCCACTCGCTTTAGCTGTTTTGAAACAATAGTTATGCGACCACACTGCTCTTCTCCCTTTTTTGGCATTTGTAAGAAAGAATTAAGAAGCAGACATGGTCGAGCGAGCGGATGTCAACCAGATTGTGTCACTGATGGCCGGACAAGTGACTGGTTGGAGGCACCACGTCTGGAATCCATATATCATGAGGTAATTCAAGATTGAGAGTTTTTTGTATTATGTCTATATATCATGTTCATTCATCTTATATATTCATGCTCATTCCCAGGCTAATACATATATATATGCAAAGAGCAGTTAACCCTCTTGGCATGTTTGTGTTTCGGGCGAGATGCATGTTTGTGAGTTCTCTCCCTTTTCTTAGGAGAAAAAGGGGGGGGGGGGCAGTGATGCGAATGTGATTCGGTTCCGTTAACTTGATGGTCCGTTTAGGTCTCCATTAGTCAAGTTTAAGTCTAGCTCTTTCTCCAAGGGGCAAATGTAGCAGTTATGGCTTGCCCCTTCCCACCAGGTTACTGACCAAATCTGTTGTATATCAGAAGTAATAGAACGGTGAGTATTGATCGAAGGAGAATGAAGGAAATTTCAATTTCCCTTTCTCCGAGATCTAACAATACTCACCATTCTATTATGGACCCAGCCTCCCAGCCCCACGGAGGCAAGCCATGGGTTTCTCTTGTTTGGTGGCTATGCAAACAATATGAGCTTCATGGTAGACGGGTACTCGGCAGTTGGGAGCCGAGTACCCGGTTCCAAGGAGTCGGTAAAGCTTTCTAAGTCTATAGTCCTAGAGCCAGCTGTCAGGGCCAGGTGTATATCAGAAGTAATAGAATGGTGAGTATTGTTAGATCTCGGAGAAAGGGAAATTGAAATTTCCTTCAGTTTCTCAGAAAAGAGAACGTGGCGCTTCACACCTACATAGACGATTGGCTGATCAAAGCAGACACATCAGCCAGGTTAGAGGTGGATACTGCTCTGACGCTGAAGTTGCTTTCAGATCTAGGCTGGATAGTCAACAAGGAGAAATCCGAGTTGACACCCACTCAACATTTCGTTTATTAAGGGATGCCATTCGATCTCGAGGAGGGCAGGCTTTACCCGTCAGAGTGGTGTCTCTGTTAACCATCCTCAAGAGTTTTCGATTGAGAAACCACATTCAGGCGAGGCGGTTTCTTCAGATGCTGGGCATGATGGTCTCCATGGAGCAGGTAATCCCGTACGCTGCTCTGATGCGAAGACCTATTCAGTTGTATCTGATGTCTCTGTGGAAACAGAGAACAGAACCCCTGTCAAAGCTGGTGCCAGTTTTGGAGCCAGTAATGTCGCATCTTGTATGGTGGAAAAAGCGTCAGAATCTCCTAGTAGGAGTTTCGCTGCACCTACCCCACCCCACCTGTCCGTGTACACGGATGCATTGCTGGAGGGATGGGTGGGTGCCTGCCTGGGAGAACACTTGGTCTCGGGCACATGGACTCTCCAGGAGAGCCAGCTGCATATCAATCTGTTGGAAATGATGGCAGTGGAACTGGCATTGGAAAAGTTTCTTCCAAAAGTCAGGGGCAAGGCGATAGTGATACGGTCGGACAACTCGACGGTAGTATCATACATAAATCGCCAAGGCGGGACCAAGTCACCCACACTGTGTATCAAAGTGTGGCACTTGATTCAATGGTGCAGGAATTACTCGGTTGTTTTGAAAGCAGCTCACATTCCTGGGTGATTGAACATTCTGGCGGATGCTTTGTCTCGCAGACAGAGAATTCTGCCAACAGACTGGTCTCTCAACCCTCCAGTTCTACGAAGGATCTTCGAGCATTGGGGCAAACCCAACGTGGACTTGTTCGCCGCAAGGGAAAATGCTCAAATCATGACTTATGTCTCGCCGATTCCAGATCCAAATGCTGTCGATACAGACACTCTGGCGATAAGCTGGAGAGGGATGCACGCTTACGCGTACTCACCCACCATTCTTCTACCGAAGATATTGGTGAAGATCAGGGACGAACCGTGCCTGGTACTGCTAATAGCGCCGTTTTGGCCCAGCAGGACATGGTTCATGGATCTTCTAGATCTGCTGGTGGAAAACCCAGTGCAGTTACCCGAGATCCCGAACATAATCTCCCAGGCCAAGGGATGCTTCCTACACGAGCGTCCCGAAATGTTCAAATTGACTGCGTGGATGTTATCAAACAACGTTCCACGTCGGAAGGCTTTTCTCGACAAGCTGCTGATTTCATCGCAGCTGCGAGAAGGAGGTCTACCTTCAAGTCATATAACAACAAGTTTAACAGATTTGCAGACTGGTGTGAAGAAAAGGGTATTGATACCTTTCAATCCACTATTCAGCAAATAGCAGACTTTCTCTGTGAGCTGTTCTTTTCAGGACTAGCTCCTGTCACAATTGCTGGATACAAGTCAGCTTTGGCATCAGTTATCCCTTGTCTAGCCAACAGGGATAGTCCAGAGGTGGCCCAGTTAAATGTGATGGTGAAAGGAATGAGCAATTTCCGACCGAGACAACCGGTAGTCATTCCAGCCTGGAGTCTATCTTTAGTGCTTAATGTACTGGCCAAGCACCCTTTCGAACCGTTGCGTTCGGCTAGTCTAAAACATTTGACTCTAAAGGCGGTCTTTCTATTGGCAGCTTCCTCAGCTAGAAGGCGCAGTGAGATCCATGCACTTTCAGCAGAGAGGACCGATTTATTGTCTCCGGAGAGGGTTTGCCTCTTCTGCCAAGAGCAGAGTTTATGTCAAAGAATCAATCTTTGAGATATCCCGGCAAACCGATCATTATACCGAAACTAACAAGGTTTGATCGTGATGCCAGTGTCTGGTGCCCAGTCCGTGCTTTGACTAAGTACAGAAAACGGACGGACTCGTTACCGTCGAATGATAGACATCTGTGGATATGCCATAAGATGCCATATGGCGCCGCATCCATGGATTCTATCTCTCGTTGGGTAGTCGAATGCATTCAGACTACCCATGAGATTGCGACTGGGCACCAGGTGCAATGCGCAAGGGCACACGATGTTAGAGGAATAGGCGCCTCGACCGCCCTTTACAATGGTGTTCCGTTGGAGGTCATCATGGCCGTTGCACAATGGCACTGTGAGTCCTCTTTCAAGGATTACTATATGAGGGGTGTGTCAGACTCCGCCAATCCACTCGCTTTAGCTGTTTTGAAACAATAGTTATGCGACCACACTGCTCTTCTCCCTTTTTTGGCATTTGTAAGAAAGAATTAAGAAGCAGACATGGTCGAGCGAGCGGATGTCAACCAGATTGTGTCACTGATGGCCGGACAAGTGACTGGTTGGAGGCAACACGTCTGGAATCCATATATCATGAGGTAATTCAAGATTGAGAGTTTTTTGTATTATGTCTATATATCATGTTCATTCATCTTATATATTCATGCTCATTCCCAGGCTAATACATATATATATGCAAAGAGCAGTTAACCCTCTTGGCATGTTTGTGTTTCAGGCGAGATGCATGTTTGTGAGTTCTCTCCCTTTTCTTAGGAGAAAAAGGGGGGGGGGGTGCAGTGATGCGAATGTGATTCGGTTCCGTTAACTTGATGGTCCGTTTAGGTCTCCATTAGTCAAGTTTAAGTCTAGCTCTTTCTCCAAGGGGCAAATGTAGCAGTTATGGCTTGCCCCTTCCCACCAGGTTACTGACCAAATCTGGTGTATATCAGAAGTAATAGAACGGTGAGTATTGATCGAAGGAGAATGAAGGAAATTTCAATTTCCCTTTCTCCGAGATCTAACAATACTCACCATTCTATTATGGACCCAGCCTCCCAGCCCCACGGAGGCAAGCCATGGGTTTCTCTTGTTTGGTGGCTATGCAAACAATATGAGCTTCATGGTAGACGGGTACTCTGCAGTTGGGAGCCGAGTACCCGGTTCCATGGAGTCGGTAAAGCTTTCTAAGTCTATAGTCCTAGAGCCAGCTGTCAGGGCCAGGTGTATATCAGAAGTAATAGAATGGTGAGTATTGTTAGATCTCGGAGAAAGGGAAATTGAAATTTCCTTCAGTTTCTCAGAAAAGAGAACGTGGCGCTTCACACCTACATAGACGATTGGCTGATCAAAGCAGACACATCAGCCAGGTTAGAGGTGGATACTGCTCTGACGCTGAAGTTGCTTTCAGATCTAGGCTGGATAGTCAACAAGGAGAAATCCGAGTTGACACCCACTCAACATTTCGTTTATTAAGGGATGCCATTCGATCTCGAGGAGGGCAGGCTTTACCCGTCAGAGTGGTGTCTCTGTTAACCATCCTCAAGAGTTTTCGATTGAGAAACCACATTCAGGCGAGGCGGTTTCTTCAGATGCTGGGCATGATGGTCTCCATGGAGCAGGTAATCCCGTACGCTGCTCTGATGCGAAGACCTATTCAGTTGTATCTGATGTCTCTGTGGAAACAGAGAACAGAACCCCTGTCAAAGCTGGTGCCAGTTTTGGAGCCAGTAATGTCGCATCTTGTATGGTGGAAAAAGCGTCAGAATCTCCTAGTAGGAGTTTCGCTGCACCTACCCCACCCCACCTGTCCGTGTACACGGATGCATTGCTGGAGGGATGGGTGGGTGCCTGCCTGGGAGAACACTTGGTCTCGGGCACATGGACTCTCCAGGAGAGCCAGCTGCATATCAATCTGTTGGAAATGATGGCAGTGGAACTGGCATTGGAAAAGTTTCTTCCAAAAGTCAGGGGCAAGGCGATAGTGATACGGTCGGACAACTCGACGGTAGTATCATACATAAATCGCCAAGGCGGGACCAAGTCACCCACACTATGTATCAAAGTGTGGCACTTGATTCAATGGTGCAGGAATTACTCGGTTGTTTTGAAAGCAGCTCATATTCCTGGCCGATTGAACATTCTGGCGGATGCTTTGTCTCGCAGACAGAGAATTCTGCCAACAGAATGGTCTCTTAACCCTCCAGTTCTACACAGCATCGTCGAGCATTGGGGCAAACCCAACGTGGACTTGTTCGCCACAAGGGAAAATTCTCAAATCATGACTTATGTCGCGCCGATTCCAGATCCAAATGCCGTCGATACAGACGCTCTGGCCATAAGCTGGAGAGGGATGCACGCTTACGCGTACCCACCCACCATTCTTCTACCGAAGATATTGGTGAAGATCAGGGAGGAACCATGCCTGGTCCTGCTAATAGCGCCATTTTGTCCCAGCAGGGCGTAGTTCACGGATCTTCTAGATCTGCTGGTGGAAAATCCAGTGCAGTTACCCGAGATTCCGAACATAATCTCCCAGGCCAAGGGACGCTTCCTACACGAGCATCCCGAAATGTTCAAATTGACTGCGTGGATGTTATCAAACAACGTTCCATGTTGGAAGGCTTTTCTCGACAAGCTGCAGATTTCATCGCAGCTGCGAGAAGGTCAACCTTCAAGTCATATAACAACAAGGTTAACAAATTTGCAGACTGGTGTGAAGAAAAGGGTATTGATACCTTTCAATCCACTGTTCAGCAAATAGCAGACTCTCTGTGAGCTGTTCTGTTCAGGACTAGCTCCTGTCACAATTGCTGGATACAAGTCAGCTTTGGCATCAGTTATCCCTTGTCTAGCCAACATGGATAGTCCAGAGGTGGCCCAGTTAAATGTGATGGTGAAGGGAATGAGCAATTTCCGACCGAGACAACCGGTAGTCATTCTATCTTTAGTGCTTAATGTACTGGCCAGGCACCGTTGCGTTCTGCTAGTCTAAAGCATTTGACTCTAAAGGTGGTCTTTCTATTGGCAGCTTCCTCAGCTAGAAGGCACAGTGAGATCCATGCACTTTCAGCAGAGAGGGACCGATTTATTGTCTCCGGAGAGGGTCTGCATCTACTGCCAAGAGCAGAGTTTATGTCAAAGAATCAATCTTTGAGATATCCCGACAAACCGATCATTATACCGAAACTAACTAGGTTTGATCGTGATACCAGGGTCTGGTGCCCAGTCCGTGCTTTGACTAAGTACAAAAAATGGACAGACTCGTTATGGTCGAATGATAGACATCTGTGGATCTGCCATAAGAAGCCATATGGCGCCGCATCCATGGACTCTATCTCTCGTTGGGTAGTCGAATGCATTCAGACTACCCATGAGATTGTGACTGGGCACCAGGTGCAATGCCCAAGGGCACACGATGTTAGAGGAATAGCTGCCTCGACCACCCTTTACAATGGTGTTCCATTAGAGGACATCATGGCTTTTGCACAATGGCACTGTGAAGCCTCTTTCATGGATTACTATATGAGGGGTGTGTCAGATTCCGCCAATCCACTCGCTTTAGCTGTTTTGAAACGAAAGCTATACAACCACACTGCTCTTCTCCCTTTTTGGCATTTGTAAGAAAGCATTAAGAAGCAGACATGGTCGAGCGAGAGGATGTCAACCAGATTGTGTCACTGATGGCCGGACAAGTGAATGGTTGGAGGCTCCACGTCTGGAATCCAAATATCATGAGGTAATTCAGGATTGAGTTTTTTCTATTATGTCTATATAATGTTCATTCATCTTATATATTCATGATCATTCCCAGGCTAATATATGCAAAGAGCAGTTAACCCTCTTGGCATATTTGTGTTTCAGGCGAGATGCATGTTCGTGAGTTTTCTCCCTTTTCTTAGGAGAAAAAAAAGGGTGGGGGCAGTGATGCGACTGTGATTCGGTTCCGTTAACTTGATGGTCCTTTTAGGTCTCCATTAATCAAGTTTAAGTCTAGCTCTTTCTCCAATGGGCAAAAGTAGCAATTGATGGCTTGCCCCTTCCCACCAGGTTACTGTCTGAATCTGGTGTATATCAGAAGTAATAGAATGTTGAGTATTGATCGAAGGAGAATGAAGGAAATTTCAATTTCCCTTTCTCCGAGATCTAACAATACTCACCTTCTATTATGGACCCAGCCTCCCAGCCCCACGGAGGCAAGCCATGGGTATCTCTTGTTTGGTGGCTATGCAAACAATATGAGCTTCATGGCAAACGGGTACTCGGCAATTGGGAGCCGAGTACCCGGTTCCAGGAGTCGGTAAAGCTTACTAAGTCTATGGTCCTAGGGCCCAGCTATCCAGGCTAGCTGTATCAGAAGTAATAGAATGGTGAGTATTGTTAGATCTCGGAGAAAGGGAAATTTAAATTTCCTGCAGTGCACCTCCGTATTGCGATACAGAGGTGCCGATACGATACATGTATCGTCAAGCTTTAGTATCACGATACATGATACGTATTGCATATTGTAACACCCCTAGTGCCCACACATACTGAGTCCAGTGCCAGCAGAGGAAATAACCTTAAGCTCTTTAAGCGGAGCCCAAGGATCAGACTCCGACAGATCAGTTTAAAGCATCTGGGTGGCTGAACCATGGAACAGTCTGCATGTGGAAGTTGTGAAGGCATCGACAGTGAAAGCCTTCAAAGCATGCTTAGACAAGCAATGATTGAACCAGGAAATGATTTACAATTTTGAGGCACCTCTAGAGATATCTGCATCGAGATACAACGCTGTAGTTTTGCTACTGAAACCAGAGTATTGAAGATGAGCATTTGGCTCATAGTCCAGAAACAACAAATGATATCACATACTATATATCTACTTCAAAGAAAGAACATTTGAATTTGACTCACTCATCACAGTCTTACTGAATTTTTGCCAGAACCAGCCCATTACAAAGTGTAGGGCTGCATTTCTGCCAATACATCTTGGAGTAGCCTGTGTATAGGCAAGAATATGCTCAGTAACGATTTCAATTACTGGTAGATAAGTCACTGCTTTCTATGTCCACACATTTGTGGTAGCATGAAGAGACACTAACGTAGAGAAATACTTTTTTATATAAAATACAATTATTTAAAGGCCTGTGGCAGGGTTGATATAATGGCAGTGTAATGAGAATTCATGTGTTGATAGCATGTCTCTTGGTTTTAACATGCAGTGACAGTCCTATGGCCACGGTAGGATTAATAATCCACTCTCGACCCTTAGACAAGCCATGGGCAAGAAAGAGTTCTTAATGAACCCAGGGACATGCAATGCATCTGCCTGAGCCATCAGTAGCGCACACTGAGGATGAGAAATGCAGAGCATCAAATCCCTGTATACGCATGGACTTATGCAGCGTCATACAAGCAAAAGATTAGAGTCCACACGGACCAGCACCTCTAATGGTCATATCATCGTCTAGATACTATAGCCATGAGCATTAGGAGAGAAGGGGATAAGGCCTAACTTCTGAACCCAGCCACCACTCGCTTGATTTTTTATATCCTTGTGGAGCCTGTGAATCCAGGAAGCCATCCATAATTGAATTTTGAAAATCAAACCAACACACGCTGGGCTACACCAAGAGAACCACTGCCTATTTTACTGTATCCACCTCGATATGGCCTATCAAGCACATGTGTCAAATTCAAATGAGTTCTATTTAGGGGCAGGGGGCTCCAAATTTAAGGCATGGTGGAGTGCCCTTCAAAAAATTTTAATGTAGAACACTGATGAACCGTATGGATATAGATCCTATTCTACTCCCAAGTGAAAATCAACCCAGTATATGTACCAATGCAATTTTATACTATATATATATATGGCTAGAAATTAACCACTGATCCCGTGATCTGTAGGCCTTTTCGCATACAGATCAGTAACAGATCTCTGCTTTAGAACAGTAACTGATCTGGCAGGATCAATGTGTTTCAGCAGTAGTAATTTTATGACAATTCAAACTGGATTTACCGCCTACTTCACCCAGTTCATGTTATCTGTGGTGTTTTAACCCTTAGTGGTCAGGCCGATAAAATATCGCCTTTACAGTGGCACTGAGAAATGTCCATTTGCAGGCCAAGAGAATACTATTTTTTGAAAATTTACCACTGAAATGACTGGCATCGATAAACAAGCCAGTCATTCCAATGGTAAATTTTCAAGTATTCTCTTGACCTGCAAATGGACATTAAAATAAGCAAACATTTTGACTTTTCGACGATTAAATGATTAATTATCCTAATAATCTGGTGTAAATGGTGTATTCAGAACATTTGGTTAATTTTATATTATGTGCAGTGCTACAGTTATGATAGTACGGATCAGTACAAAA
Source organism: Chaetoderma sp. LZ-2023a (assembly GCA_034401795.1). NCBI lineage: Eukaryota > Metazoa > Mollusca > Caudofoveata > Chaetodermatida > Chaetodermatidae > Chaetoderma > Chaetoderma sp. LZ-2023a. Next base: position 33,194,984 of record CM067359.1, read on the forward strand.
TTCTAGGGATCTGAATTTTCTGGTGTACTGATCCATATGGATCACGATTAATTTCTAGCCGTGATATATATATATATATATCTCACACTTATTTATTTATCTTTTTCAGTGCATTGTAAAATAGGAAAAAAAATGATACTCTGTAACAATTAGGACTGTGATTCGAAGAAATTCCATGCTCGTTGATTAACTTCCGCCAACTCATATCGACATGGTGTCGTCGGGAAACAAAGACGATCAGCAGGTCATTGACCCGTCTGTGTGGGATAAGATTGCCTCGTGGTCACAGGTTAAACAGGATCTGATAGTGAGGCTGCAGACATTGGATAAATTTGATCAGAGCATTACGTTGCATCATGGATTAGAGGTAAGGTGTTAACTTTGTCATTCAATAGTATATATAATAATACACTTGGATGGAAATGGACCTTTTCAGTTTTAGCCATACCACGCGCATCTCTAGCTAGGCTCCACCCACACCTCGCTCGTGTTGGGATCAATCGATCCCTGAACTCTGTGACTATCAATTTCCAGAAAACTATACAGGTAAGCTGTTAAATATTTTGAAATCAATTTGACTCCTATGGCAGCAACAGCGCCCAGTTAAATTCATGCCATAGTTAATTATGATGTTATCCTACACGTCACTTAGTTGATTATGGCATCAGATGATGGATAAACTGAAAATGTTCATTGTGTCTAACTTTGATCTCTTTGACTGTCTGACAGCTGCAAGCCACCAGACAATAATTCCATTGGGCAATAACCCTGCTGAATATTTTGCAAACAGTTTAACTGAATGTTGTTGGTGCTTAACCACCAACAAGTTTTACTTAAAATGTTTTCAAAATATATTCAGCATATCCAAAGTTAAACCCCATGGAACTGTAATCTGTAGACATTCAGCAGACATACAGATAATGGTCAATATCCTTCCTTTGCAGTAGTCTTGACCATTAAAGTTATCCTGAAGCAATAAAAGTAGAATGACATAGAAAAGAATTTAATGACAATGGTCTTCCAAGCACCTTTATTAGTTTGATATTTGTATTTTTTGGCCTTCAATTGTTCTCAGTGTTATACACTGCTCAGTATAATACTATTCCTGTAACGCTAAATGATAGTCATTGGACTGTTGGCCTCTAAAGGGAGCAGACCTTGCTTCAATAGCACTTAGAGTTCATACAAATTTGAAAAGTACTTGAATTTTAGAATTCCTTTGAAAAGTACTTGAAAATTGCTTTAATGTATTGAAAGCCCTAGAATTTAACATTTTAGCCCAAATTATTTTCATTGAGTACAAAAGTGTTGTCATGAATCATCAGTCAAAATGAAGGAATTGCCATCTCAGAGCCTCTAATGTTAAAATTCTTGCATTATCATACTGTCTTGTAACTTGTAATGTCACCACATCACAGGCTATCACCTTCATTTCCCACACCATGTCCATTGTCTAGCCTGGTATCAGGTGCATGAAAAGTTTGAAATAGTGTCCTTGAAAAATAAAATCTTCAGACGGCTGTAACATATTAATAGTATATAGTTCAACTCTAATTCAGATAAAACTTGCTCGACTAATATTTGTATTTAGCAAGTTGATTGAAAATGATTGCTGCCTGTGAATAAAGTAATAATTGCTACTTAATACAATATACACGTGTGTTTTCCAGTTGCAACGGTCCCTACGTCATTCTGGACGAATTCGCTGCATGAATCATTTTACGTCTACGTCGGGAGAGGTATTTATGACACATTATCGTCACGGTGCAGCTAACATGCTCTGTTCATGGACTGTGAGCCCCAGAGATGATTACCGAGTCAAAACTAAACGGTGTGTCCTGGATATAGGTTGTCTGTATGTCTGTATGTCATTCAGAAAACCTTGCCTGATTTTATATCTTGTTCTAGTTCATATATAACCTCTAGTTACCTGTACGTATAACATGTATAATGTGTAAAATACAAAAATTAATATTAGATGTTTCCTAGGAATCAATTAAAGGTGCATATTCACAGCAGAATGGTTCAAAATAACATTGTTAAAATTATGTACATTTAGAGGCTTACATTGTGTGCCTAGATGTAATGAAACGAAATAAATTTTAGCATATGATGATTTCATTACGTATAAGTTGATATAATTTTTTAAGTTGTCAAATTAAATTAGAGGCATCAATCCATAATTCAAATTCACAACTAAAGCTATGAAATTTATTTATATGGAATGAAATCACATATGTTAAGATTTATTTCGTTTCATTACATTGAGGTACAAAATTTTAACTTCTAAAAGTATATAATTTCAACAATTTTATTTTCAAGCATTTTGGTGTGAATATGCTTCACAATATAAAATTTATTCTATTGAATATTTCGAAATTAATTTGACTGGAAGCCGGTGCTGCAGTCTGCCGAATCCAGTACCGGCTTCCAGGCAAATTGATTTCAAAATATAGGGTTAAAATTTTATCGGAAATAAAAACATTGACATATATATAGAGGTGTAACAAGTCAGTACAGGCAAATGTTGGTCGACCTACATTTATGATAGGGAGACTTTGTTTTTGAGCCAAATAATAGTGGCAGGGGGATTATGTTTTCACTTCCGTGCGTGCGTCCGTCTGTGCGTCCATAACATACACAGGTTTTCTTTCGATAACTACTTTTGCTTGGAATATTGTGACAACACTTCATTGGAAGGTTGGCTATGGTAGTAGGCAAATGGACCTTAGTTTGAGGGTCAGTCAGCCCGTCCTCCATTCCATCCATCCCTTTGTCTCTGAATTTGTGTCTCTGTCCGTGCAAATTTTGGGTTTTCGTACAATAACTTTATCTTTGCTTGGAGTATTGTGAGGAAACTTCATGAGAACATTGGTTATGGTACTAGGGAAATGTACATTATTTTGTGGGTCAGTCAGCCCATCCCTCTGTCCATCTATCCCTTTGTCTCTGTATTTGTGTCCGTCAGTCCGTGCAAATCTGGGGGTTTTGTTCAATAACTTTATCTTTGCTTGGAGTATTGTGATGAAACTTCATAGGAACATTGACTATGGTACTAGGGAAATGTACATTATTTTGTGGGTCAGTCAGCCTGACCGTCTGTACATTTGTCTCTGAATTTCTGGCCATCCGTGTAAGTTTTGGATTTTTCGTTCAATAACTTTATTTTTCTTTGGAGTATCCCACGAACATGGCTGCCTTTGCGGGGGAGGGGGGGGGGGGCCTATTATTTGATTTATATCATCTAGTTACCAAAGAAATGTGACTTGCCTTAGAGTGCAACTGATTTATAAGACTGACTTACCTTTCACCTTTTTTGCTTACCCTGGGCAGGTGGACAAGTGCTAAGTTAAACCACTGCCCCTATGTGAACTTATAATGCCAAACTGACCTGCATAAGAAAATGTAGGTGTGTTGTTGGTGGTACGTTATAGTGTCATCACTCTGGAAATTTAAGTGTTTATGCTCCAAGAAACTATCTCCTGCATTTCTGGAGGTAAATATGGAACATTGCTCAAAATTTATTTTCGTTCATCCTTTGGCAAGACACGTCTCCACGTTTCTACACAAGTCTGAATGTCTGGAGAAATTATGGAACTTTAAGAAATCCACCGGTTCATGAATAGAATGGAAAATCAGACATTTGGTTTGGAAAATGTATGGAATTGTGCAGATTTTGAGCTGCTGTAGCAGGCAAGATTGCATCAGGAGTGCAGGGAGGGGCTACAATATTATTTCCTCTGGCGCAAGTCTGCAGGGCCCGGTGCGTACCAGCAGCAATATTGCACTGGAAAAGTGTAAATTAATGTTGTCAAATGTGTTGTTATTAATATGAAAATTGTTACATTCTTTATTTTTCAGATTTAACACTAAGAATATGTTCTCCAAAATGATATTCATCCCAGATCACAGGGTATGTATGATACAGAATGTACATAGGTACATATGTAATAGATTTAGTTAATGACCATTAACCCTTTACCCCTCAAATTGTTCAAAATTTGTTTAATTTTCTCCTAGAAAATCTCCATATGCAGACCAAGCGAAGACTTTTTTGAAAATCTACCACTGGAAAGCGGTTGCTTGTGACATCCACTGTTATTATGGTGGTTGAAAAACTTGAGGGTAGCATATACTCGCCGCTTTGTCCATCCATTCGACCATCCTCTACAAGCTTGTCAGGGCCATAGTTTCAAGACTTATATGTACGATCATGAAACTTAGTATGTGGATGTATCTTATTGAGAGGATATACGGTTTGTGAAAAGTAGGTCAGCGTGACCTACTTTTGACCTACTTTTCATGGTTCACTGAACATTACAGTCTACAAGTTTCTCCGGACTTTTATATGTATGATCATGAAACTTGGTATGTGGATGTATATTGTGGAGAAGATGTGCAGTGTGTGAAAAGTAGGACTTACTTTTTGACCTACTTTTCATGGTATTGAATATTACCAAAAATCTTTGTCTGGGCTGTAGTTTCAAAAGCTTTTTGGTGTACAAGAATTAAACTAATAATATGTGGATGCATCTTAGCGATGAGGTGTGCAGTGTATGGAAAGTAGGTCGCTGTGACTTACTTTTGACCTACTTTTCACAGTTCATTGAACATCACAGTAAATTTTTTCCGAGCTGTAGTCTCAAGAGTTTTTGGTATACGGGAACTAAAGTTAATATGTGGATGCATCTTAGGAAGGAGGTGTACAGTGTATGAAAAGTAGGTCAGTGTGACCTACCTTTGACCTACTTTTCATGGTTCACCGAACATTACAGAGAAGTTTTGTCCAGACCATAATTTCTAGTGTCTCTACGGAGTATTCCTTTAGGGAGCATACATCAGTTTACTAATATGCCTTGGTTTTGATTTGATGACATTTACATCAGATGTATACATCTCCACAACAAATGATTAACAGTTTCCTATGTCAGTTAACAGATGTTCTGTGTCCGTGACAGATATCCTGTAATATCTAGTTGACCCTTACTGATGATATGTTCTATTGCCAGGTATATATAGCATTCTGTGTAGACTTGAGATTACAGGTGTTCACAGACAGTAAGACCAACTGCCAAGAGAGAAGCTGCATTACCTGTACTAAGACACTACACAGGTAACAATAGCAACTAGCATACTTACTACACAGGTAGCAATAGCAACTAGCATACTTACTACACAGGTAACAATAGCAACTACATGTAGCATACTTACTACACAGGTAACAATAGCAACTAGCATACTTACTACACAGGTAACAATAGCAACTAGCATACTTACTACACAGGTAACAATAGCAACTACATGTAGCATACTTACTACACAGGTAACAATAGCAACTAGCATACTTACTACACAGGTAACAATAGCAACTAGCATACTTACTACACAGGTAACAATAGCAACTACATGTAGCATACTTACTACACAGGTAACAATAGCAACTAGCATACTTACTGCACAGGTAACAATAGCGACTAGCATACTTACTGCACAGGTAACAATAGCGACTAGCATACTTACTGCACAGGTAACAATAGCGACGAGCACACTTACTGCACATGTAACAATAGCGACTAGCATACTTACTGCACAGGTAACAATAGCGACTAGCATAGTTACTGCACAGGTAACAATAGCGACTAGCATACTTACTGCACAGGTAACAATAGCGACTAGCATACTTACTGCACAGGTAACAATAGCGACTAGCATACTTACTGCACAGATAACAATAGCGACTAGCATACTTACTGCACAGGTAACAATAGCGACTAGCATACTTACTGCACAGGTAACAATAGCGACTAGCATACTTACTGCACAGGTAACAATAGCGACTAGCATACTTACTGCACGGGTAACAATAGCGACTAGCATACTTACTGCACGGGTAACAATAGCGACTAGCATACTTACTGCACAGGTAACAATAGCGACTAGCATACTTACTGTACGGGTAACAATAGCGACTAGCATACTTACTGCACGGGTAACAATAGCGACTAGCATACTTACTACACAGGTAACAATAGCGACTAGCATACTTACTGCACAGGTAACAATAGCAACTAGCATACTTACTGTATAGGTAACAATAGCAACTAGCATACTTACTACACAGGTAACAATAGCGACTAGCAAATTATACCTAGAGAAAGTTCTGAAACCTAGTTCGGAGTACCCCGATTAAACGTCTGCACATGCGTACTGTAAAAGTAAATAGTGGTGTAAGATTGTCATTTCTGAACATCAACAGTACAATCTTTTCACTTCAAGAGTATACTTACCTCCCTAATACTCTTTGATATTGCTAAATATCGGCTTTCACTCACTAACTATCGGCTTTCACTCAATAAACACTCAGAATAAAAACAGTTAGGTGCCCCTACTGGGCAGGGAGTCAGAGTGCAGTCCGGCGGATGCCAGCCCCACCACCGCGCATGCGCAGACTAGCACTTCCTCTTTGCTAATTTATTGGCAGAGGGTCTACACATGTTTTTGTGCTAGAGCTTTTCTCAAGTGTTTTCAAGTCTTTTTGAGTGTTAATAGAAGTTTAGAACCCCTGATTAAGATGGCAGACAGGATTACTTCGCCAGAGGAGGGCCCAGGATCTATCCATCAGGTGACTTCTATTATAATTTAGCGAGTTTTTTCCCGGTGTAATGTGTTTCCGGGACTCGCGTTTATCGTGATAAGCGCCTAGTATAGTTGTTTTATGTCAACATGGCGCTATATAATACTAATCTCTCTTTGTGTTTATGTCCACAGGTATCTGTCTAGGATATGTATGGGACATCACATCAACAGAGGGTTTGTTTTCTCTCCACCAAGGTTCCATTTCCTACTAATACTGTTAGGTTATTTAAACCAAAAAGTCTATGTCCAGTGACTCGGAGGCCTCGTAAGAAGGTCTTCTCACTTTGCCCTCTTGATCCAATTCCTTTCCCCTAAGGTGGAGAGAGTTAAGAGGTCATAGTCTTGGTGGAGTGTTCCAGTTCATCAGATTGGATGGTTTGTCTATACAAAGAGTCAGGTATTCTAGTTAATGATATGAGGTGATAATAATTATGTAAACTAAAATTTGCCACTATTATCATTGTGTATCTGATGTTTGTGTAGTCTGAATTTCACTTCAAGAGTATACTTACCTCCCTAATACTTTTGATATTGCTAAATATTGGCTTTCACTCAATAAACACTCAGATTTAAAACAGTTAGGTGCCCCTACTGGGCAGGGAGTCAGAGCGTAGTCTGGCGGATGCCAGCCCCACCACCGCGCATGCGCAGACTAGCACTACCTCTTTGCTAGATTATTGGCAAAGAGAACACACATGTTTTTTGAGTCATAAGCTTTTCTTGCTCTTTAACGTTTTTATTGGTGTTATTTTGGAAGTGATAAGACCTGATTTGGATGGCGGGAGGATATACTTCGCCACAGGAGGACGTTGGACCTTTAAATCAGGTGACTTCTAGTAAAATTAGCGAGTTTTCTTCCCGGTGTATTGTGTTTCCGGGACTCGCGTTTACCGTGATAAGCGCCTTAGTTAGTTGGTTTAGGTCAACTCGGTGCTACCTAGGACTAATTTCTCTTTCTGTTTCTGTCCACAGGTCTGTATGACGCTAGGTTGTGACGTCACAGTACCAGAGAATTAGTATTCTCTCCACCATGGTTCCATTTCCTACTAACACTGTTAGGTTATCTAACCAAATGAAAAATTATGCCCAGTGAGTTGGAGGCCTGGTATAAAGGTCTTCTCACTTTGCCCTCTTGTTCCAATTCCTTCCCCATGAGGTGGAGAGAGTTAAGAGGCGTGCTGATGGTGGAGTTTCCGGTTCGTTACGTTGGATGGTTTGTCTATACAAAGTGTCAGGTATCTAGTTATTGATAATGTGGTGATGTTAATTATTGTAAACAATCAAAGGGAGATAATTAACATTTTTGCCAGTAAAGAGTTATCTATATGTATCTGATGGTTGTGTAGTCAACTTATCCATTCAGCATACAATTCGTCTTTGCACTTGGATGTTTTGTTGGGATCGAATTTTTCCTGTCACGGGATTAATGACGTCATAATCAGCTGGCTATGTATTTATTAGCAATTCAAGCGCTAGGCTGGTTTTTGATGTATATTGATCTTTATGATCGTTTTTCCTTCTCCTTGAGTTGGATTGAGTTTCTAAGCTTAACTAGTTGCTCATACTCCTTGTCCTTTGCCCTGTTTCAGGGACCGGGTTGCGCGTCCTGTGGACGTTTTATGCATGTGAAGTTCTGGCCGCATCTGTGTTATCGATGTAGCCCTTGTGGTCCATTGATTAATTGTGACATATGTAAGCACTGGGGGGGCGAGTTAATGTCCGAATTCTTGTGCTGCTTACAGGCGACGGACAAGGTGGTAGTGGAGGAGAAGAAGAAGAAGCGGAAACGAGAGGTTGTAAGTAAGAAGGGTAAGGGGAAGGTCTCGTCCGCGGTGGATATGGAGACCTTCCGGACCGAGATGTTGGGAGAGATGAAGAGGACAATAAAAGATTTGGTTCCAGGGTTGCTTCGTGGCATGCTTCCTGGACCAGATCCTTTATTGTCCTCATCATCGGCTTCGGAGCAGGTAATCCCCGCCTCTGGATCGATTTTCCTTAGTCCGCTTCCGTTGTCCGACGATTCAGAGGTGGCCCCATTAGAGGGGGCGTTCCACGGCCCTGGCAGCAGGCTTATTGCCGCGCCGATAGGGGACCGTGGACGGTTGTCGCTGGAACCCGCTGGCTGCTTATCAGTCCAGGGGTATCCGCACGCCGCGGTGGCCAGTACCTCCTATGGCACCGTTCCTGGTCAGCCCGGGTTAGCTCTCTTTGCTGACCCGGGGTCTAATCTTTCTGACCAGGGTGATGAGGATTACCTGCTAGGGTCGCCGTCTGACGACGCGGACATGGATGAAGACGTTTGTGCACCCCTCGCGGGGAATACAGGCGCTTTTTTCCACGGTATTACTCACCCTGGAGTAAGGTCCGCGGTTCAGGTGGTGGCCCAGGGCGCTGCTGATGGCCAGCGGTACCGCATACCTCGGCTTGCCGAGAGTGTAGCTGGTGCTGGCCGGGCCCGTGGTAGGGCTATATATACCCCGCGCTCTACCGCGGTGCCTGCTCCTGGTCAAACCAGTGATATTCTCATGCCGGTGCTGTCAGGCCCGCATGTTTTCCCTGGCTTGCCAGGTGTATCAGCGTACCCGCCGTCAAGCTCTACTGCTTGCGCTCAGGAGGAAGACGAAGGACCCCGTCTTGTAGAGCGCTCGCAGTTAGCCACGGAGGAGGATTGGTATGACGCTTGCCAGTGGTTGGTGAGCGTTAGGCCTGATCTGCCCGTGGAGCAGTCGGCTAGCCACCGTGTTCACACGCCGTGGTTAGCTGGGAAACCAACTGCTAACGCTATGCCTTCTCTGCCGCTGGCGGAGCATGTCGTTGACATGTTCAAGGCGGCGGAGGCGTCCATTAACACGAGTGGACGTCTCGCGAAGGCCCCTCGCGAGGTGGCCAGGCGTTGTCGCATCGTGCCCCTGGACTACCAGCGGTACGGTGTGGTACCCAAGCCCAGCGTGGATGACCGCGCGGCTTTGGGTGAGGATACGCGGCCAGGATCCCGTTCTGACGCGGGGGTCTTGTGCGCGAACGCGTTGCGTTCGGCGAATACCGCGTTGCGTGATGCGGAGGAGAGTGGGAGGGCTTCGATTGCCGCTCTGTCCCACGTCTCCCAGCTGTTACAGGGGGTAGTAACGGCATCCGCGTCGCGCCAGCCAGGCCCGCTCGCGGTCCAGCGAACCATCCAGGATGGTATTAACCTGGCGCTGGACTGTATGACGCGGGCGGTGACCAGGAGTGTCAGGGCAAGACGCACATTTGCCCTGGACAATCTGTGCCCGTCTCAGGACCTGTATAATAGGCTACTCCGTACGCCTATGACGGGTCCTGGTCTTTTTGGAGGTGAGGGATGTCGCCACCTCCAGGAGACGGTCACCCTGGTGAATAACCAGAGGGCGCTGCGCGAACAGTTTGAGGTACTGCGTCGTGCTAACGTTCGCGCCGCGGCCCCTGCGTATCGTCCCCTGCAGGCTCGAGGTGGTGCTGGCCAAGTCAGAGGCCAGCCGCCGTCGCAGCGCCGGCCTCGGCCGCGTGCGATTCGGCCAGCAGTGAGGGGGGCGCAGGCTCCTCAGCCGCCGTCAGCCAGGCAGCCGCCCGTGCACCGAGGTGCGCGCGGGGCGGGGCGGGTCGCGCGAGGATCTGGGCGTGGTTATCGTTCCTGACAGGGCGCTTACCGCGGTAAGGACCACGCCGGTGTGTATGGCGACGGAGACAGTGCCGCTCTTGCATGCCTTGTGTCCACCGCGGTCCCTAGGTGGACCGGTGGGAGGCCGGCTAGCCGACCACATGCAAGAGTGGGAACGGTTAACTCAGGACCGTTTAGTCTTGCGATGGCTTTCCGTGGGGTATCATCCAGAGTGGATGACAGGCCCGCCGTCGCGACTGTCTCTGGTGCCAGTCTGGACTCCCATTCCGAGAGATCCAGATCAAAGGTTGTGTATCGAGGAGGAGATAAATTCCCTCGTACAAAAAGGAGCTATTCAGCCGGCACAAAGGTGTCCGGGCTTCTATTCAACCCTGTTCTTGGTAACAAAACGCACCGGTGGGTGGAGACCGATTCTCAACCTCAAGCCATTGAACAAGTTCATCGAGACGCCCAGTTTCAAGATGGAAACGGTGCGCTCGGTGTTGGCGGGGTTGGAGAGGGGGATGTGGACGGCGTCGATAGATTTGAAGGACGCTTATTTCCACATCCCCATCCACAGGAGTTTCTGTCGCTTCCTGAGATTTGCATTCCAGGGCAGACAGTGGGAATTCAGGGTGTTGCCCTTCGGAATTTCCACGGCTCCTCGGGTTTTCACCCGTGTGGTTCTTGCGATCACAGCATACCTCCGCAGGAGAAGCATAGCAGTCCACACGTACATAGACGACTGGCTGTTGAAAGCGCACACCCGGGAAAGTTTGTCCGCCAATCTGGAGATTGTTTTGAAAATTCTCACAGACTTGGGCTGGATGATCAATTTCCCAAAATCAGAGCTGACTCCATCCCAGAAGTTTGTTTACCTGGGGATGTTCTTCGATCTGGAGACAGGATATGTTTATCCTACTCAGGAGAGAGTTCAAATACTCATCTCGTTGATTCAGTCAGTGTGCGACAGTCGTCATGTCCTGGCACGGGTTTACTTGAGAATGCTGGGGTTGATGGTTTCGTTGGAACCAGTCATTCCTCAGGCCGCCTTACGCAGGCGGCCGATCCAGTTGTTTCTCATGACACAATGGACCCAGAGTACAGGTTCGCTGGACTCGAATGTGTCAGTGTTGGCGCCTCTGATTCACCACCTGCAATGGTGGTTGAATACAGAGAATCTCTTACCGGGGGTTTTGCTAACCCCTCCCCACCCTCAGGTGACTGTGTATACAGATGCATCGATGGAGGGCTGGGGAGCTTGCCTGGAAGAATCCACGATATCAGGGCTTTGGAATCTGGAACAGTCACAGGAACATATAAATCTACTGGAGCTAAGAGCAGTAGTCCTGGGCCTGGAACATTTCTTACAGAAAGTTCAGGGCAAGATTGTTCTTATTCGTTCAGACAACTCAACAGTTGTGACTTACATAAACCGCCAGGGCGGAACGAAGTCGCCCAGTCTCTGTATGATGACATGGAAACTGCTTTGTTGGTGTCTGGATCACCAGATTACCTTGAAAGCAGTTCATATTCCGGGAAGGTTAAACCTGCTAGCAGACTCATTGAGCCGAAGGATGAGTGTTTTACCCACGGAATGGCAACTAAATCAATGTGTGGCGGATCGTCTGTTCGACCATTGGGGGAAACCCAACATCGATTTGTTCGCAACGAAGAAGAATGCGAAGATGACGACGTACGTCTCTCCGATTCCGGATCCAAGCGCTTTCGCAACAGATGCGTTAGCTATCAGCTGGGGGAGAATGTATGCATACGCATTCCCTCCAGCAATCCTGATTCCAAAAATTCTTCAGAAAATCAGACAAGAGGAATGCCAAGTGCTTCTGATCGCCCCGGATTGGCCAAGCCGATCATGGTATACGGATCTGCTGGACCTTCTGGTCTGCAATCCGGTTCCTCTGCCTCTGATGGACGATATTATCTTCCAGGGCAAGGCCCTTCACAACAATCCGTCAATGTTCAGATTGACTGCATGGATGTTGTCAAGGAATCTAGAATTAAGGAGGGCTTTTCTGAGCAAGCAGCCATGTTTATGGCCAAAGCCAGGAGGGGGTCAACCTCCAGAGCATATAATTATAAAATCAACAGATTTGCAGAATGGTGCTCAAAAAGATGTATTGATCCAATGGATTCATCTATTCAAGTAGTAGCTGATTTCCTCTGTCACCTCTATGATGCCTATAGCCTCAAGCCTAACTCTATTGCTGGTTATAAGTCAGCATTAATGTCTGTTATTCCTTGCTTGGCTAAGAGGGGAAGTGATGAAGTAAATACATTGAATGTATTAATTAAAGGCATGGGCAATCTAAGACCAAGGAATCCTCCTGTGATTCCGTCTTGGAGTTTATCGCTAGTGCTTCAAGTACTAGGTGATAAGCCTTTTGAACCACTTAGTTCCATTTCTATGAAACTATTAACACTGAAGACTGTGTTTTTAATTGCTGCGGCCTCGGCTAGGCGTAGGAGTGAGATTCATGCCTTATCAGCCGAGGATGACCGTTTTGTGGTTTCAGGGGAAGGCCTTAAGCTGCTACCTAGGATTAATTTCTTGGCTAAAAATCAGTCGTTGAAATATCCAGGTCAACCTATTATTTTGCCTGCTTTAACTAGATATGATCCTAATTCTAAAGCATGGTGTCCCGTCCGGGCGCTGCGCCGGTACAAACAACGTACGGCGGCATGGCGCACCGACCAGTCAGCGTTATGGTTGTCATATATTGAACCCCATGGGAGGGCTTCTAAGGACACCATTTCCAGGTGGATTGTGGAATGCATTCAGTTTTGCCATAAATCCGCCACCGGGAAGCAGGTTGACGTGGCCAAGGCTCACAGTGTCCGCGGCGTAGTGACATCCACGGCCCTATTTAATGGGGTCCCTGTGGATGATATTATGTCGGTGGCTCAGTGGCACTGTGAGTCAAGTTTTACAGACCATTATCTCCGTGACACCTCTAATCCTCTCGCCTTGTCGGTTTTGAAAAAATAAATCGGTTTATATTTTTTGAGGTGATTTCCTCATTACTTATATATATCACAATTAATTTATGGAAACACCCACTTTTTTGGGCCTGCATCAGTCTTTACCGATGGGAAGATGATGTCAGCAGCCATTTTCAACAAGGTCAGTCTTGTTCATGTGTTGTCCGTTGTTGATTGTATTGTCACGATTACCCGTTATTAATATGGTGATGGTTTGTGTATTTGTGTGGTTCATTGTTGAGAGTTACGAAAATGGAGCTTTTTCGTCTCTGTCCTGTAGTACATGGCACTTGTACGTAGAGAGCGTATAGGACATTGAGGTCAGTCGACTCTTCCTCCCAGGAAGGAGGGGGGGGAGCGCATATGACATTCGGTCATCTCTCATACATCGGTCGTGTTATCCGATGGTTAGTCAAATCCTGACTGTTTTTTCTTACAGTTTCAGAAGTTTAAGTGCCTTAAACGCAGAAAAGCGTATTGGGATGAGCTGGTCTTTTGACCTCGCCTCCCTCCCGCCAGATTCACTTTCGAATTCTGGCAATATCAAAAGTATTAGGGAGGTAAGTATACTCTTGAAGTGAAATAAACGAAATCTAGGATTTCTTTTTTCACGAGAGAGTTGATACTTACCTCCCTAGATACGGACCCGGCCTCTCCACCCCACAGAGGCTCGGTCTTCAGGCTCTTAATAGTTGCATGTGTGTCAGCCAATAATCTAGTCAGAGGAAGTGCTAGTCTGCGCATGCGCGGTGGTGGGGCTGGCATCCGCCAGACTACGCTCTGACTCCCTGCCCAGTAGGGGCACCTAACTGTTTTAAATCTGAGTGTTTATTGAGTGAAAGCCAATATTTAGCAATATCAAAAGTATTAGGGAGGTAAGTATCAACTCTCTCGTGAAAAAAGAAATCCTAGATTTCGTTTATATCTATCCTTCATAGTTAGATGTTCTGGATATGAATACAATTCGTCCTTACACCTGGATGTTTGTTTCGGATCGATTTAATTTCTTTTTTGAAATTATGATGTCATAATCAGCCTTGCTCTTTATTAACAATTAAAGTTTTGCCCAATGCTGGTTTCTCATATGGATAGTGATCTTTATGATAATTTTTTCCTCTCTTTTATTTTTGGTTTTGAGTTTCTAACCTTAACTAAAATACTCATTGTCCTCGTCTTCTGTCCTGTTTCAGAGACCGGGTTGCCCGTCCTGTGGTCGCTTCTTGAAGGAGACGTTTATTCCCCACCTGTGTTTTCAATGTAGCCCCTGTGGGCCATTACTTAATTGTGATGTGTGTAGGCAGTGGGGGGAGGGGGGGCGAGCTAATGAAAGAGTTTTTGTGCTTACAGGCGAAGGACAAGGTCGCGGAGGAGGAGAGGAAGATGAAACGAGAGGTTGTAGGTAAAAATGGTAAGAGGAAGGCCTCGTCCTCAGTGGACATGGAGGCCTTCCGTAGTGAGATGTTGGGAGAGATGAAGAGGACAATAAAGGATTTGGTACCAGAGTTGCTCCATGGCATGCTTCCTGGATCAAATCCTTTGTTGTCCCCTTCATCTGCTTCGGAGCAGATAATCCCCGCCTCTGAATCGAGTTTCCTTAGGCCATTACCAGTTTTCGACGATTCAGAGGTGGCCCCATTAGAGGGGGTGTTCCACGACATTGGCAGCAGGCTTGCCGCGCCGGTGGTCCGTGGACGGTTGTCACTGGAAACTGCTGGCTGCTTATCAGCCCAGGGGTATCCCCACGCCGCAGGTGCCAGTACCTCCTATGGCACCTTTCCTGGCCAGTCCGGGTTAGCTCTCTTTGCTGACCCGGAGTCTAATCTTTCTGGCCAGGAAGAAGAGGATTATCTGCTGGGTTCCCCTTCTGATGCCGTGGCCATGGATTTTGACGTCTGTGCACCCCTCGCGGGGAATACAGCTGACATGATCCACGGTTCTACTCACGCAGGAGTAGAATTCACGGCTCAGAAAGTGGCCCTGGTTGGATCTAACGGCCAGTTCCGCATACCTCGGCTTGCCGAGAGTATTGCTGGTGCTGGCCGAGGCCGTGGTGTGGTGGTAACTGCCCCACGCTCTACCACGGCGCCTGCTCCTGGACAAGCCAGTCAGATTAACATGCCTGCTTTTTCGGGCCCGCATGCTTTCTCTGGCTTGCCAGGAGTGTCAGCATATCCAACTTCAAGCTCGACTGCGTTAGCTCAGGAGGAAGACGAAGGCCCTCGTCTAGTAGAGCTTTCGCAGTTAGCCACGGAGGAGGATTGGTCTGATGCTTGTCAATGGCTGATAAGCGTCAGGCCAGACCTGCCTGTGGAACAGGCGGCTAGCCAGCGAGACCACCGGCTGTGGTTAGCTGGAAAGTCGACTGTTAGCGCCATGCCATCTCTGCCGCTAACAGAGCATATCGTTGATATGTTCTCGGCGGCGGAGACGTCCATCAAGGTGAATGGGCGTCTCGCGAAGGCCCCTCGCGAGGTTGCAAGGCACTGCCGCATCATACCCGTGGACTACCAGAGGCACGGTGTGGTACCTAAGCCCAGCGTTGATGACGGCGCGGCTTTAGGTGAGGATATGCGGCCAGGCTCCCGTTCTGACACGGGAGCCTTGTGTTCGAACGCGCTGCATTCGGCCAATGCCGCGTTGCGTGATGCGGAGGAGAGTGGGAGAGCGTCTATTGCGGCGCTTTCTCACGTCTCCCAGCTGTTGCAGGGTGTAGTGACATCATCCGCATCACGCCAGCTGAGCCCGATCACGGTCCAGAGAGCCATCCAGGATGGTATCAACCTGGCTCTGGATTGTATGACTCGGGCGGTGACCAGAAGTGTCCGGGCGAGGCGCACGTTTGCGTTAGATAACCTGTGCCCGTCCCAGGACCTGTACAATAGGCTTCTGCGTACGCCTATGGCAGGTCGTGGTCTCTTTGGAGGTGAGGGATGTAGGCACCTCTAGGAGACGGTCACTCTGGTCAACAACCAGAGGGCGCTGCACGAACAGTTTGAGGTGCTCCGTAGGGAGCGCGTTCGCGCTGCACCCCCTGCGTACCATCCCCTGCAGGCTCGAGGTGGAGGTGGCCATGTCAGAGGCCAGCCACCATCGCAGCGTCGGCCTCAGCCACGTGCGATTCGGCCAGCAGTGAGGGGGGGCGCAGGCTCATCAGGTGCAGCCAGCCAGGCAGCCACCTGCGCACCAAGGTGCGCGTGGTGCTGGTCATGGCGCGCAAGGATTTGGTCGTGGTAATCATGCCTGATGGGCCGGTTACCACGGTGAGAACCACTCCGGTGTTTCTGGCAAAGGAGACAGTGCCACTCTTGCACTCCTTATGTCCACCTCTCTCCCTCGGTGGTCCAGTGGGGGGGGGGGCCGGTTGGCCCGGCACAAGCAAGAGTGGGAACGGTTGACTCAGAACCGTTTAGTCTTGCGATGGCTTTCAGTCAGCTATCATCCCGATTGGACGACAGGCCAACCATCGCGACTGTCTCTGGTGCCAATCAGGACTCAAATTCCGAGAGATCCAGATCAAAGGTTGTGTATAGAGGAGGAAATAAACTCCCTCATACAAAAAGGAGCAATTCAGCCAGCACAAAAGTGTCCGGGCTTCTATTCAACCGTGTTCTTAGTGGCAAAAAACACCGGAAGGTGGAGGCCAATTCTCAACCTCAAGCCTTTGAACAAGTTCATAGAGACACCCAGTTTCAAGATGAAGACTGTGAAGTCGGTGTTGGCGGGTTTGGAGAGGGGAATGTGGACGGCTTCAATAGATTTGAAGGATGCTTATTTCCACATCCCCATAGCGAGGAGTTTCCGTCGCTTCCTGAGATTTGCATTCTCCTTCGATCAATACTCACCATTCTGTTACTTCGGATATACAGCTGGCCTTGACAGCGGCTCTAGGATTATAGACTTAGAAAGCTTTACCGACTCCTGGGAACCGGGTACTCGGCTCCCAACTGCCGAGTACCCGTTTACCATAGAGCTCATTCTTGTTTGCATAGCAACAAGAGCAATACATGCTTTTTGCATTAGGGATTTTAGTGTTTTAAATAATCTAAGTCTTTAATCGGTGATAGTTTGTGTGTTTCACATCAAGAGTATACTTACCTCCCTAATACTTTTGATATTGCTAAATATCGGCTTTCACTCAATAAACACTCAGATTAAAACAGTTAGGTGCCCCTACTGGGCAGGGAGTCAGAGCGTAGTCTGGCGGATGCCAGCCCCACCACCGCGCATGCGCAGACTAGCACTTCCTCTTTGCTAATTTATTGGCAGAGAGTCTACACATGTTTTTGTGCTAGAGCTTTTCTTGACTCAATTCTTAGTATTTTTGTGTAAATTTGGAAGTGTTTATCCCTGATAAAGATGGCAGGAAGGATGACTTCGCCAGAGGAGGGCCCAGGACCTTTAAATCAGGTGACTTCTAGTAAAATTAGCGAGTTTTGTCCCCGGTGTAATGTGTTTCCGGGACTCGCGCTTACCGTGATAAGCGCCTTGTTTAGTTGGTTTATTTCAACTAGGTGCTATATCATACTAATCTCTCTTTGTGTTTATGTCCGCAGGTCTGTGTGACGATATGTAATGGACATCACATCAGCAGAGGGTTTGTTTTCTCTCCACCATGGTTCCATTTCCTACTAATACTGTTAGGTTATCTAACCAAAAATTTTATGTCCAGTGAGTCGGAGGCCTAGTATAAAGGTCTTCTCACTTTGCCCTCTTGATCCAATTCCTTCCCCTAGAGGTGGAGAGAGTTAAGAGGCATTCAGTTGGTGGAGTGCTCCAGTTCATCACGTTGGATGGTTTGTCTATACAAAGTGTCAGGTATCTAATTATTGATATGAGGTGATGTTAATTATTTAGAGAGGAAAGGGAGATAATTAACAGTATTTGCCATTGTTATCAGTATATATCTGATGGTTGTGTAGTCGAAATGTCCATTCTGCACATGTTCTGGTTAGAGATACAATTCGTCCTTGCACTTGGATGTTTGTTGGGGATCGATTTTTTCCTGTCATAGGATTAATGACGTCATAATCAGCCTTGCTCTTTATTAACAATTAAAGTTGTCCGAAGCTGGTTTTCTGATGAATATTGATCTTTATGATCATTTCCTTCTCTTGAGTTGGTGAGTTTCTGAGCTTAACTAGATTGCTCATACTCCTCGTCCTTTGCCCTGTTTCAGAGACCTGGTTGTGCGTCCTGTGGACGGTTTTTGAAGGACAAGTTTGTGCCTCATCTCTGTTATCAGTGTAGCCCTGTGGTCCCTTGCTTAATTGCGAGATATGTAAGCACTGGGGTGGGGGGGGGCGAGCTAATGTCCGAATTCTTGTGCTTGCAGGCGAAGGACAAGGTGGTGGAGGAGGAGAAGAAGAAGCAGAAAAGAGAGGTTGGGAGTAAGAAGGGTAAGAGGAAGGCCTCGTCCGCGGTGGACATGGAGGCCTTCCGGACCGAGATGTTGGGAGAGATGAGGAGGACAATAAAGGATTTGGTTCCAGAGTTGCTTCGTGGCATGCTTCCTGGAGCAAATCCTTTGCTGTCCTCATCATCTGCTTCGGAGCAGGTAATCCCCACCTCTGAATCACCTTTCCTTAGTACGCTTCCGTTGTTCGAAGATTCAGAGGTGGCCCCATTAGAGGGGGCGTTCCACGACCCTGGCAGCAGGCTTAGTGCCGCGCCGAATAGGGACCGTGGACGGTTGTCGCTGGAACCCGCGGGCTGCTTATCAGTCCAGGGGTATCCGCACGCCGCGGGTGCCAGTACCTCCTATGGCACCTTCCCTGGCCAGTCCGGGTTAGCTCTCTTTGCTGACCCGGAGTCTAATCTGTCTGGCCAGGAGGATGAGGATTACCTGTTGGGGTCGCCGTCTGAGGACGTGGCCATGGATTATGATGTCTGTGCACCCCTCACGGGGAATACAGGCGACTTATTCCACGGTTCTACTCACGCAGGGGTAGAATCCACGGTTCAGACTGTGGCCCTGGGCGCTGAGGGCCAGCGTTACGGCATACCTCGGCTTGCCGGGAGTGTCGCTGGTGCTGGCCGGGGCCGTGGTGGGGCGGTATGTGCCCCGCGCTCTACCACGGCGCCTGCTCCTGGTCACGCCAGTGAGATTGGCATGCCGGTGTTGTCAGGCCCGCATGCTCTCCCTGGCTTGCCAGGGATATCAGCGTATCCGCCGTCAAGCTCTGTTGCTTGC
The DNA here is from genome assembly GCA_034401795.1 of Chaetoderma sp. LZ-2023a. Taxonomy (NCBI): domain Eukaryota; kingdom Metazoa; phylum Mollusca; class Caudofoveata; order Chaetodermatida; family Chaetodermatidae; genus Chaetoderma; species Chaetoderma sp. LZ-2023a. Next base: position 33,214,426 of record CM067359.1, read on the forward strand.
GCTCAGGAGGAAGACGAAGGCCCCCGTCTTGTAGAGCGCTCGCAGCTAGCCACGGAGGAGGATTGGTCTGACGCTTGCCAGTGGTTGGTGAGTGTTAGACCAGATCTGCCCGTGGAGCAGTCGGCTAGCCAGCGTGATCACAGGCCGTGGTTAGCTGGTAAGCCTACTGCTAACGCTATGCCTTCTCTGCCGCTGGCAGAGCATGTAGTTGACATGTTCGAGGCGGCGGAGACGTCCATTAAGTCGAGTGGACGTCTCGCGAAGGCCCCGCGCGAGGTGGCCAGGCGTTGCCGCATCGTGCCCCTGGATTACCAGCGGTACGGTGTGGTACCTAAGCCGAGCGTGGATGACCGCGCGGCTTTGGGTGAGGATGCGCGGCCAGGCTCCCGTTCTGACACGGGAGTCTTGTGTTCGAACGCGTTGCGTTCAGCAAATACCGCGTTGCGTGATGCGGAGGAGAGTGGGAGGGCTTCGATTGCCGCTCTGTCCCACGTCTCCCAGCTGTTACAAGGGGTAGTAACAGCATCCGCATCGCGCCAGCCAAGTCCGGTCACAGTCCAGCGAGCCATCCAGGATGGTATCAACCTGGCTCTGGACTGTATGACGCGGGCGGTGAGCAGGAGTGTCCGGGCAAGGCGCACATTTGCCTTGGATAATCTGTGCCCGTCCCAGGACCTGTACAATAGGCTACTGCGTACGCCTATGACAGGTCCTGGTCTCTTTGGAGGTGAGGGATGTAGGCACCTCCAGGAGACGGTTACTCTGGTAAATAACCAGAGGGCGCTGCGCGAGCAGTTTGAGGTGCTTCGTCGTGCTAACGTTCGCGCCGCACCCCCTGCGTATCGTCCCCTGCAGGCTCGAGGTGGTGGTGGCCAGGTCAGAGGCCAACCACCATCGCAGCGTCGGCCTCGGCCGCGTGCGATTCGGCCAGCAGCGAGGGGGGCGCAGGCTCCTCAGGCGCAGTCAGCCAGGCAGCCGCCCGCGCACCGAGGTGCGCGCGGTGCTGGTCGTGGCGCGCGAGGATCTGGGCGTGGTAATCGTTCCTGATGGGACGGTTACCGCGGTGAGAACCGCTCCGGTGTTTCTGGCAAAGGAGACAGTGCCGCTCTTGCACTCCTTATGTCCACCTCTATCCCTAGGTGGACCGGTGGGAGGCCGGCTAGCCGACCACATGCAAGAGTGGGAACGGTTAACTCAGGACCGTTTAGTCTTGCGATGGCTTTCAGTCGGGTATCATCCCGATTGGATGACAGGCCCGCCATCGCGACTGTCTCTAGTGCCGATCTGGACTCCAAATCCGAGAGATCCAGAGCAAAGGTTGTGTATCGAGGAGGAAATAAATTCCCTCATACAAAAAGGAGCTATTCAGCCGGCACAAAGGTGTCCGGGCTTCTATTCAACCCTGTTCTTAGTAACAAAAAACACCGGAGGGTGGAGACCAATTCTCAACCTCAAGCCATTGAACAAGTTCATAGAGACGCCCAGTTTCAAGATGGAGACTGTGCGCTCGGTGTTGGCGGGGTTAGAGAGGGGAATGTGGACAGCGTCGATAGATTTGAAGGACGCTTATTTCCACATCCCCATACACAGGAGTTTCCGTCGCTTCCTGAGATTTGCATTCCAGGGCAGACAGTGGGAATTCAGGGTGTTACCCTTCGGAATTTCCACGGCTCCTCGGGTTTTCACCCGTGTGGTTCTTGCGATCACCGCATACCTCCGCAGGAGAAGCATAGCAGTCCACACGTACATAGACGACTGGCTGTTGAAAGCGCACACCCAGGAAAGTTTATCGGCCAGTCTGGAGATTGTTTTGAAGACTCTCACAGACTTGGGCTGGATGATCAATTTCCCAAAATCAGAGCTGACTCCATCCCAGAAGTTTGTTTACCTGGGGATGTTCTTCGATCTAGAGACAGGATATGTTTTTCCTACTCAGGAGAGAATTCAGAAACTCATCTCATTGATTCAGTCAGTGTGCGACAGTCGTCATGTCCTGGCATGGGTTTACTTGAGAATGCTGGGGTTGATGGTTTCATTGGAACCAGTCATTCCTCAGGCCGCCTTACGCAGGCGGCCGATCCAGTTATTTCTCATGACACAATGGACCCAGAGTACAGGTTCGCTGGACTCGAACGTGTCAGTGTTGGCGCCTCTGATTCATCACCTGCAATGGTGGTTGGACACAGAGAATCTCTTGGTGGGGGTTATGCTAACCCCTCCCCACCCTCAGGTGACTGTGTATACAGAAGCATCGATGGAGGGCTGGGGAACTTGCGTGGAAGAATCCACGATATCGGGGCTTTGGAATCTGGAACAGTCAAAGGAACATATAAATCTACTGGAGCTAAGAGCAGTAGTCCTGGGCCTGGAACATTTCTTACAGAAAGTTCAGGGCAAGATTGTTCTTATTCGTTCAGACAACTCAACAGTTGTGACTTACATAAACCGCCAGGGCGGAACGAAGTCGCCCAGTCTCTGTATGATGACATGGAAACTGCTTTGTTGGTGTCTGGATCACCAGATTACCTTGAAAGCAGTTCATATTCCGGGAAGGTTAAACCTGCTAGCAGACTCATTGAGCCGAAGGATGAGTGTTTTACCCACGGAATGGCAACTAAATCAATGTGTGGCGGATCGTCTGTTCGACCATTGGGGGAAACCCAACATCGATTTGTTCGCAACGAAGAAGAATGCGAAGATGACGACGTACGTCTCTCCGATTCCGGATCCAAGCGCTTTCGCAACAGATGCGTTAGCTATCAGCTGGGGGAGAATGTATGCATACGCATTCCGTCCAGCAATCCTGATTCCAAAAATTCTTCAGAAAATCAGACAAGAGGAATGCCAAGTGCTTCTGATCGCCCCGGATTGGCCAAGCCGATCATGGTATACGGATCTGCTGGACCTTCTGGTCTGCAATCCGGTTCCTCTGCCTCTGATGCACGATATTATCTTCCAGGGCAAGGCCCTTCACAACAATCCGTCAATGTTCAGATTGACTGCGTGGATGTTGTCAAGGAATCTAGAATTAAGGAGGGCTTTTCTGAGCAAGCAGCCATGTTTATGGCCAAAGCCAGGAGGGGGTCAACCTCCAGAGCATATAATTATAAAATCAACAGATTTGCAGAATGGTGCTCAAAAAGATGTATTGATCCAATGGATGCATCTATTCAGATAGTAGCTGATTTCCTCTGTCACCTTTATGATGCCTATAGCCTCAAGCCTAACTCTATTGCTGGTTATAAGTCAGCTTTAATGTCTGTTATTCCTTGCTTGGCTAAGAGGGGAAGTGATGAAGTGAATACATTAAATTTATTAATTAAAGGCATGGGCAATCTAAGACCAAGGAATCCACCGGTGATTCCGTCTTGGAGTTTATCGCTAGTGCTTCAAGTACTAGGTGATAAGCCGTTTGAACCACTTAGTTCCATTTCTATGAAACTATTAACACTGAAGACTGTGTTTTTAATTGCTGCGGCCTCGGCTAGTCGTAGGAGTGAGATTCATGCCTTATCAGCCGAGGATGACCGTTTTGTGGTTTCAGGGGAAGGCCTTAAGCTGCTACCTAGGATTAATTTCTTGGCTAAAAATCAGTCGTTGAAATATCCAGGTCAACCTATTATTTTGCCTGCTTTAACTAGATATGATCCTAATTCTAAAGCATGGTGTCCTGTCCGGGCGCTTCGCCGGTACAAACAACGTACGGCGGAGTGGCGCACCGATCAGTCAGCGTTATGGTTGTCATATATTGAACCCCATGGCAGGGCTTCTAAGGACACCATTTCCAGGTGGATTGTAGAATGCATTCAGTTTTGCCATAAATCCGCCACCGGGAAGCAGGTTGACGTGGCCAAGGCTCACAGTGTCCGCGGCGTAGTGACATCCACTGCCCTATTTAATGGGGTCCCTGTGGATGATATTATGTCGGTGGCTCAGTGGCACTGTGAGTCAAGTTTTACAGACCATTATCTCCGTGACACCTCTAATCCTCTTGCCTTGTCGATTTTGAAAAAATAACTAGGCATATATATTTTTGATGGGGTTTCCTCATTGCTTATATATTTCACAATTAATTTATGGAAACAACCACTAATTTGGGACTGCATCGATCTTCACCAATGGGAAGAGGATGTCAGCAGCCATTTCAACAAGGTCAGTCTTGTGTATGTGTTGTCCATTGTTGATTGTCTTGTCACGTTACCCGTTATTTATATGATGATGGTTTTGTGTATTTATGTGGTTCATTGTTGAGAGTATACGAAAATGGAGTTTTTTCGTCTCTGTCCTGTAGTACATGGCACTTGTACGTAGAGAGCGTATAGGACATTGAGGTCATTCGACTCTTCCTCCCAGGAAGGAGGGGGGGGAGCGCATATGACATTCGGTCATCTCTCATACATCGGGGGTGTTATCCGATGGTTAGTCAAATCCTGACTGTTTTTCATACAGTTTCAGAAGTTTAAGTGCCTTAAACGCAGAAAAGCGTATAGGGATGAGCTGGTCTTTTGACCTCGCCTCCCTCCCGCCGAATTCACTGTCGAATTCTGGCAATATCAAAAGTATTAGGGAGGTAAGTATACTCTTGATGTGAAATAAACGAAATCAAGGATTTCTTTTTTCACGAGAGAGTTGATACTTACCTCCCTAGATACGGACCCGGCCTCTCCACCCCACAGAGGCTCGGTCTTCAGGCTCTTAATAGTTGCATGTGTATCAGCCAATAAATTAGTCAGAGGAAGTGCTAGTCTGCGCATGCGCGGTGGTGGGGCTGGCATCCGCCAGACTACGCTCTGACTCCTTGCCCAGTAGGGGCACCTAACTGTTTTAATCTGAGTGTTTATTGAGTGAAAGCCGATATTTAGCAATATCAAAAGTATTAGGGAGGTAAGTATCAACTCTCTCGTGAAAAAAGAAATCCTTGATTTCGTTTATTCTGAAAGGATTAACTAAGGACTATGGAGAATACCGCCCAAGACAACCAGGTTGTATTGTTCTTTATTATCCATAGTTAAAAGACTTAGGTCTCTAAATTTCGTTGTGTCGCATGTTACAATTTCTGACCCCATAGAATCTGGGACGTGTGCTAACAACGATATATGCCAGACGATCGCCTTCTTTAACCCCAACAGGCGATCAGCAGATATGAAAATAGGTGTTTGCTACGGTATTTCTAACACGAATATCGGCTGACGTCGTTCTCTGTAGAATCCGAGCGGGTGACGTCACACCCGGTCGCTCGGATGTTTATGTGAAGAAAAATTTTTTCATTAATTCGCGCATCTTATTCTGGGTGCTGCGTACTAAAAATGGTACCGGAAACTTTAGAATGATCAAGTTTACGTGCGATCACGATCGGTTTGCAATGATCGGTGGTTTCAAAATTCTTGAGTAGATGCGTGGTCTGCGGTTTTACCGTGTGAGACAGCAGTTTGTTATACATTTTGTTGTTTTCTTCACATATCGTGCTGCTTTCGTTAGGAGTATAATTTATATTGATTAGTAAATATACCCTGAATGCTATGCGATATGATTCCTGGAGCCGTTACACATCCTGGAGGATCTATTATGGGTGTGTTTGTGCCTGCCGCGTGCTTGTCGTCATAATCAATGCGATCGTTGTTGTAACGTGGCGGGGTGGGGTGCGGGGAGGTTACGGTTAATTTATGAGTCAAAATTATTTGAAACTTAATTGTCTGCCTTCCATCCGGGTCTCGTTCCGCTTGTTTATTGTAGGTTTGTGCTTATTTTATAGGCCAAGCCAGCCCCGCCATCATGTGACGACTGCCATAAGTTTGTCCGTGTAATGTTCAAGGACCATGTTTGTTTTAGGTGTTCCCTGTGTAATATAGATCATAGGTGTAATGTTTGTGCAGTGTGGTCCGTCGAAATGATGGTTAAGTTCCTTGCCCAGAAGGACTTGGCTGGGTCTGACGCGGGGTCAGGCGGTCCGAGAGAAAATCGTGGAGCACCCGGTTCGGCCGGTGGAGTTGCTCCACGTCCCCAGCTGGAGGTGGCGGAGATGGCACCGCCGGCGTGGTTTGGTCCGGCTATGCAGGGTTTTCTGCATAGCGTTCTGCCCACGCTGGTGTCGTCCCTGCTACCAAAGGTTGGGGGGCAGTTTCTCCCCATGCCTGGTACGGATCCTGTCCTCGGACAGGATTCTGGACCGGTTACCGAGGGGGCCGTCTCGTACGGTCCCCTGGCAGGCACGTCTGGCTTCGGTCAGACGGGTTCTGTCTCTCTGCGGCCACCTCCGGGTGGTCCAGTAGCGGTGGCCGGTCCGTCAGGTATGGGAGCCGTCCGCCAGGATGGTTCCACTGTTGACTCGTCTAGTGACGGCTCTTCGGAGTCTGAAGACGAGGAGGCCGAGGAGGAGAGGTTGCTGCGGCCCGTGAAGCCGCAGGTGGAGAATATGGAGGTTGATTCCGTCCTGGACGGAACCGGCCTCCATTTGTCTGGTTTGGCGCAAGCCAGGTCAGCGGCTCCGCCTGCAGCTGAGGCCAATCCGTTACCTTGCACCGGTTCCGCGCGGCTTGGTTTGTCACCAGCCGTCATGGGAACGGGTGTGCCGGGCCAGGCGTGGTACTCACCTATCTCGCCTGGTCCGGCAGCCGGACGTGGGGTGCCGTTGGCGCCCGTGTCCGGCTATGGTTCCGCGACTGTTACGGGTCCGTACGGTTTTCCGTGCAGATCTACCCCATGGACCGGAGTGTTTCATGGGGTGGCGGCGGAACCGTGTGGTAGCGGAGTGCCTGGCGTGTCAGCCGTGGCTCCTTGCCGGGAGGCCGTGGCTGGCAGACCCGTGAGCACGTCAACGGGTGACGTGTTTGCGGGGGGTTTTTCATCGGAGGTAGATTGGTCAGATGCTCTGGCGTGGCTAGCCAGGGTTGACCCGTCTGTGGTTTCGGCCACGGCCGATGAAGATGCGCCCCGTCCGTCGGTTGCGTCGATTAGGACGGGGATTTTGCCCGCGGCCCGGATCCAGTCAGTGGGACTGGATCCACGGTTCATAGATTTGTTGGATGCTATTTATAGCAAACAACTAATGACCAAGGGTCAGCTCCCTGCGGCCTCCAGGGAGGTGCGGGCAAGATGTCGTATTCCGCGGGGTGAATACGACAGGTATGGTGTAGTCCCGTCGGTCACGGAGGATGACCGATGGGTACTGGGAGTCCAGAGTGCCGGGTCGGGTGGCCCCGGTCCGGCACTAGTGGATAAGTCCCATGTACACCAGGAAGAAGTCCTGTCCCTATGCGATGAGGGTGTGAGGGCAGCGATGAGCGCTGTCAATCACTCTTATCGTCTCCTTCAGTCGGTGTGGGCTGAAGCGGGGGCAGGCCACCCTGTGCCACCTGTGACGCTTTCATGTGTTAATGACGGCTTGGTGCTGTCAATGGACGCATTGGCAAGGGTGCAAGCGCGAGTGACGAAGTCCAGGAGGCAAATGGTCATTGACCATATGCGTCCGGCTACGGCAGTCAGGGAGCGTCTTCTTGGGACGCCCCTGACAGGGCCTAGCATCTTTGGTGGCCAAGCGCGGGCCATCTTAGAGGACACCGCCAGTATCGCGCAGAATCGGTTAGCGGTAAATCTACAGCTAGAGCTAGTGCGGCAAGCGCACGCACTAGGGGCGTGGGCAAACCGCTAATGGGACAGCCTTCAAAGAAGCAGAAGAAACATAAGAGCAAGGCGAAAGCCAGGCCTGTTGCGACTTCTGTTTCGGCTGGGTTCTCGGAGCCGCCGCCGGCGAAGAAGCCCAGGAAGGTTGTAGAGGCGACTACCCTCCCCAATGTTGCTCCTGACCGCCCTAGAGGCGGGAAGGGCAAGGGGAAGGGTACGGGTAAGGCCTCAAAGGGCGGACAGAAGGGGCCGAAGCGTACCTGAGGGTATGCAAGCTCCCTTCATATCCACCTGGACCGCGCCTGTGCGACAGGAACAGCGGTGCCAGTTATACCCGTCGTGCCTAGAACGAAATGGTTCTCACTCTCTCTCGTTAAGAAAGAGGGGGGGGGGCGGACTGCGAGCCGGACAACCCCGTTAGACGTCGAGGCGTCTATGGTGGGTGGAAGGCTCATGCATTTCGTCGAGGCCTGGTGAGGTGTGACGTCAGACAGTCTGGTCCTGGGATGGTTATCCCAGGGTTACATGCCGGAGTGGTGGGACTTTCCGCCACAAAATCTGTCTTTGGCACCTGTCTGGACACCCGTACCAAGGGAGCCAGACAAGTTAGAAGCCGTTCAAAAGGAAGTGTCGGGTTTGCTTCTGAAGGGAGCAATAAAACCAGCAAACCGGAACACTCCAGGCTTCTATTCAAACATGTTCCTTGTCCCCAAGAGCACAGGGGGATGGAGACCCATACTCAATCTCAGGCCATTAAATTGGTTTATCCATACGCCTCGGTTCCAGATGGAAACGCCGAGGTCGGTAATGGCGGGATTGAGGAAAGGAATGTGGTGTGTATCGATCTATCTGAAAGATGCATATTTCCACATTCCGATGAATCGTAGTTGGCACAGGTTTCTGAGATTTGCGTTTCAGAATCAAGTATGGGAGTTTACAGTTCTCCCGTTTGGCCTGTCGACAGCCGAGGGTTTTCACAAGAGTGGTCCTTGCGGTGACAGCGTTTCTCAGAAAAGAGAACGTGGCGCTACACACCTACATAGACGACTGGCTGCTCAAGGCAGACTCGGCAGCCAGGTTGAACGTGGATACTGCTCTGACTCTGAAGTTACTTTCAGATCTAGGCTGGATAGTCAACGAGGAGAAATCCGAGTTGACGCCCACTCAACATTTCGTTTATTTGGGGATGCAATTCGACCTCGAGGAGGGCAGGGTTTACCCGTCAGAGCCCAGAGTGGTGTCTCTGTTGGCCATCCTCAGGAGTTTTCGAGTGGGAAACCACATTCAGGCGAGGCGGTTCCTTCAGATGCTGGGCATGATGGTCTCCATGGAGCAGGTTATCCCGTACGCTGCTCTAATGCAAAGACCTATCCAGTTGTATCTGATGTCTCTGTGGAAACAGAGAACAGAACCCCTGTCAAAACTGGTGCCAGTTTTGGAGCCGATAATATTGCATCTTCTATGGTGGAAACAGCGTCAGAATCTCCTAATAGGGGTTTCGCTGCACCTACCCCACCCCCAGCTGTCCGTCTACACGGATGCATCGCTGGAGGGGTGGGGTGCCTGCCTGGGAGAACACCAGGTCTCGGGCACATGGACTCTCCCGGAGAGTCAGCTGCATATCAATCTGTTGGAAATGATGGCAGTGGAACTGGCGTTGGAAGAGTTCCTTCCGATGATCAGGGGCAAGGTGATATTGATACGGTCGGACAATTCGACAGTAGTATCATATATAAATCGCCAAGGCGGGACCAGGTCGGCCACCCTGTGCATCAGGGTGTGGCACTTGATTCAATGGTGCAGGTATTACTCGGTTGTTTTGAAAGCAGCTCATATTCCTGGCCGATTGAACATTCTGGCGGATGCTTTGTCTCGCAGACAGAGAATCTTGCCAACAGAATGGTCCCTCAACCCTCCGGTTCTACGACGGATCTTCGAGCATAGGGGCAAACCCAACGTGGACTTGTTCGCCACAAAGGAAAATGCTCAAATCATGACATATGTCTCGCCGATTCCAGATCCAAATGCCGTCGATGCAGACGCTCTGGCGATAAGCTGGAGAGGGATGCACGCTTACGCGTACCCACCCACCATTCTTCTACCGAAGGTATTGGTGAAGGTCAGGGAGGAGCTGTGTCTGGTCCTGCTAATAGCGCCGTATTGGCCGAGCAGGGCGTGGTTCACGGATCTTCTAGATCTGCTGGTGGAAAATCCTGTGCAGTTGCCCGAGATTCCGAACATAATCTCCCAGGCCAAGGGACGCTTCCTACACGAGCGTCCCGAAATGTTCAAATTGACTGCGTGGATGTTGTCAAACAACGTTCCACGTCGGAAGGCTTTTCTCGACAGGCTGCTGATTTCATCGCGGCTGCGAGAAGGAGGTCAACCTTCAAGTCATATAACAACAAAGTTAACAGATTTGCAGACTGGTGTGAAGAAAAGGGTATTGACACCTTTCAATCCACTATTCAGCAAATAGCAGACTTTCTCTGTGAGCTGTTCTTTGCAGGACTAGCTCCCGTCACAGTTGCTGGATACAAGTCAGCTTTGGCATCAGTTATCCCTTGTCTAGCCAACAGGGATAATCCAGAGGTGGCCCAGTTAAATGTGATGTTGAAGGGAATGAGCAATCTCCGCCCGAGACAACCGGTAGTCATTCCAGCCTGGAGTCTATCTTTAGTGCTTAATGTACTGGCCAAGCACCCTTTCGAACCGTTGCGTTCGGCTAGTCTAAAGCATTTGACTCTAAAGGCGGTCTTTCTATTGGCAGCTTCCTCAGCTAGAAGGCGCAGTGAGATCCATGCGCTTTCGGCAGAGAGGAACCGATTTATTGTTTCTGGAGAAGGTCTGCGTCTTCTGCCAAGAGCAGAGTTTATGTCAAAGAACCAATCTTTGAGATATCCCGGCAAACCGATCATTATACCGAAGTTAACTAGGTTTGATCGTGATGCCAGTGTCTGGTGCCCGGTCCGTGCTTTGACTAAGTACAAGAAACGGAGTGACTCGTTACGGTCGAACGATAGACATCTGTGGATCTGCCATAAAAAGCCTTATGGCGCCGCATCCATGGATACTATCTCTCGTTGGGTGGTCGAATGCATTCAGACTACTCACGAGATGGCGACTGGGCACTAGGTGCAGGGCATAAGGGCACACGATGTTAGAGGAATAGCCGCCTCGACCACCCTTTACAATGGTGTTCCGTTAGAGGACATCATGGCCGTTGCACAATGGCACTGTGAGTCCTCATTTACGGATTACTATATGAGGGATGTGTCAGACTCAGCCAATCCACTCGCTTTAGCTGTTTTGAAACGATATTTAGTGACCACACTGCTTTTCCCCTTTTTTCACTTTGGTAAGAAAAGAACCTAAAGCAGGCATGGTCAAGCGAGAGGATGTCAACCAGATTGTGTCACTGATGGCCGAACCGGTGAATGGTTGGAGGCGGTACGTCTGAAGTCCTGTTATCATAAGGTAATTCAATAAGTGAGAGTTTTTTGTATCATGTATATGTATCATGTTCATTCATCTTATATATTCATGCTCATTCCCAGGCTAATACAAGCAATATGCAGGGGGTAGTTAACCCTCTTGGCATATTGGTGTTTTCAGGCGAGATACATGTTCGTTAGTTCTCTCCCTTTTCTTAGGAGGAAAAAGGGGGGGGGGGCTGTGACGCGAATGACGGTCCGTTTAGGTCTCCGTTAGTCAAGTTTGAAGTCTAAAATCCTTCTCCAAGGGGCAAAATTAGCATGTATGGCTTGCCCCTTCCCACCAGGTTACTGATCAAATCTGGTGTATATCAGAAGTAACAGAATGGTGAGTATTGATCGAAGGAGAATGCAGGAAATGTCAATTTCCCTTTCTCCGAGATCTAACAATACTCACCATTCTGTTACGGACCCAGCCACCCAGCCCCACGGAGGCAAGCCATAGTTTTCTCTTGTTTGGTGGCTATGCAAACAATATGAGCTCTATGGTAAACGGGTACTCGGCAGTTGGGAGCCGAGTACCCGGTTCCCAGGAGTCGGTAAAGCTTTCTAAGTCTATAATCCTAGAGCCGCTGTCAAGGCCAGCTGTATATCCGAAGTAACAGAATGGTGAGTATTGTTAGATCTCGGAGAAAGGGAAATTGACATTTCCTGCATTCCAGGGCAGACAGTGGGAATTCAGGGTGTTACCCTTCGGAATTTCTACGGCTCCTTGGGTTTTCACCAGAGTGGTTCTTGCGATTACAGCATACCTCCTCAGGAGAAGGATAGCAGTCCACACGTACATAGACGACTGGCTGTTAAAAGCACACACCCAGGAAAGTTTATCGGCCAATCTGGAGATAGTTTTGAAAACTCTCACAGACTTAGGCTGGATAATCATTTCCAAAAATCAGAGCTGACTCCATCCCAGAAGTTTGTTTACCTGGGGATGTTCTTCGATCTAGAGACAGGATATGTTTATCCTACTCAGGAGAGGGTTCAGATACTCATCTCAGTAATACAGTCAGTGTGCAACAGTCATCATGTCCTGGCACGGGTTTACGTGAGAATGCTGGGGTTGATGGTTTCTCTGGAACCAGTCATTCCTCAGGTGGCCGATCCAGTTATTTCTCATGACGCAATGGACCCAGAGTACAGGTTCACTGGACTCGAACGTGTCAGTGTTGGAGCCTCTAATTCACCACCTGCAATGGTGGTTGAAGACAGAGAATCTCTTGGCGGGGGTTATGCTAACCCCTCCTTACCCTCAAGTAACTGTGTATACAGATGCCTCGATGGAGGGGTAGGGAGCTTGCCTGGAAGAATCCACGATATCAGGGCTTTGGAATCTGGAACAGTCAAAGGAACATCAATCTACTGGAGTTAAGAGCAGTAGTCCTGGTCCTGGAACATTTCTTACAGAAAGTTCAGGGCAAGATTGTTCTTATTCGACCAGACAACTCAACAGTAGTGACTTACATAAACCGCCAGGGCGGAACGAAGTCGCCCAGTCTCTGTATGATGACATGGAGACTGCTTTGTTGGTGCCTGGATCACAGGATTACCTTGAAAGCAGTTCATATTCCGGGAAGGTTAAATCTGCTAGCAGACTCATTGAGCCGAAGGATGAGTGTTTTACCGACGGAATGGCAACTAAATCAATGTGTGGCGGATCGTCTGTTCGACCATTGGGGGAAACCCAACATTGATTTGTTCGCAACGAAGAAGAATGCGAAGATGACGACGTACGTCTCTCCGATTCCAGATCCAAGGGCTTTCGCAACAGATGCGTTAGCTATCAGCTGGGTGGGAATGTATGCATACGCATTCCCTCCAGCAATCCTGATTCAAAAAATTCTTCAGAAAATCAGACAGGAGGATTGCCAAGTGCTTCTGATTGCCCCAAATTGGCCCAGCTGATCATGGTATACGGATCTGCTAGACCTTCTGGTCTGCAATCCGGTTCTTCTGCCTCTGATGGACAATATTATCTTCCAGGGCAAGGCCCTTCACAACAATCTGTCAATGTTCAGATTGACTGCGTGGATGTTGTCAAGGAATCTAGAATTAAGGAGGGCTTTTCTGAGCAAGCAGCCATGTTTATGGCCAAAGCCAGGAGGGGGTCAACCTCCAGAGCATATAATTATTAAATCAACAGATTTGCAGAATGGTGCTAAAAAAGATGTATTAATCCAATGGATTCATCTATTCAGGGAGTAGCCGATTTCCTCTGTCACCGGTGTGATGCCTATAGCCTCAAGTGTAACTCTATTGCTGCCTACAAGTCGGCTTTAATGACAGTTATCCCTTGTTTGGCTAATAGGGGAAGTGATGAAGTAAGTACATTAAATACTTTAATTAAAGGCATGGGAAATCTAAGACCAAGGAATCCCCCAGTGATTCCGTCTTGGAGTTTATCACTAGTGCTACAGGTATTAGCTGATAAGCAATTTGAACTACTAAGTTCCATTTCCATGAAAATGTTGATTCTTAAAACTATTTTTATTTGCTGCAGCCTCGGCTAGGCGGAGAAGCGAAATTCATGACTTATCAGCCGAGGCAGACTGTTATGTGGTTACAGGGGAAGGCCTTATGCTTCTACCTAGGCTAAATTTCATGGCTAAAAACCGGGCTTTGAAATATCCAGGTCAACCCATATTTTTACCAGCTTTGACTAGATATGATCCTAATTCAAAAGCATGGTGTCCAGTCCGCGCATTAAACATGTACAAACAATATACCCACGAATGGCGGACGGACCCAACAGCGTTATGGTTATCGTATATTGAACCTCATAGTAGGGTTTCCAAGGACACCATTTCCAGGTGCCTTGTAGAATCTATTAGATTTTTTATCATAAATCCGCCACAGGTAAACAAGTTGACTTTGCCAAGGCTCACAGTGTTCGCGGCGTAGTGGACGACATTATGTCGGTAGCCCTGTGGCACTGTGAGTCAAGTTTCACCGACCATTACCTCCGTGACACCTCGAATCCTCTTACCTTATCGATTTTGAAAAAATAATGTGTCTCCCTCCCAAGAAAAGGGGGGGGGGGGGGGGGGGGAGCGCATATGACATATGGTCTTCTCTCAGCCATCGGTTGTGTTATCCGATGTTCAAATCATTTCCTGGTTGTGTTTTTCTCACAATTTCATAAGTTCAAGTGCCTTAATCGCAGAAAAGCGCATAGGGAAGAGCTGGTCTTTTGACCTCGCCTCCCTCCCGCCAAGTTCTCTTACGAATTCAGGCAATATCAAAGAGTGTTAGGGAGGTAAGTATACTCTTGAAGTGAAATAAACGAAATCACGGATTTCTTTTTTCACAAGAGAGTTGATACTTACCTCCCTAACACGGACCCAGCCTCTCCGCCCCACAGAGGCTCAGTCTTAAGGCTTTCTAAAGTTGCATTGTGTCAGCCAATAAGTTAGTCAGAGGAAGTACTAGTCTGCGCATGGGCGAGTTTGGTGCTGGCATCCGCCGGACTGTCATCTGACTACCTGCCCAGTACCTAACTGTTTTTAATCTGAGTGTTTATTGAGTGAAAGTCGATATTTGGGAATATCAAAGAGTGTTAGGGGGAGGTAAGTATCAACTCTCGTGAAAAGAGAAGTCCGTGATTTCGTTTATACTGCATATGTATTAATATTACAATCCATTTATAACGTTGTCCCCTACATTTTCCGCTCGCTCACAGACGTTTATTTCACGTTAAGTTTTGCGTTTCGATGGACTTAGACATTTTGGAGCAGAACATTTTAGAGCAGAACGGTAAAGTTTTGTGTTTAGCTCCTTTATGGATAAACTATCAGGCATAGAGTCTTGGGGATGATTATACCTATGGACAAGGATGAGCATGACACTTTTGGAATTTTTTGTCGATTGTAATGTAACTCCTAGACCATTTCAGATAGAAATTTGAAACTTTGGAAATGATTGCAGATATGCCCAGGGATGTGCACGACACTGTTGGAATTTTGCTCTGACATTCCCCCCCCCCCCCCCCCCCCCCAGCACCTGATTAGTAGACTACATTACAAGGAATTATTTTGATCTTGGTTCAAACTGAGGGTGGGGACGGGGTCAAAAGGTCAAAACTGGGCACCAATCGATTGTAATGTAACTCCTAGACCATTTCAGATAGAAATTTGAAACTTTGGAGATGATTGCACATATGGCCAGGGATGTGCATGACACACAATTTTGGTATCCCCACCCCCCACCCACCCAGGGGGAGGGTGTGTGTGGCAAAAAAAGGTGGTCATGTTGCATATAATTTTTAAGCACATGATTAGTAGACTAGATTACAAGGAATTATTTTGATCTTAGGTCAAGCTGATGGTAAGGACGGGGTCAAAGGTGGGCGCCAATCAATTGTAATGTCACTCCTGATAGACCATTTCAGATAGAAACTTGAAACTTTGCGAATGATTGCACACATGGCCAGGGATGTGCATGACACACAATTTTGTTCATTACCATTACATTATTATTGTCACACAACAAATACAAACAGCATGCATTATTATGACCTTTCTTGTAAGGAAAAAGAAAATCAACAACCTTCTACAAATAACCTTCCTAACTGTAGAAATAAGTCAAACAGGCAAGCTTCATCTTTAACCATCGACCATATCCACTAGTTTGTTTAGATTGACATACTGTTTAACTTTTGTGTTTAGTTCTGCTACAGCTAAACTATCAGGCCTTCATAAATAGCATTAGTAATGTATATACATGTATATCACTACTTTATTTTATATAATCATAATAGTTAACCTTTTGTAAATGACCCTTGTATGTAGAATTATATCAACAGACGAGCTCCGTGGTTGCAAAACCACAATTCTGGCTAGCTATGCGCCCCACCCATCTAGCTAGGCTCCACCCACACCTCGCTCATGTTGCACCTATGGCAGCAACAGCGTCCAGTCAAATTAGTTTCAAAAAATTTAACAGCATGTTTATTAAATAGTAGAGACACAATTCATACAACGTGTCAGACTATTAAGAGTTAAAGACGGGCCAAATAGAATCATTTATGACGTATTGATTATGATGTCGTCCTACACGCCGCTTAGCTGATTATGATGTCGGATGGTCGATGGATACTCTGGATAGGTGAATTCTTTCTTATTGATTTCTAAGTTTATGTGGTTGTTTGTGAGCTGGTCATTGTAGACGTGCTTATCTGTGTCTGTCTCTCCCTCAGCATGATATATAACAAAGAAACAGATGAACTTATTGCTGGCAGTATCGGCGGCGTGTTTCGTTGGCTCATCAAAGGGGCAGAGGTAAAGTAGTCATTTATGTTGATTAGCATATATCCTTATGCGTTATACTACTCGGAATAAATTTCAAATTTCCGGGAGGAATGAAACTGACAACAAAAACCAGAGCAAAGTGGAACAAGAGCACAACAAAGACAAAAAAAGACTAATCTTGTATTATAAATATTGGATTGTCGCGTTTTTGTTTTGTCCTCTTTATTTTTGTTTTGTTCCCAGGAAATCTTAAATTTGTTCTCACTATTATACTACATGTAAATTTACATTTAATATTAGTGATAACAGTGTTTAAAATCTACCTCACACCTCACGGTCACATTTAGCCATTTTGGTGACCAAACCGAAAAATTAAAAATTAAAAAATGATGCCCCTGTGTATGCCCAAACCAAAATAAAATGTATTCTGAACATAATTGGATTGCCTAAGGCAGCAAGCAATGTCTTTCAATCCAATTATGTTCAAAATATTCAACAGAACATTACTTGCATCGTGTTCAAAATTTTAGTAACTAATGTATTTCTGTTATTGTTCTGGAAACAATAACTTATATCTGAGCTGTTCTATATATATGTAATAATGGTTAATTATCCACAGTGTGTGAGATTTATCTGCTCTGTCTTTATATTTCAGCGAGGTGAACCACCACGAGAGTTATCCCCCTTTGAAACCACCATCGGCGAACGAGAGGTATGGGATGCAATAAGATGTGATAATCCAGATATACATGCATTCGCACCTGTGTATAATGACCACTCTTTTTGGGCTATAAAATGGTGCTGTGTAGCCCTTTAACATTTCTTAATAGCTTCTGCACTGGTCTTGAGAAATGCCCCTTTACAGATCGAGGTTATTTTTGAAAATTGACAACTGGAATGACTGTCATGATAACTGATCCAGTCATTCAAGTGTTAATTTAAAAAAATAGTCCCTGATCTTCAAATGGACATTTTCTATGAAAAACTTAAAATTTTCTTGAGAAATTTTAAATGTTTAGGCAGGTGGTCGTAAGACTACACACGTTTAAAAACTGCCCTCTTGTAACTGACTTATTATACAAATGTATATATTAGTTAGTTAATTTATTTAACGAAGTGCCGACATTTCTACCACAGAACAATCCAATAATTTTCCACATTGGATGCTAAAAATTCAGATTAGACTCTGTGTAAAATCTGTATTGAACCTTTGAATCTATTGCTGCATCATAAGAGTATTATACCATTCTAGTTTATGACATACAATACTCCTTTATTGTAGTTTATAAGTGCATCATAAACGAACAGAGGAATCCAGTTTTAGCTATTCACCGGCCTTTTCTAGCTAAGCTCCACCCATGCTCAAATTAATTTCAAAATATTTAACAGCTTACCTTTCTAGTTTTCTGGAAATTGATAGGCAGGGAGTTCAGAGATCGATCAATCCCAACATGGACGAGGTGTAGGTGGAGCTTAGATAGAGATCGGTGGGGCATCGCTAAAACTGGAAGGTCCATTTACTGTATGATGCTCCTTTCTCAGACTAGCTGTAATCCTAGTAAACATTTGTTAGACACACCTGTGTTTGTTGCTGGAAAATAATCTGACTTCTTGTGCGTTAATATCCCTGTGTTTATATTTCAGTGGGTCACTGATGTAAGAATGGATTACAGGAATAAACATGTTATAGCTCTCTGTGGTGTCGACATATGTCTCATGAGTTATGAGGTATGTGTGGAGTAATTGCGAACTTAGGCGCACACATACAGCTGGTGCGTGCGTATGCACGTGCGTGCATGAATGCATCTGTGTGCGTGCGTACGCGCATGCATGTCCGAGGCATGTGTGTGTGTGCGTGCATGGCCGAGGCATGTTAGTTAATACAATTTTGAACATAATGTAAGAAGCGCTCTGTTGAGTATTTTGTACGTAGGGTTAAATAATAGTTTGGTTGTCCTATCCCGACTGACCGTAAATAAAAGCTGCTGACTCAAAAAACATTTTTGTAGTTTCCTGCGAAGAATTTTTTTAATTTTCTGGTGTAAGTTCATTGGGAGATTTAATTGACTCCATTCGTCAAAATGGGCTCATATAATAACCTTTAGAAATGGTTTACTGTGTAGTTTCTGTTTCAAGTTCAAATAAAAACCTACAAGTTTTATTCTTTAAATTCAATTTTGTAATGTTATATTTCAGCAAGTAAAAGAAAAAAGAATTTCCCTACCTACTTACCTTACTCCAACCGTCAGGGTCGGGAGAGGACAATTAAAAAATCTTTTAAGGATGGCCTAATTTGATCAGCAGCCATTGCAGTCCAAAATATTCACCAGTACGTTTTAGTTTGTTTTGTTGAGTTAGTTCTATGCTATACTGTATGTTTCTTATGATAACGCTTTATGAATGTATTTTTCATGATTTTCAGACAAACAAGCAAGTTGCCATTATTGATAGCAAGCATGTGGGGTCATTAACCTGGTAAGTGTGAAGCTGCTGCTCATAGAACAGCAAGTAGCAACATTAGAAAAATAAAATTAATTAACTAAATCTTTCCTTGATTCGGAGTCCGTCTTTTTGCAATTTGTCAGGTGTATAAATGCAAAGTTGTCATCTTGGTTAAGTACTCAGAAACATATTCCTTTAAACCTCGAATTTGTTCAAGAAAATTTCAATTTTCTCATAGGGTCATGCTGACCTACTTTTCATGGTCAACTAAATATCACAGAAAATGTTTGTCCGGGGCATAGTTTCAAGACTTTCACATATGGTCACCAAACTTGGTATGTGGATGCATCTTAGGGAGAAGGTGTGCGGAGTATCAAAAGTAGGTCATGCTGACCTGCTTTTCATGGTCGACTGAATATCACAGAAAATGTTTGTCCAGTGCATAGTTTCAAGACTTTTGCACATGTGCTCACCAAATTTTTGGTATGTGGATGCATCTTAGGGAGACGGTGTTGCAGTGTAGAAAAGTAGGTCAAAAGTAGGGCATGCTGACCTACTTTTCATGGTCGACTGAATATCACAAAATGTTTTTTCACATCAAGAGTATACTTACCTCCCTAATAATTTTGATATTGCTAAATATCGGCTTTCACTCAATAAACACTCAGATTAAAACAGTTAGGTGCCCCTACTGGGCATGTAGTCAGAGCGTAGTCTGGTGGATGCCAGCCCCACCACCGCGCATGCGCAGACTAGCACTTCCTCTTTGCTAATTTATTGGCAGAGAGTCTACACATGTTTTTGTGATAGAGCTTTTCTTGACTCAATTCTTAGTGTTTTTGTGAAAATTTGGAAGTGTTTATCCCTGATAAAGATGGCAGGAAGGATGACTTCGCCAGAGGAGGGCCCAGGACCTTTAAATCAGGTGACTTCTAGTAAAATTAGCGAGTTTTGTCCCCGGTGTAATGTGTTTCCGGGACTCGCGATTACCGTGATAAGCGCCTTGTTTAGTTGGTTTATTTCAACTATGTGCTATATAATACTAATCTCTCTTTGTGTTTATGTCCGCAGGTCTGTGTGACGATATGTAATGGACATCACATCAGCAGAGGGTTTGTTTTCTCTCCACCATGGTTCCATTTCCTACTAATACTGTTAGGTTATCTAACCAAAAATTTTATGTCCAGTGAGTCGGAGGCCTAGTATAAAGGTCTTCTCACTTTGCCCTCTTGATCCAATTCCTTCCCTTAGAGGTGGAGAGAGTTAAGAGGCATTCAGTTGGTGGAGTGCTCCAGTTCATCACGTTGGATGGTTTGTCTATACAAAGTGTCCGGTATCTAATTATTGATATGAGGTGATGTTAATTATTTAGAGAGGAAAGGGAGATAATTAACAGTATTTGCCATTGTTATCAGTATATATCTGATGGTTGTGTAGTCGAAATGTCCATTCTGCACATGTTCTGGTTAGAGATACAATTCGTCCTTGCACTTGGATGTTTGTTGGGGATCGATTTTTTCCTGTCATAGGATTAATGACGTCATAATCAGCCTTGCTCTTTATTAACAATTAAAGTTGTCCGAAGCTGGTTTTCTGATGAATATTGATCTTTATGATCATTTCCTTCTCTTGAGTTGGTGAGTTTCTGAGCTTAACTAGATTGCTCATACTCCTCGTCCTTTGCCCTGTTTCAGAGACCTGGTTGTGCGTCCTGTGGACGGTTTTTGAAGGACAAGTTTGTGCCTCATCTCTGTTATCAGTGTAGCCCCTGTGGTCCCTTGCTTAATTGCGAGATATGTAAGCACTGGGGGGGGGGGGGGGGGGGCGAGCTAATGTCCGAATTCTTGTGCTTGCAGGCGAAGGACAAGGTGGTGGAGGAGGAGAAGAAGAAGCAGAAAAGAGAGGTTGTGAGTAAGAAGGGTAAGAGAAAGGCCTCGTCCGCGGTGGACATGGAGGCCTTCCGGACCGAGATGTTGGGAGAGATGAGGAGGACAATAAAGGATTTGGTTCCAGAGTTGCTTCGTGGCATGCTTCCTGGACCAAATCCTTTGCTGGCCTCATCATCTGCTTCGGAGCAGGTAATCCCCACCTCTGAATCACCTTTCCTTAGTACGCTTCCGTTGTTCGAAGATTCAGAAGTGGCCCCATTAGAGGGGGGCGTTCCACGACCCTGGCAGCAGGCTTAGTGCCGCGCCGAATAGGGACCGTGGACGGTTGTCGCTGGAACCCGCGGGCAGCTTATCAGTCCAGGGGTATCCGCACGCCACGGGTGCCAGTACCTCGTATGGCACCTTCCCTGGCCAGTCCGGGTTAGCTCTCTTTGCTGACCCGGAGTCTAATCTGGATGAGGACTACCTGTTGGGGTCGCCGTCTGAGGACGTGGCCATGGATTATGACGTCTGTGCACCCCTCGCGGGGAATACAGGCGACTTATTCCACGGTTCTACTCACGCAGGGGTAGAATCCACGGTTCAGACTGTGGTCCTGGGCGCTGAGGGCCAGCGTTACCGCATACCTCGGCTTGCCGAGAGTGTCGCTGGTGCTGGCCGCGGCCGTGGTGGGGCGGTATGTGCCCCGCGCTCTACCACGGCGCCTGCTCCTGGTCAAGCCAGTGAGATTAGCATGCCGGTGTTGTCAGGCCCGCATGCTCTCCCTGGCTTGCCAGGGATATCAGCGTATCCGCCGTCAAGCTCTGTTGCTTGCGCTCAGGAGGAAGACGAAGGCCCCCGTCTTGTAGAGCGCTCGCAGCTAGCCACGGAGGAGGATTGGTCTGACGCTTGCCAGTGGTTGGTGAGTGTTAGACCAGATCTTCCCGTGGAGCAGTCGGCTAGCCAGCGTGATCACAGGCCGTGGTTAGCTGGTAAGCCTACTGCTAACGCTATGCCTTCTCTGCCGCTGGCAGAGCATCGTTGACATGTTCGAGGCGGCGGAGACGTCCATTAAGTCGAGTGGACATCTCGCTAAGGCCCTGCGCGAGGTGGCCAGGCGTTGCCGCATCGTGCCCCTGGATTACCAGCGGTACGGTGTGGTACCTAAGCCGAGCGTGGATGACCGCGCGGCTTTGGGTGAGGATGCGCGGCCAGGCTCCCGTTCTGACACGGGAGTCTTGTGTTCGAACGCGTTGCGTTCAGCAAATACCGCGTTGCGTGATGCGGAGGAGAGTGGGAGGGCTTCGATTGCCGCTCTGTCCCACGTCTCCCAGCTGTTACAAGGGGTAGTAACAGCATCCGCATCGCGCCAGCCAAGTCCGGTCACAGTCCAGCGAGCCATCCAGGATGGTATCAACCTGGCTCTGGACTGTATGACGCGGGCGGTGACCAGGAGTGTCCGGGCAAGGCGCACATTTGCCTTGGACAATCTGTGCCCGTCCCAGGACCTGTACAATAGGCTACTGCGTACGCCTATGACAGGTCCTGGTCTCTTTGGAGGTGAGGGATGTAGGCACCTCAAGAAGACGGTTACTCTGGTAAATAACCAGAGGGCGCTGCGCGAGCAGTTTGAGGTGCTTCGTCGTGCTAACGTTCGCGCCGCACCCCCTGCGTATTGTCCCCTGCAGGCTCGAGGTGGTGGTGGCCAGGTCAGAGGCCAACCACCATCGCAGCGTCGGCCTCGGCTGTGTGCGATTCGGCCAGCAGCGAGGGGGGCGCAGGCTCCTCAGGCGCAGTCAGCCAGGCAGCCGCTTGCGCACCGAGGTGCGCGCGGTGCTGGTCGTGGCGCGCGAGGATCTGGGCGTGGTAATCGTTCCTGATGGTACGGTTACCGCGGTGAGAACCGCTCCGGTGTTTCTGGCAAAGGAGACAGTGCCGCTCTTGCACTCCTTATGTCCACCTCTATCCCTAGGTGGACCGGTGGGAGGCCGGCTAGCCGACCACATGCAAGAGTGGGAACGGTTAACTCAGGACCGTTTAGTCTTGCGATGGCTTTCAGTCGGGTATCATCCCGATTGGATGACAGGCCCGCCATCGCGACTGTCTCTAGTGCCGATCTGGACTCCAAATCCGAGAGATCCAGAGCAAAGGTCGTGTATCGAGGAGGAAATAAATTCCCTCATACAAAAAGGAGCTATTCAGCCGGCACAAAGGTGTCCAGGCTTCTATTCAACCCTGTTCTTAGTAACAAAAAACACCGGAGAGTGGAGACCAATTCTCAACCTCAAGCCATTGAACAAGTTCATAGAGACGCCCAGTTTCAAGATGGAGACTGTGCGCTCGGTGTTGGCGGGGTTAGAGAGGGGAATGTGGACAGCGTCGATAGATTTGAAGGACGCTTATTTCCACATCCCCATACACAGGAGTTTCCGTCGCTTCCTGAGATTTGCATTCCAGGGCAGACAGTGGGAATTCAGGGTGTTACCCTTCGGAATTTCCACGGCTCCTCGGGTTTTCACCCGTGTGGTTCTTGCGATCACCGCATACCTCCGCAGGAGAAGCATAGCAGTCCACACGTACATAGACGACTGGCTGCTGAAAGCGCACACCCAGGAAAGTTTATCGGCCAGTCTGGAGATTGTTTTGAAGACTCTCACAGACTTGGGCTGGATGATCAATTTCCCAAAATCAGAGCTGACTCCATCCCAGAAGTTTGTTTACCTGGGGATGTTCTTCGATCTAGAGACAGGATATGTTTTTCCTAC
The DNA here is from genome assembly GCA_034401795.1 of Chaetoderma sp. LZ-2023a. Taxonomy (NCBI): domain Eukaryota; kingdom Metazoa; phylum Mollusca; class Caudofoveata; order Chaetodermatida; family Chaetodermatidae; genus Chaetoderma; species Chaetoderma sp. LZ-2023a. The sequence continues at coordinate 33,237,858 of CM067359.1, forward strand.
TCAGGAGAGAGTTCACAAACTCATCTCATTGATTCAGTCAGTGTGCGACAGTCATCATGTCCTGGCACGGGTTTACTTGAGAATGCTGGGGTTGATGGTTTCATTGGAACCAGTCATTCCTCAGGCCGCCTTACGCAGGCAGCCGATCCAGTTATTTCTCATGACACAATGGACCCAGAGTACAGGTGGCTGGACTCGAACGTGTCAGTGTTGGCGCCTCTGATTCATCACCTGCAATGGTGGTTGGACACAGAATCTCTTGGTGGGGGTTATGCTAACCCCTCCCCACCCTCAGGTGACTGTGTATACAGATGCATCGATGGAGGGCTGGGGAGCTTGCCTGGAAGAATCCACGATATCAGGGCTTTGGAATCTGGAACAGTCAAAGGAACATATAAATCTACTGGAGCTAAGAGCAGTAGTCCTGGGCCTGGAACATTTCTTACAGAAAGTTCAGGGCAAGATTGTTCTTATTCGTTCAGACAACTCAACAGTTGTGACTTACATAAACCGCCAGGGTGGAACGAAGTCGCCCAGTCTCTGTATGATGACATGGAGACTGCTTTGTTGGTGCCTGGATCACCAGATTACCTTGAAAGCAGTTCATATTCCGGGAAGGATCTGCTAGCAGACTCATTGAGCCGAAGGATGAGTGTTTTACCCACGGAATGGCAACTAAATCAATGTGTGGCGGATCGTCTGTTCGACCATTGGGGGAAACCCAACATCGATTTGTTCGCAATGAAGAAGAATGCGAAGATGACGACGTACGTCTCTCCGATTCCGGATCCAAGCGCTTTCGCAACAGATGCGTTAGCTATCAGCTGGGGGAGAATGTATGCATACGCATTCCCTCCAGCAATCCTGATTCCAAAAATTCTTCAGAAAATCAGACAAGAGGAATGCCAAGTGCTTCTGATCGCCACGGATTGGCCAAGCCGATCATGGGATACGGATCTGCTGGACCTTCCGGTCTGCAATCCGGTTCCTCTGCCTCTGATGGACGACATTATCTTCCAGGGCAAGGCCCTTCACAACAATCCGTCAATGTTCAGATTGACTGCGTGGATGTTGTCAAGGAATCTAGAATTAAGGAGGGCTTTTCTGAGCAAGCAGCCATGATTATGGCCAAAGCCAGGAGGGGGTCAACCTCCAGAGCATATAATTATAAAATCAACAGATTTGCAGAATGGTGCTCAAAAAGATGTATTGATCCAATGGATTCATCTATTCAGGTAGTAGCTGATTTCCTCTGTCACCTGTATGATGCCTATAGCCTCAAGCCTAACTCTATTGCTGGTTATAAGTCAGCTTTAATGTCTGTTATTCCTTGCTTGGCTAAGAGGGGAAGTGATGAAGTAAATACATTAAATGTATTAATTAAAGGCATGGGCAATCTAAGACCAAGGAATCCCCCTGTGATTCCGTCTTGGAGTTTATCGCTAGTGCTTCAAGTACTAGGTGATAAGCCTTTTGAACCACTTAGTTCCATTTCTATGAAACTATTAACACTGAAGACTGTGTTTTTAATTGCTGCGGCCTCGGCTAGGCGTAGAAGTGAAATTCATGCCTTATCAGCCGAGGATGACCGTTTTGTGGTTTCAGGGGAAGGCCTTAAGCTGCTACCTAGGATTAATTTCTTGGCTAAGAATCAGTCGTTGAAATATCCAGGTCAACCTATTGTTTTGCCTGCTTTAACTAGATATGATCCTAATTCTAAAGCATGGTGTCCCGTCCGGGCGCTTCTCCGGTACAAGCAACGTACATCGGAGTGGCGCACCGACCAGTCGGCGTTATGGTTGTCATATATTGAACCCCATGGCAGGGCTTCTAAGGACACCATTTCCAGGTGGATTGTAGAATGCATTCAGTTTTGTCATAAATCCGCCACCGGGAAGCAGGTTGACGTGGCCACGGCTCACAGTGTCCGCGGCGTAGTGACATCCACTGCCCTATTTAATGGGGTCCCTGTGGATGATATTATGTCGGTGGCTCAGTGGCACTGTCAGTCAAGTTTTACAGACCATTATCTCCGTGACACCTCTAATCCTCTCGCCTTGTCGATTTTGAAAAAATAACTAGGCTTATATTTTTGATGGGGTTTCCTCATTGCTTATATATTTCACAATTAATTTATGGAAACAACCACTTTGTTGGGACTGCATCGTTCTTCACCAATGGGAAGAGGATGTCAGCAGCCATTTTAACAAGGTCAGTCTTGTGCATGGGTTGTCCATTGTTGATTGTCTTGTCACGTTACCTGTTATTAATATGATGATGGTTTTGTGTATTTATGTGGTTCATTGTTGAGATTATACGAAAATGGAGTTTTTCGTCTCTGTCCTATAGTACATGGCACTTGTACGTAGAGAGCGTATAGGACATTGAGGTCATTCGACTCTTCCTCCCAGGAAGGAGGGGGGGGAGCGCATATGACATTCGGTCATCTCTCATACATCGGTGGTGTTATCCGATGGTTAGTCAAATCCTGACTGTTTTTTCATACAGTTTCAGGAGTTTAAGTGCCTTAAACGCACAAAAGCGTATAGGGATGAGCTGGTCTTTTGACCTCGCCTCCCTCCCGCCGAATTCACTGTCGAATTCTGGCAATATCAAAAGTATTAGGGAGGTAAGTATACTCTTGATGTGAAATAAACGAAATCAAGGATTTCTTTTTTCACGAGAGAGTTGAAACTTACCTCCCTGGATACGGACCCGGCCTCTCCACCCCACAGAGGCTCGGTCTTCAGGCTCTTAATAGTTGCATGTGTATCAGCCAATAAATTAGTCAGAGGAAGTGCTAGTCTGCGCATGCGCGGTGGTGGGGCTGGCATCCGCCAGACTACGCTCTGACTCCCTGCCCAGTAGGGGCACCTAACTGTTTTAATCTGAGTGTTTATTGAGTGAAAGCCGATATTTAGCAATATCAAAAGTATCTAGGGAGGTAAGTATCAACTCTCTCGTGAAAAAATAAATCCTTGATTTCGTTTAGTCCGTGCCATAGTTTCTAGACTTGCACACAATTGGTCACCAAACTTGGTATGTGGATGCATCTTAGCGAGGTCTGCGGAGTATGAAAAGCAGGTCAAATGTAGGTCATGCTGACCTACCTTTCATGGTCGACTGAATATCACAGAAAATGTTTGTCCATGCCAGAGTTTCAAGACGTTTACACATATGGACACCAAACTTGGTATGTGGATGCATCTTACAGAGAAGGTGGGCACATTATGGAAAGTAGGTCATGCTGACCTACTTTTCATGGTCGACTGAATATCACAGAAAATGTTTCTCCAGGCTATAGTTTCAAGACTTTTTCACATATGGTCACCAAACTTGGTATTGATTATTGCAGAAAATATCTCTGTTCATTTTGAACATAGTTTTTATATGTATTTTTCATATGGTGCCAAGCAAAGTCTAAGTGTGTTTATTTAGAGAAACCTAGATTTTGTTTTTATTAAGCTATCCTTAACAAATTGTTCGTTAGGGCAAATCCCGCCAGACCAAAAGAATGATGGCCCACTGAATCATTCCTACTCCCCAAATTGTTGATTTAACATCATTACCCTAAACCAACAATATTTTAAGGATGGCCTAATATGGTGATATCTCATTGACAATTTCAAGTTCGCTTCTCTGTGTCTGAGCCACAGTTCCAAACCTTTCCCTGAAGCATATTCCTTCAGGGTTATCCATTCAGTTTCTCTGCAGAGTATGCCTTCGGGGAGCATAAATCAATTTATTGATTTGCCTTGTTGTTTTTGTGTGGTGATCTAAGTGTTCACATGTAGATTATTGTTTTTGAATTATATATAAGTGTTTACATGTAGATTATTGTTTTTGATATTATAAGCTAAATCTTCACATGTAGATTATTGTGTTTGGATAAGTGTTCACATGTAGATTATTATCTTTGAATTATGATATAAGTGTTCACATGTAGATGACTGTTTTTGATTACGTGTTCACATGTAGATTATTGTTTTTTCGATTATGACCGAAGTATTCACATGTAGATTATTGTTTTTGGATAAGTGTTCACATGTAGATTGTTGTTTTTGAATTATTATCTAAGTGTTCACAGGTAGCTTATTGTTTTTGAATTATGATATAAGTGTTCAGAATAAAAATCATGTAAATTATTGTCTTTGAATTATGATCTATGTGTTCACATATAGATTATTGTTTTTGGATGATGACCTAAGTGTTCACATGTAGATTATTGTTTTTTAATTGTATCCTAAGTGTTCACATGTAGATTATTGTTTTTTAATTATATCCTAAGTGTTCACATGTAGATTATTGTTTTTAAATAATAACCTAAGTATTCACATGTAGATTATTGTTTTTGAATTATGGTTTAAGTGTTCACATGGAGATTATTGTTAGCTCACCTGGCCTGAGAGGCCAAGTGAGCTTATGTCGTGGCGACCGCCCGTCGTGTGTCCGTCCGTTTGTCAACTTTTCCTTTAAAACGACTTCTCAAGAACCACAATTATATTTGGCAGGAAGCAACCCTAGGGCATAGAGATTCCAAGATGGCCACGGCCAAAATAACCAATTTTTAGAAACACTTTATCTATTGCAACGGTAGACCCAAGTTTGTTCAAGGCAACCTGATTGGCTGATTTGCTTGATGGCCATCTTGGATGACCTAGTTTTTGCGAAAATGACTTCTTGTCCTGAACCGCTGAAGGGATAGAGCTGAAATTTTGTAAATATGCTTAGGGACCAAGCGCCTTTCAAGTTTGTTCAAGGGAAGTTTGTTCGTTAAAAAACATGGCCACCATCAACCAATCAAAATTCAGCGTTTCTAGGTCATATTGACTTTTTTATATTTGATGTATTTTGATGGCGAAAATTGCTTTATATATGCTTATCAGTGTGTCGAGTTTAAATATGCCAATTTCGAGACTGTCGGATGAACGCTTTGGATGCCATCTTGGTTTGTTTTCCCACCAAAGGCTTCCATAGTAAAGCAATGGGCCCATAGTAAAGCAATGGGGAATTCTTTAAACGACTTCTTCTCAAGAATCACTTGGCCGATTTCAATTATATTTGGGAGGAAGCATTCATAGGGCATAGAGATCTAAGTTTGTTCAAATGAACCCGAACGGCCAATTTGTCCGGCGGCCATCTTGGATTTAGACAGATTTTAGGAAATGTCTTGAAAAATCTTCTCCGAAACGGCTTGGGGGATTGAAGCAAACATCATGAAATATGATATATGGCAAGGGAACTTGATTGGTCAAATGGTTCGGCGGCCATCTTGGTTGACCTAGTTCAACCTACGATACGATATTGATAATTTATTTGATGATCGTCAAAAGAAAAGTTCAAAGATACCATACTTCATTGACTAGCTAATTTCTAATGCACCAACAGTATTTATTAGCTCACCTGGTCCTTTAAACAACTTCCGCTCAAGAACCACTGGACCGATTTCATTTATATTTGGCAGGAAGCATCCTTAGGGCATAGGGATCCAAATTTGTTCAAAGGAACCCGATCGGCCAATTTGGCCGGTGGCCATCTTGGATTTAGGCCGATTTTTAGGAAATGTCTTTACAAATCTTCTCCGAAACCGCTTAGGGGATTGATGCAAATCTCATGAAATATGATCTATGGCAAGAGCTGAACCAAATTTGTTCAGAGAAACCTAATTGGTCAAATGGGTCGGCGGCCATCTTGGTTGACCTAGTTGTAGCATAAATGACTTCTCCGGAACCGCTGAAGGAATCAGGCCGAAATTTGGCAGATAAAGTTTGTTCAAGGGAAGTTGATCCGTCAAAAAACATGTCCGCCGTAGGCCAATCAAAATATAGCATGTTTGGTGGCTATATTGGATTTTTTTATTTGATAGAATTTGAGGCCGAAATTGGTTTTGTATTTGTTTTGCAGTAGTCTGATCACAAATTTGTAGTTTTCGAAACTGTCAGATAAACGATTTGGCGGCCATCTTGTATCATTTTCCCACCTAAGACTCCCATACTAAAGCAATGGGAAATTTAAAATGTTTTCTTCTCGAGAACTATTGGGCTGATTTCAATTATATTTCGCAGGAAGCATCCTTAGGCCATAGAGATTCAAGTTTGTTCAAACGAAGCCGATCGTCCAATTGGGCCGGTGGCCGTCTTGGATTTTGGCCGATTTTTAGAAACGTCTTTAAAAATCTTCTCCGAAACCCCTTGGGGGGGATTGATGCAAAACTCATGAAATATGATTTATGGCAAGTGCTGAATGAAGTTTGTTCAATTTGAATTGATTGGTCTAATGGTTTGGCAGCCTTCTTGGTTGACCTAGTTGTAGCAAAAATGACTTCTACAGAACCCCTGAAGGGACCGGGCCGAAATTTGGCAGATATGATTAGCGCCTAACGGCCATTAAAGTTTGTTCAAGAGAAGTTGATCCATCAAAAAACATGACCGCCGTGGACCAATCAAAATATAGTATGTTTGGTGGCCATTAGAGCTGGACGGTCTGACGGTAGTACCGTGAGGACGGCGGTATACCGTGAACCGATACCGTGACCATTGACATTTCCAAATACCGTGAATACCGTCCATAATGTTTGAACAATATTTGAGAAATATATTCATAAAATCTGCCTTGACCAAGAGTAAATAGGTGCTAATAGTGCCAAAAATACAGGCATCCCTACCTATTAGCCGAGTTGAGGTGAAAGGGTCGTTGTAAAAACAAACATCAAGACGTCAATTACAAAATAATGACAGGCAGAATTGTATGTCAAACGTACGTCTTGAAAGTCTCATGGTAAAATTGCTTTATTTAAAACATCTAATGTCATTCTCTGTCCGTCCGCCGGTGGTAATTACACTATAATATATTCCCTATTCCCGTTTCTATTATTTGTAATTTATTACTCCAAGCATTTTGTCATCGAACAAACACGCTAGAATAACAAAATAACATACAAACTGCGTGCTATTCAAACACAACAGCGATCTCGCAAAGACGTATCTGATTGGTCGTTCATGGACTAGACCATGGGAAAATACATTACTATGCTGAATTTATCAATGGAAATTTACTAAAACGTAGTATTTGCTATTTTATTAAGAACGAGCAACGTTGAAGTCGTTATTTTTTTATTTTTCAGGCTTGTTTTAAGAAATTTCTTTAAGGATTAAATCCAGTTTAAGTTACGACACCTAAAAATTATAGTGTTTTAGTTTTTGTAATTCATTTTTCAACTGGCTACACGTCGGAAGTTCGCGGAAATAGCTTTTTACACGCATTGTTCACGTGAAGCATGGCGAGTAACGAGTCTGCACATCGGGTACTTGGTAATTATCAGGAGCTTTGGAATCGGCTATATTCAATGTCGTGTTATATGTATGTGTATAGGCATGTTTTCGCGAGTAACAGAATATACGACTCCAACAGAAATAAAAGAGTACAACACTCGCCCCGTTTAAATACTCGCGGATTTTGTCTAGACTATGTTTATCAAAGCGCTCGACTGCCAAAATAAAATGTGGCGTTTGCTGGTCGCATGCATTAATAGCAAGAACAATCCAGATTGAAAATAGTGCGCCCCAATGTCTCAAACAGCGGGTTATAGTTAGCGAGTCTACCACACCCTTTGACCGATATTCCCGTGAATGATATTACGTCAATAAAAATAGTGACCTAATAAAATCGTGAAACTAAACAGTCGTAATAGCCATGTTTTTCTTCTCTAAATCAGGAAGCCGATTTATTTATTTTGCCTATATTTACCGTTGATTGGAGATGGATGTGAAAAGGAAATGGGAAAAATTGTTCTAATTTCTTGGCATTCCCCAAGCTGAGATGACGGTATACCGTGGTACCGCGGTATTTTTTCATGGTACCGATACCGTCATGTAAATATCAATACCGCCCAGCTCTAGTGGCCATATTGGATTTTTTTATTTGATGGACTTTGAGGCTGAAATTGTTTTAATAGTTTTTTGGGTATTCTGATCTCAAATTTGCAATTTTCAAAACTGTCGGATAAACGGTTTGGCGACCATCTTGGATCATTTTCCCGCTAAAAGCTCCCATACTAAAGCAATGGGAAATTTGAAATGTTTTCTTCTCGAGAACTTCCTCGCCGATTTCAATTATATTTAGCAGGAAGCATCCTTAGGGTGTAGAGATTCAAGTTTCTTCAAACGAGGCCGATCGGCCAATTGGGCCGGTGGCCATCTTGGATTTTGGCCGATTCTTAGAAATGTTTTTAAAAATCTCCGAAACCGCTTATGGGATTGATGCAAACCTGATGAAATATGATTTAGGGCAAGAGCGGAGCTAAGTTTGTTCAAGGGAACTTGATTTGTCAAATGGTTTTGCGGCCATTTTGGTTGACCTAGTTGTATCGAAAACAACTCCAGAACCGCTGAAGGGATCGGGCTGAAATTTGGCAGATATGATTTGGGACCAAGGGCCATTAAAGTTTTTTCAAGGGAAGTTGATCCGTCAAAAAGACCTGGACACCATGGGCCAATCAAAATATGGCATGTTTGGCGTTCATATTGGATTTTTTTATTTGATGGATTTTGAGGCTGAAATTGGTTTTATGTGTGTCTTTGGGTATTCTAGTCTCAAATTTGTGATTTTCGAAGCTGTCGGATAAACGGTTTGGTGGGCATTTGGTTGATAAAGAGCATTCTAGATGAAATCCATATGGTCCAGGTGAGCGATATAGGCCCCTTGGGCCATTTTTTTTTGAATTATAGTCCAAGTGCTCACATGTAGATTATTGTTTTTGAATTATGATCTAAATGTTCACATGTAGATTATTGTTTTTGAATTATGATCTAAATGTTCACATGTAGATTATTGTTTTTGAATTATGATCTAAATGTTCACATGTAGATTTTTGTTTTTGAATTATGATCTAAATGTTCACATGTAGGTTATTGTTTTTGAATTATGATCTAAGTGTTTACATGTAGATTATTGTTTTTGAATTATGATCTAAATGTTCACATGTAGATTTTTGTTTTTGAATTATGATCTAAATGTTCACATGTAGATTATTGTATTTGAATTATGATCTAAATGTTCACATGTAGGTTATTGTTTTTGAATTATGATCTAAGTGTTTACATGTAGATTATTGTTTTTGAATTATGATCTAAATGTTCACATGTAGATTTTTGTTTTTGAATTATGATCTAAATGTTCACATGTAGATTATTGTTTTCGAATTATGATCTAAGTGTTTACATGTAGATTATTGTTTTTGAATTATGATCTAAATGTTCACATGTAGATTATTGTTTTTGAATTATGATCTAAATGTTCACATGTAGATTATTGTTTTTGAATTATAGCCTAAGTGTTCACATGTAGATTATTGTTTTTTAATTATATCCTAAGTGTTCACATGTAGATTATTGTTTTTTATTTGTATCCTAAGTGTTCACATGTAGATTATTGTTTTTTATTTGTATCCTAAGTGTTCACATGTAGATTATTGTTTTTTAATTATATCCTAAGTGTTCACATGTAGATTATTGTTTTTTATTTGTATCCTAAGTGTTCACATGTAGATTATTGTTTTTTAATTATATCCTAAGTGTTCACATGTAGATTATTGTTTTTTAATTATATCCTAAGTGTTCACATGTAGATTATTGTTTTTTATTTATATCCTAAGTGCTCACATGTAGATTATTGTTTTTTATTTATATCCTAAGTGCTCACATGTAGATTATTATTTCAGCTGTATCTTCTACAATAATGCTGAGTATTTCATTACTGGTGGAAAAGCTGGGCGAATTAAAGTAAGTTAACCCTTTAACCCTTGAATTTGCTCAAGAACATTTATATCATCATATGAAAAACTTCCATTTGCAGGCCACGAGGACACTATTTTTTAAAATTTACCAGTGGAAAGACTGGCTCATTAAGCCAGTCATTCCAATGGTAAAATTTCAAAAATACTCTTCTGTTAACCTGCAAATTGTTTTCTCTGAGGACCACCCCAGAAGCGTTTTTTGGCAAGCTGGAGGGCAAAAGTGTTAATAAGAATTAAGAATAAAAATAATACCAATATCTTCTTAATTACAGAATTTCTTCTTATAATCTCTAATATATAAGTGGATGAATCCAGTTTATCAATTAATCATATGATGTCATAATCAACTACTGTCATAATCAACTACGTCACATGTAGGCTGACATCATAATCAGTTAAGGCATGAATGACACGATTTAGTCCATTATATTTCACTTCAAGAGTATACTTACCTCCCTAATACTTTTGATATTGCTAAATATTGGCTTTCACTCAATAAACACTCAGATTTAAAACAGTTAGGTGCCCCTACTGGGCAGGGAGTCAGAGCGTAGTCTGGCGGATGCCAGCCCCACCACCGCGCATGCGCAGACTAGCACTTCCTCTTTGCTAGATTATTGGCAAAGAGAACACACATGTCTTTTTGAGTCATAAGCTTTTCTTGCTCTTAAACTGTTATTTAGTGTATATTTTGGAGTGATAGTATCTGATTTGTATGGCAGGAGGGAACACTTCGCCACAGGAGGACTTAGGACCTTTAAATCAGGTGACTTCTAGTAAAATTAGCGAGTTTTCTTCCCGGTGTATTGTGTTTCCGGGACTCGCGTTTACCGTGGTAAGTGCCTTGGTTAGTTGGTTTATGTCAACTCGGTGCTACCTAAGACTAATTTCTCTTTCTGTTTATGTCCACAGGTCTGTATGACGCTAGGTGGTGACATCACAGTAGCAGAGAGTTAGTTTTCTCTCCACCATGGTTCCATTTCCTACTAACACTGTTAGGTTATCTAACCAAATGAAAAAATATGTCCAGTGAGTTGGAGGCCTAGTATAAAGGTCTTCTCACTTTGCCCTCTTGATCCAATTCCTTCCCCATGAGGTGGAGAGAGTTAAGAGGCGTGCAGATGGTGGAGTTCTCCGGTTCGTCACGTTGGATGGTTTGTCTATACAAAGTGTCAGGTATCTAGTTATTGATAATGTGGTGATGTTAATTATTGTAAACAAACAAAGGGAGATAATTAACATTTTTGCCAGAAAAGAGTTATCTATATGTATCTGATGGTTGTGTAGTCGACTTATCCATTCAGCATACAATTCGTCCTTGCACTTGGATGTTTTGTTGGGATCGAATTTTTCCTGTCACGGGATTAATGACGTCATAATCAGCCTGGCGATGTGTTTATCAGCAATTCAAGCGCTATGCTGGTTTCTGATGTATATTGATCTTTATGATCGTTTTCCTTCTCTTTGAGTTGGATTGAGTTTCTAAGCTTAACTAGTTGCTCATACTCCTTGTCCTTTGCCCTGTTTCAGGGACCGGGTTGCGCGTCCTGTGGACGTTTTCTTCATGGAAAGTTCTGGCCTCATCTGTGCTATCGATGTAGCCCTTGTGGTCCCTTGGTTAATTGTGACATATGTAAGCACTGGGGGGGCGAGTTAATGTCCGAATTCGTGTGCTGCTTACAGGCGATGGACAAGGTGGTAGAGGAGGAGAAGAAGAAGAAGCGGAAACGAGAGGTTGTAAGTAGGAAGGGTAAGGGGAAGGTCTCGTCCGCGGTGGATATGGAGGCCTTCCGGACCGAGATGTTGGGAGAGATGAAGAGGACAATAAAGGATTTGGTTCCAGGGTTGCTTCGTGGCATGCTTCCTGGACCAAATCCTTTACTGTCCTCATCATCGGCTTCGGAGCAGGTAATCCCCGCCTCTGGATCGATTTTCCTTAGTCCGCTTCCGTTGTTCGACGATTCAGAGGTGGCCCCATTAGAGGGGGCGTTCCACGGCCCTGGCAGCAGGCTTATTGCCGCGCCGATAGGGGACCGTGGACGGTTGTCGCTGGAACCCGCGGGCTGCTTATCAGTCCAGGGGTATCCGCACGCCGCGGTGGCCAGTACCTCCTATGGCACCGTTCCTGGTCAGCCCGGGTTAGCTCTCTTTGCTGACCCGGGGTCTAATCTTTCTGACCAGGGTGATGAGGATTACCTGCTAGGGTCGCCGTCTGACGACGTGGACATGGATGAAGACGTTTGTGCACCCCTCGCGGGGAATACAGGCGCCTTATTCCACGGTTTTACTCACCCTGGAGTAAAGTCCGCGGCTCAGGTGGTGGCCCAGGGCGCTGCTGATGGCCAGCGGTACCGCATACCTCGGCTTGCCGAGGGTGTTGCTGGTGCTGGCCGGGCCCGTGGTGAGACTATATATACCCCGCGCTCTGCCACGGTGCCTGCTCCTGGTCAAACCAGTGATATTCTCATGCCGGTGCTGTCAGGCCCGCGTGTTTTCCCTGGCTTGCCAGGTGTATCAGCATACCCGCCGTCAAGCTCTACTGCTTGCGCTCAGGAGGAAGACGAAGGACCCCGTCTTGTAGAGCGCTCGCAGTTAGCCACGGAGGAGGATTGGTATGACGCTTGCCAGTGGTTGGTGAGCGTTAGGCCTGATCTGCCCGTGGAGCAGTCGGCTAGCCAGCGTGTTCACACGCCGTGGTTAGCTGGGAAACCGACTGCTAACGCTATGCCTTCTCTGCCGCTGGCGGAGCATGTCGTTGACATGTTCAAGGCGGCGGAGTCGTCCATTAAGTCGAGTGGACGTCTCGCGAAGGCCCCTCGCGAGGTGGCCAGGCGTTGTCGCATCGTGCCCCTGGATTACCAGCGGTACGGTGTGGTACCCAAGCCCAGCGTGGATGACCGCGCGGCTTTGGGTGAGGATGCGCGGCCAGGCTCCCGTTCTGACACGGGTGTCTTGTGCTCGAACGCGTTGCGTTCGGCGAATACCGCGTTGCGTGATGTGGAGGAGAGTGGGAGGGCATCGATTGCCGCTCTGTCCCACGTCTCCCAGCTGTTACAGGGGGTAGTAACGGCATCCGCATCGCGCCAGCCAAGTCCGGTCACTGTCCAGCGAACCATCCAGGATGGTATTAACCTGGCGCTGGACTGTATGACTCGGGCGGTGACCAGGAGTGTCAGGGCAAGACGCACGTTTGCCCTGGACAATCTGTGCCCGTCTCAGGACCTGTACAATAGGCTACTGCGTACGCCTATGACGGGCCCTGGTCTTTTTGGAGGTGAGGGATGTCGACACCTCCAGGAGACGGTCACCCTGGTGAATAATCAGAGGGCGCTGCGCGAGCAGTTTGAGGTGCTGCGTCGTGCTAACGTTCGCGCCGCGGCCCCGGCGTATCGTCCCCTGCAGGCTCGAGGTGGTGCTGGCCAGGTCAGAGGCCAGCCACCGTCGCAGCGTCGGCCTCGGCCGCGTGCGATTCGGCCAGCAGCGAGGGGGGGCACAGGTTCCTCAGGCGCCGTCAGCCAGGCAGCCGCCCGCGCACCGAGGTGCGCGCGGGGCGGGGCGGGGCGCGCGAGGATCTGGGCGTGGTTATCGGTCCTGACAGGACGCTTACCGCGGTAAGAACCACTCCGGTGTGTATGGCGACGGAGACAGTGCCGCTCTTGCATGCCTCGTGTCCACCGCGGTCCCTAGGTGGACCGGTGGGAGGCCGGCTAGCCGACCACATGCAAGAGTGGGAACGGTTAACTCAGGACCGTTTAGTCTTGCGATGGCTTTCCGTCGGGTATCATCCAGAGTGGGTGACAGGCCCGCCGTCGCGACTGTCTCTGGTGCCAGTCTGGACTCCCATTCCGAGAGATCCAGAGCAAAGGTTGTGTATCGAGGAGGAGATAAATTCCCTCATACAAAAGGGAGCTATTCAGCCGGCACAAAGGTGTCCGGGCTTCTATTCAACCCTGTTCTTAGTAACAAAACGCACCGGAGGGTGGAGACCGATTCTCAACCTCAAGCCATTGAACAAGTTCATCGAGACGCCCAGTTTCAAGATGGAAACGGTGCGCTCGGTGTTGGCGGGGTTGGAGAGGGGGATGTGGACGGCGTCGATAGATTTGAAGGACGCTTATTTCCACATCCCCATCCACGGGAGTTTCTGTCGCTTCCTGAGATTTGCATTCCAGGGCAGACAGTGGGAATTCAGGGTGTTGCCCTTCGGAATTTCCACGGCTCCTCGGGTTTTCACCCGTGTGGTTCTTGCGATCACAGCATACCTCCGCAGGAGAAGCATAGCAGTCCACACGTAGATAGACGACTGGCTGTTGAAAGCGCACACCCGGGAAAGTTTGTCCGCCAATCTGGAGATTGTTTTGAAAATTCTCACAGACTTGGGCTGGATGATCAATTTCCCAAAATCAGAGCTGACTCCATCCCAGAAGTTTGTTTACCTGGGGATGTTCTTCGATCTAGAGACAGGATATGTTTATCCTACTCAGGAGAGAGTTCAGATACTCATCTCATTGATTCAGTCAGTGTGCGACAGTCGTCATGTCCTGGCACGGGTTTACTTGAGAATGCTGGGGTTGATGGTTTCGTTGGAACCAGTCATTCCTCAGGCCGCCTTACGCAGGCGGCCGATCCAGTTGTTTCTCATGACACAATGGACCCAGAGTACAGGTTCGCTGGACTCGAATGTGTCAGTGTTGGCGCCTCTGATTCACCACCTGCAATGGTGGTTGAATACAGAGAATCTCTTGCCGGGGGTTTTGCTAACCCCTCCCCACCCTCAGGTGACTGTGTATACAGATGCATCGATGGAGGGCTGGGGAGCTTGCCTGGAAGAATCCACGATATCAGGGCTTTGGAATCTGGAACAGTCAAAGGAACATATAAATCTACTGGAGCTAAGAGCAGTAGTCCTGGGCCTGGAACATTTCTTACAGAAAGTTCAGGGCAAGATTGTTCTTATTCGTTCAGACAACTCAACAGTTGTGACTTACATAAACCGCCAGGGCGGAACGAAGTCGCCCAGTCTCTGTATGATGACATGGAAACTGCTTTGTTGGTGTCTGGATCACCAGATTACCTTGAAAGCAGTTCATATTCCGGGAAGGTTAAACCTGCTAGCAGACTCATTGAGCCGAAGGATGAGTGTTTTACCCACGGAATGGCAACTAAATCAATGTGTGGCGGATCGTCTGTTCGACCATTGGGGGAAACCCAACATCGATTTGTTCGCAACGAAGAAGAATGCGAAGATGACGACGTACGTCTCTCCGATTCCGGATCCAAGCGCTTTCGCAACAGATGCGTTAGCTATCAGCTGGGGGAGAATGTATGCATACGCATTCCCTCCAGCAATCCTGATTCCAAAAATTCTTCAGAAAATCAGACAAGAGGAATGCCAAGTGCTTCTGATCGCCCCGGATTGGCCAAGCCGATCATGGTATACGGATCTGCTGGACCTTCTGGTCTGCAATCCGGTTCCTCTGCCTCTGATGGACGATATTATCTTCCAGGGCAAGGCCCTTCACAACAATCCGTCAATGTTCAGATTGACTGCGTGGATGTTGTCAAGGAATCTAGAATTAAGGAGGGCTTTTCTGAGCAAGCAGCCATGTTTATGGCCAAAGCCAGGAGGGGGTCAACCTCCAGAGCATATAATTATAAAATCAACAGATTTGCAGAATGGTGCTCAAAAAGATGTATTGATCCAATGGATTCATCTATTCAAGTAGTAGCTGATTTCCTCTGTCACCTCTATGATGCCTATAGCCTCAAGCCTAACTCTATTGCTGGTTATAAGTCAGCATTAATGTCTGTTATTCCTTGCTTGGCTAAGAGGGGAAGTGATGAAGTAAATACATTGAATGTATTAATTAAAGGCATGGGCAATCTAAGACCAAGGAATCCACCTGTGATTCCGTCTTGGAGTTTATCGCTAGTGCTTCAAGTACTAGGTGATAAGCCTTTTGAACCACTTAGTTCCATTTCTATGAAACTATTAACACTGAAGACTGTGTTTTTAATTGCTGCGGCCTCGGCTAGGCGTAGGAGTGAGATTCATGCCTTATCAGCCGAGGATGACCGTTTTGTGGTTTCAGGGGAAGGCCTTAAGCTGCTACCTAGGATTAATTTCTTGGCTAAAAATCAGTCGTTGAAATATCCAGGTCAACCTATTATTTTGCCTGCTTTAACTAGATATGATCCTAATTCTAAAGCATGGTGTCCCGTCCGGGCGCTGCGCCGGTACAAACAACGTACGGCGGCATGGCGCACCGACCAGTCAGCGTTATGGTTGTCATATATTGAACCCCATGGGAGGGCTTCTAAGGACACCATTTCCAGGTGGATTGTGGAATGCATTCAGTTTTGCCATAAATCCGCCACCGGGAAGCAGGTTGACGTGGCCAAGGCTCACAGTGTCCGCGGCGTAGTGACTTCCACGGCCCTATTTAATGGGGTCCCTGTGGATGATATTATGTCGGTGGCTCAGTGGCACTGTGAGTCAAGTTTTACAGACCATTATATCCGTGACACCTCTAATCCTCTCGCCTTGTCGGTTTTGAAAAAATAAATCGGTTTATATTTTTTGAGGTGGTTTTTCCTCATTACTTATATATTTCACAATTAATTTATGGAAACACCCACTTTTTTGGGCCTGCATCAGTCTTTACCAATGGGAAGATGATGTCAGCAGCCTTTTCAACAAGGTCAGTCTTGTTCATGTGTTGTCCGTTGTTGATTGTATTGTCACGATTACCCGTTATTAATATGGTGATGGTTTGTGTATTTGTGTGGTTCATTGTTGAGAGTTACGAAAATGGAGCTTTTTCGTCTCTGTCCTGTAGTACATGGCACTTGTACGTAGAGAGCGTATAGGACATTGAGGTCAGTCGACTCTTCCTCCCTGGAAGGAGGGGGGGGGGAGCGCATATGACATTCGGTCATCTCTCATACATCGGTGGTGTTATCCGATGGTTAGTCAAACCCTGACTGTTTTTTTCTTACAGTTTCAGAAGTTTAAGTGCCTTAAACGCAGAAAAGCGTATAGGGATGAGCTGGTCTTTTGACCTCGCCTCCCTCCCGCCAGATTCACTTTCGAATTCTGGCAATATCAAAAGTATGAGGGAGGTAAGTATACTCTTGAAGTGAAATAAACGAAATCTAGGATTTCTTTTTTCACGAGAGAGTTGATACTTACCTCCCTAGATACGGACCCGGCCTCTCCACCCCACAGAGGCTCGGTCTTCAGGCTCTTAATAGTTGCATGTGTGTCAGCCAATAAATTAGTCAGAGGAAGTGCTAGTCTGCGCATGCGCGGTGGTGGGGCTGGCATCCGCCAGACTACGCTCTGACTCCCTGCCCAGTAGGGGCACCTAACTGTTTTAAATCTGAGTGTTTATTGAGTGAAAGCCAATATTTAGCAATATCAAAAGTATTAGGGAGGTAAGTATCAACTCTCTCGTGAAAAAAGAAATCCTAGATTTCGTTTAAACTCTTATAAGAAATAATCTGTTAAGCTGTATGAATTGTGCATGTATGTCGTTACTATTTAATAAAACAGTCTTTTGAATATTTTGAAACTAATTTGACTGGGCCATAGGCAGTAACAGCACCCAGTCAAATTAGTTTCAAAATATTCAATAGCTTACCTGTATAGTTTTCAGAAAATTGAGGTTGAGAGAGTGCAGTGATCGATTGATCCCAACATGGGCATAGCGTGTGTGGGCATAGCTAAAACTGGATTAATCCATTGATAGTGGGTCGCTTCCTTAAACCTTTAATGGTCAAGCCGGCCAAAATCGTCCTCTGCAGTGATCTTGAATATTCTTCTGTCGGTCAAGATACGGCGATTTCTGAGAATTTACCACTGGAATACTGAACTCGATAAGAGCCATTTCAGTGGTAAATTGTTAAAAATAGACATCTTGGCCTACAAATTGACATTCAAGAAGCAAATGTGTTTATTTTCTTGACCAATCTTGACCATTAAACTTGTTAGGTTGCATCTAAATTTGAGGTCAATGGGTCAAGTATCTACTTCACAGCTGAACTACGTACATTGCGGAATATACATGTACATTTTTCGCTATAACTGGAAGGCAAGAAGGTAAAACACCAAATTTGGCACATACATTCAAATTGTGGCTTGCTCGAAATAATTTTGGGTTTCAGGTCAAAGGGTCAACTATCTAGGTCATGGAGTCAGTACTGAAATATGAATTTCTAGTCATACCTCTAGAATATAATGAGAACTATCCAATTTGACATCCATTCATCATGTTCATATTGTGAGTGACTAGACGCAATGGACCTTTCCAGTTTTAGCTATGCCCCGCCCATCTCTACCTAAGCTCCACCCGCACCTCACTCATGTTTGGATCGATCGATCTCTGAACACCCTGACTATCAATTTCCAAAAAACTACACAGGTAAGCTGGTGAATATTTTGAAACTAATTTGACTGGGTGCAGCAACAGCGCCCGGTCAAATTTGTTTCAAGATATTCAACAGCATGGTTATTAAATAGCAAAGAATTACAAAGACACAATTCATACAACGTGTCGGACCATTTGAGATTTGGTGACGGTCTCTATGGAACCCTTTGTGACATAATGATTATGACGTCATCATACACATGCTGGCTAGCCATATTGCAACTGTTTAGGATGGCTTTGATTTTGAGATCAAGAAATCAAATATATCTAGGTCACAGGGTCACTAAGTGCATTGACAAAACAGCACAAAGGTGAGTCAGCATCTCATCTGAATGCAGTCTAGTTCCAAATATGCTTAATATTAAAACATTATGCCCCCCCCCCTCCCCTCCAAATGGTCAATGTAATGGTGATCTAATTAATTACGTAATATTGCGTTTCCAGATGATAACTGGAGTTCTATTGAAGGGATCATTACCAATCTGGTGTGGGAGCTTGTCTTTGGTGGTCGGGAGAACCCTATCGATTTTTGCGCCAAAATGTCAAAAGTTACGGTCGCGCTGACATTTAATGATGTAATATTACGTTTCGGGATGATAACTTGATTCAATTGAAGGGATCGTTACTAATCTTGTGTGCGAGGTTATTCTTGGTGTTTCGAAGAACCCTATCGATTTTGATGTCAACGGTCAAGGTCACGGTGGCCAATCTTGGGTGAGAGCTTGTGCTTGACGGAAAGGGGGTGGTGGTTTAGGTGGGGTGGGGGTGCATACTTTAGCAGTCTCTGGTTGCCATTCTTATTTATTATCCCTATGCTTTAAAAAAACATTGGTGATATTGTAGTCGCCTCCGTCCGTCTGTCCATCCGTCCATCACGCTTTCTCCTCCCAAACTGTTGGGTGGAATTCAAGCAAACAACATGTGGGTTACCCATATGATTCCGCTTTGCAAGATGATATTTTCATTTGGATCCACCCCCAAGAGGGCGAGGCAGTGGTCAAAAGGTTAACTCACTTGTAATGCAACTCCTCTGAAACTGTTAGACGGAACACAACCAAATTTGATATGTGAGTTACTCATATGATTGCGGAGTGCAAGAGACCATTTACATTTGGCTCCACCCCCAGGGTATGGGTCAAAAGGTCAAAGTTTAACCTGCGGAAATTGATTGTAACGCATCAATGTAGAGTGGATGAGCACATTTACATTCGCCCCCTTTGGGTGGGGAATGGGGGGGGGGGGGAGGGGGGGCGGGGTCAAAAGATCAATAAATTAATTCTAATACAACTCCTCCAAAACTGTTTGACGGAATATAGGCTACCCTTATCAATGTGCGAGCACATTTAGATTTGGCCCCACCCCCAGGGGTGGGTGGACCCAAGTGTCAAGAAATTGATTGAAATGCAACTCCTCCGAAAACATTGGACGAAATTCAACCAAATTTAGTATGTGTGTTACCCATATCAATGTGGAGTGAATGAGCATATTTACATTTGGCCCGCCCCAGGGGTGGGGATAGGGGTCAAAAGGTCATGGAATTGATTGTAATGCAACCCCTCTGACACTGCTGGACGAAATTCAACCAAATTTGATATGTGAGTTACCCATACATACAGTATGATTGTGGAGTGCAAAAGGACATTTACCTTTGGGTCCTCTCCCGGTAGTGTGTCAAAAGTTCAAAGCGGTGAATGTGGGGATTTGCAATGACGCGTCATCGATCGATCAATCTAGTTTATTCTTTATTACCTATTCTTTAGGTATGGAATACAGCAACATTTCGACAGGTACATGAATTCGTCGGCCACTTTCATGAAGTAACAGGTAATTAATAATAATAATAATCATAATAATAATAATAATAATAATAATATGTAATAACAATAATGGTAATACATTGCTCATGTTTACTTCATCATGTTAAACTTTTGTAATTCCCCTTTTCATCCATCTATGGTGATGCTATCTTACAAAGTTATATTTGAAAGATTCTTTTCCAATTATATACATGTACATCCATATTATTGAATGTCTAGGCATCCTTCCGTATGTACACAACCACTAGCAGATATGTACGCAGGCATCTGCACACACACACGCACGCACGCACGCACGCACGCACGCACGCACGCACGCACGCACGCACATACAAGCATGCACACACGCACACACACACACATATACAAGCATGCACTCATGCACACACACACACGCATGCGCACACACAGTCACACAAGCACACACACTAGTCATTGTTCAGGCGATAAGAATAAGACCAATAGATACAGTTTTCCCATCATTTCCAAGTCAAACCCTGTGTCTGTCTGTTTTGCTGCGTGTCTCTGTCTGCCTGCCTGCCTGTCTGGCTATCTGTGTGTCTGTGTCTGTCTTAGTCATTCCTGATAAAGCTGCTTTGATGTCACAACTCTAGTATGTCACACGTGTTCTATTACTGTATATTCCAGATTAAGGACTCATCAGAAGATGAAGAATATTAAATATAAATTTGCTTACTCTTAAGCTTTGCATATGTTCATACTATGGACCGTACATATATGTATCTTAACATCATTTCCTTTTTGTACAGCCTTACAGATCCATCGCACTGAGCCATTCCTTGTCTCCTCATCACTGGATAAAACTGTGCAAATCTGGAGGATGGACATATTCCAACATGTAAGTATTAACCCTTTAACACTCATGTCAGCCAAAAATGGCTTCTGCAGTGGTCTTGAAAATGTCCATTTGCAGACCAGGAGAAGACTATTTTTGAAAATTTACCACTGGAATGACTGGCTCGATAACCGAGTCAGTCATTCCAGTGTAAATTTTCAAAAATAGTCTTCTCTTGTTCTACAAATGGACATTTTCTGAGAAAATTTAAATTTTCTTGAACAAATTCGATGGTTAAATTGTTAAAGGGAAACACCAGACCCTCTATACTACTGTGTATAAAATAAATCTACAGACCATAACGTTTTCAAAAATATAATTCTAAGCTCTGTGCTCAAATTAGAAATATATATCTTCATTATTTAAATACGTGATACATTAGCTTAATTTCTATTCCCGGATGAGGCTCATGACATTATAAGTTGAACGTTTTTCTCGCTTCGCTGTCATCCAACGCTATCGCAATAAAATTGCGAATTGCATTTTTATAAGGGGGTTCCCTTCAGCGGTTTTAGGAATATATAAATTATATTTGCGGAAATGGTGAACAATATAGAATAACAGTCCGTTGTCTGCTTTCTCTGATGGTGCCGATTTTGACACCAATTTTTGATGCGATAGTATAGGCATATCAATATAATTGCCACTTTTGAATCAACACTCACTGGGGCTACGGCAGATAATGTTATTACAGTTTCATCTATTAATATGAGCGTTTAAATAGTTTCTGTATACATCCAGTCCATCTTTAGGTACCGGGTACTTATGTTTTCATACTAGCCTCAAAACTTCCTGAGATTTTGTAATGTTAATGTAATTGGCAGGTATCTTCATAGAAAATGGCCATCTTAAGATTCAGCAACTAATGTATGAAAATAACAAATATATTCCATAAATTTGCGATAGCGTAATAAACATCTTAATCTCTTCAATCTGTACATGTATAAATGATGTCGATAGCATTATCACCGATAGAGATATCACCATCCAAATGCATTCACTCCTGTCTTCTGAGTGCCGTTATCATGGTTCTTGTCGGATGGGAAACAACCTATGACATCACAGGTTTAATTAACTCGCAGAACATTATAGTAACATAGCGTTTTTAACACCATTTTAATCAGATTTATATATAAATGTCGCAGGAAAGTTATACACAGTAGCTTAATTATGGCCTCTACAACAGAACTGCGTGTTTTATGCAAACGATGGTGACCTTTCTTGTGTTTCCCTTTAAGTTATTTCTAATCTGTCTTGTATGATGGGTGTGTTATTTTGTTTCAGTTTATGCGGCTGGATGTGGGAGAGATGATCATCTCTATGAAGCTGCTCTGTAAATCTCATCTCTACTGTCATACACTCAATAATATCTTCATCTACTGTGTCAGCCAGGTACATGCTACGACAGAGTAATAATAGTAAGAAGAAGAAGAACTAAAATCCACTCGAGGCAGATCTGGACTCACGCCTTTGCGTTCTATTAATAATGCACTTAGTGACCCCTGTGACCTACATAATTGATCTGTTGACGTCAACCTCAACGCAATGATAAGCTGTTGCAATATGACAATGTGTGCTAAGTCTGGTGGCTACATTCTTGCATTCCAGAATTATGGCCACAGATGTGTATTCCTATAGCTAAAACTGGATTGCTCCATTAGATAGAATGTTAACTTGAGATGTCCAGGCCATGGCCTCTAGTTTACACTAGTTGCCACAGGTCGAAACATTGAACGATTTCACTGTCGATACATTAATTGACCAATCATATTCTATTATAATGTCACATGATTAGGTACAGAAATTCCGAACAACACTAGATTAGAAACATCCCAATTTCACATCAAGAGTATACTTACCTCCCTAATACTTTTGATATTGCTAAATATCGGCTTTCACTCAATAAACACTCAGATTAAAACAGTTAGGTGCCCCTACTGGGCAGGGAGTCAGAGCGTAGTCTGGCGGATGCCAGCCCCACCACCGCGCATGCGCAGACTAGCACTTCCTCTTTGCTAATTTATTGGCAGAGAGTCTACACATGTTTTTGTGCTAAGTGCTTTTCTTCGCTCAATTCTTAGTGTTTTTGTGAAAATTTGGAAGTGTTTATCCCTGATAAAGATGGCAGGAAGGATGACTTCGCCAGAGGAGGGCCCAGGACCTTTAAATCAGGTGACTTCTAGTAAAATTAGCGAGTTTGTCCCCGGTGTAATGTGTTTCCGGGACTCGCGCTTACCGTGATAAGCGCCTTGTTTAGTTGGTTTATTTCAACTAGGTGCTATATCATACTAATCTCTCTTTGTGTTTATGTCCACAGGTCTGTGTGACGACATATAATGGACATCACATCAGCAGAGGGTTTGTTTCTCTCCACCATGGTTCCATTTCCTACTAATACTGTTAGGTTATCTAACCAAAAATTTTATGTCCAGTGAGTCGGAGGCCTAGTATAAAGGTCTTCTCACTTTGCCCTCTTGATCCAATTCCTTCCCCTAGAGGTGGAGAGAGTTAAGAGGCGTTCAGTTGGTGGAGTGCTCCAGTTCATCACGTTGGATGGTTTGTCTATACAAAGTGTCAGGTATCTAATTATTGATATGAGGTGATGTTAATTATTTAGAGGAAAGGGAGATAATTAACAGTATTTGCCATTGTTATCAGTATATATCTGATGGTTGTGTAGTCGAAATGTCCATTCTGCACATGTTCTGGTTAGAGATACAATTCGTCCTTGCACTTGGATGTTTGTTGGGGATCGATTTTTTCCTGTCATAGGATTAATGACGTCATAATCAGCCTTGCTCTTTATTAACAATTAAAGTTGTTCGAAGCTGGTTTTCTGATTAATATTGATCTTTATGATCATTTCCTTCTCTTGAGTTGGTGAGTTTCTGAGCTTAACTAGATTGCTCATACTCCTCGTCCTTTGCCCTGTTTCAGAGACCTGGTTGTGCGTCCTGTGGACGGTTTTTGAAGGACAAGTTTGTGCCTCATCTCTGTTATCAGTGTAGCCCCTGTGGTCCCTTGCTTAATTGCGAGATATGTAAGCACTGGGGGGGGCGAGCTAATGTCCGAATTCTTGTGCTTGCAGGCGAAGGACAAGGTGGTGGAGGAGGACAAGAAGAAGCAGAAAAGAGAGGTGAGTAAGAAGCGTAAGAGGAAGGCCTCGTCCGCGGTGGACATGGAGGCCTTCCGGACCGAGATGTTGGGAGAGATGAGGAGGACAATAAAGGATTTGGTTCCAGAGTTGCTTCGTGGCATGCTTCCTGGACCAAATCCTTTGCTGGCCTCATCATCTGCTTCGGAGCAGGTAATCCCCACCTCTGAATCACCTTTCCTTAGTACGCTTCCGTTGTTCGAAGATTCAGAGGTGGCCCCATTAGAGGGGGCGTTCCACGACCCTGGCAGCAGGCTTAGTGCCGCGCCGAATAGGGACCGTGGACGGTTGTCGCTGGAACCCGCGGGCTGCTTATCAGTCCAGGGATATCCGCACGCCACGGGTGCCAGTACCTCGTATGACACCTTCCCTGGCCAGTCCGGGTTAGCTCTCTTTGCTGACCCGGAGTCTAATCTGTCTGGCCAGGAGGATGAGGATTACCTGTTGGGGTCGCCGTCTGAGGACGTGGCCATGGATTATGACGCCTGTGCACCCCTCGCGGGGAATACAGGCGATTTATTCCACGGTTCCACTCTCCCAGGGGTAGAATCCACGGTTCAGACTGTGGCCCTGGGCGCTGAGGGCCAGCGTTACGGCATACCTCGGCTTGCCGAGAGTGTCGCTGGTGCTGGCCGGGGCCGTGGTGGGGCGGTATATGCCCCGCGCTCTACCACGGCACCTGCTCCTGGTCAAGCCAGTGAGATTAGCATGCCGGTGTTATCAGGCCCGCATGCTCTCCCTGGCTTGCCAGGGATATCAGCGTATCCGCCGTCAAGCTCTGTTGCTTGCGCTCAGGAGGAAGACGAAGGCCCCCCGTCTTGTAGAGCGCTCGCAGCTAGCCACGGAGGAGGATTGGTCTGACGCTTGCCAGTGGTTGGTGAGTGTTAGACCAGATCTGCCCGTGGAGCAGTCGGCTAGCCAGCGTGATCACAGGCCGTGGTTAGCTGGTAAGCCTACTGCTAACGCTATGCCTTCTCTGCCGCTGGCAGAGCATGTCGTTGACATGTTCGAGGCGGCGGAGACGTCCATTAAATCGAGTGGACGTCTCGCTAAGGCCCCGCGCGAGGTGGCCAGGCATTGCCGCATCGTGCCGCTGGATTACCAGCGGTACGGTGTGGTACCTAAGCTGAGCGTGGATGACCGCGCGGCTTTGGGTGAGGATGCGCGGCCAGGCTCCCGTTCTGACACGGGAGTCTTGTGTTCGAACGCGTTGCGTTCAGCAAATACCGCGTTGCGTGATGCGGAGGAGAGTGGGAGGGCTTCGATTGCCGCTCTGTCCCACGTCTCCCAGCTGTTACAAGGGGTAGTAACAGCATCCGCATCGCGCCAGCCAAGTCCGGTCACAGTCCAGCGAGCCATCCAGGATGGTATCAACCTGGCTCTGGACTGTATGACGCGGGCGGTGACCACGAGTGTCCGGGCAAGGCGCACATTTGCCTTGGACAATCTGTGCCCGTCCCAGGACCTGTACAATAGGCTACTGCGTACACCTATGACAGGTCCTGGTCTCTTTGGAGGTGATGGATGTAGGCACCTCCAGGAGACGGTTACTCTGGTCAATAACCAGAGGGCGCTGCGCTAGCAGTTTGAGGTGCTTCGTCGTGCTAACGTTCGCGCCGCACCCCCTGCGTATCGTCCCCTGCAGGCTCGAGGTGGTGGTGGCCAGGTCAGAGGCCAACCACCATCGCAGCGTCGGCCTCGGCCGCGTGCGATTCGGCCAGCAGCGAGGGGGGCGCAGGCTCCTCAGGCGCAGTCAGCCAGGCAGCCGCCCGCGCACTGAGGTGCGCGCGGTGCTGGTCGTGGCGCGCGAGGATCTGGGCGGGGTAATCGTTCCTGATGGGACGGTTACCGCGGTGAGAACCGCGCCGGTGTTTCTGGCAAAGGAGACAGTGCCGCTCTTGCACTCCTTATGTCCACCTCTATCCCTAGGTGGACCGGTGGGAGGCCAGCTAGCCGACCACATGCAAGAGTGGGAACGGTTAACTCAGGACCGTTTAGTCTTGCGATGGCTTTCAGTCGGGTATCATCCCGATTGGATGACAGGCCCGCCATCGCGACTGTCTCTAGTGCCGATCTGGACTCCAAATCCGAGAGATCCAGAGCAAAGGTTGTGTATCGAGGAGGAAATAAATTCCCTCATACAAAAAGGAGCTATTCAGCCGGCACAGAGGTGTCCGGGCTTCTATTCAACCCTGTTCTTAGTAACAAAAAACACCGGAGGGTGGAGACCAATTCTCAACCTCAAGCCATTGAACAAGTTCATAGAGACGCCCAGTTTCAAGATGGAGACTGTGCGCTCGGTGTTGGCGGGGTTGGCGGGGTTAGAGAGGGGAATGTGGACAGCGTCGATAGATTTGAAGGACGCTTATTTCCACATCCCCATACACAGGAGTTTCCGTCGCTTCCTGAGATTTGCATTCCAGGGCAGACAATGGGAATTCAGGGTGTTACCCTTCGGAATTTCCACGGCTCCTCGGGTTTTCACCCGTGTGGTTCTTGCGATCACCGCATACCTCCGCAGGAGAAGCATAGCAGTCCACACGTACATAGACGACTGGCTGTTGAAAGCGCACACCCAGGAAAGTTTATCGGCCAGTCTGGAGATTGTTTTGAAGACTCTCACAGACTTGGGCTGGATGATCAATTTCCCAAAATCAGAGCTGACTCCATCCCAGAAGTTTGTTTACCTGGGGATGTTCTTCGATCTAGAGAAAGGATATGTTTTTCCTACTCAGGAGAGAGTTCAGAAACTCATCTCATTAATTCAGTCAGTGTGCGACAGTCGTCATGTCCTGGCACGGGTTTACTTGAGAATGCTGGGGTTGATGGTTTCATTGGAACCAGTCATTCCTCAGGCCGCCTTACGCAGGCGGCCGATCCAGTTATTTCTCATGACACAATGGACCCAGAGTACAGGTTCGCTGGACTCGAATGTGTCAGTGTTGGCGCCTCTGATTCATCACCTGCAATGGTGGTTGGACACAGAGAATCTCTTGGTGGGGGTTATGCTAACCCCTCCCCACCCTCAGGTGACTGTGTATACAGATGCATCGATGGAGGGCTGGGGGGCTTGCCTGGAAGAATCCACGATATCAGGGCTTTGGAATCCGGAACAGTCAAAGGAACATATAAATCTACTGGAGCTAAGAGCAGTAGTCCTGGGCCTGGAACATTTCTTACAGAAAGTTCAGGGCAAGATTGTTCTTATTCGTTCAGACAACTCAACAGTTGTGACTTACATAAACCGCCAGGGCGGAACGAAGTCACCCAGTCTCTGTATGATGACATGGAGACTGCTTTGTTGGTGCCTGGATCACCAGATTACCTTGAAAGCAGTTCATATTCCGGGAAGGTTAAATCTGCTAGCAGACTCATTGAGCCGAAGGATGAGTGTTTTACCCACAGAATGGCAACTAAATCAATGTGTGGCGGATCGTCTGTTCGACCATTGGGGGAAACCCAACATCGATTTGTTCGCAACGAAGAAGAATGCGAAGATGACGACGTGCGTCTCTCCGATTCCGGATCCAAGCGCTTTCGCAACAGATGCGTTAGCTATCAGCTGTGGGAGAATGTATGCATACGCATTCCCTCCAGCAATCCTGATTCCAAAAATTCTTCAGAAAATCAGACAAGAGGAATGCTAAGTGCTTCTGATCGCCCCGGATTGGCCAAGCCGATCATGGTATACGGATCTGCTGGACCTTCTGGTCTGCAATCCGGTTCCTCTGCCTCTGATGGACGATATTATCTTCCAGGGCAAGGCCCTTCACAACAATCCGTCAATGTTCAGATTGACTGCGTGGATGTTGTCAAGGAATCTAGAATTAAGGAGGGCTTTTCTGAGCAAGCAGCCATGTTTATGGCCAAAGCCAGGAGGGGGTCAACCTCCAGAGCATATAATTATAAAATCAACAGATTTGCAGAATGGTGCTCAAAAAGATGTATTGATCCAATGGATTCATCTATTCAGGTAGTAGCTGATTTCCTCTGTCACCTGTATGATGCCTATAGCCTCAAGCCTAACTCTATTGCTGGTTATAAGTCAGCTTTAATGTCTGTTATTCCTTGCTTGGCTAAGAGGGGAAGTGATGAAGTAAATACATTGAATGTATTAATTAAAGGCATGGGCAATCTAAGACCAAGGAATCCCCCTGTGATTCCGTCTTGGAGTTTATCGCTAGTGCTTCAAGTACTAGGTGATAAGCCATTTGAACCACTTAGTTCCATTTCTATGAAACTATTAACACTGAAGACTGTGTTTTTAATTGCTGCGGCCTCGGCTAGGCGTAGAAGTGAAATTCATGCCTTATCAGCCGAGGATGACCGTTTTGTGGTTTCAGGGGAAGGCCTTAAGCTGCTACCTAGGATTAATTTCTTGGCTAAGAATCAGTCGTTGAAATATCCAGGTCAACCTATTGTTTTGCCTGCTTTAACTAGATATGATCCTAATTCTAAAGCATGGTGTCCCGTCCGGGCGCTTCTCCGGTACAAACAACGTACATCGGAGTGGCGCACCGACCAGTCGGCGTTATGGTTGTCATATATTGAAGCCTATGGCAGGGCTTCTAAGGACACCATTTCCAGGTGGATTGTAGAATGCATTCAGTTTTGTCATAAATCCGCCACCGGGAAGCAGGTTGACGTGGCCACGGCTCACAGTGTCCGCGGCGTAGTGACATCCACTGCCCTATTTAATGGGGTCCCTGTGGATGATATTATGTCGGTGGCTCAGTGGCACTGTGAGTCAAGTTTTACAGACCATTATCTCCGTGACACCTCTAATCCTCTCGCCTTGTCGATTTTGAAAAGATAACTAGGCTTATATTTTTGATGGGGTTTCCTCATTGCTTATATATTTCACAATTAATTGATGGAAACAACCACTTTTTTTGGGACTCCATCGTTCTTCACCAATGGGAAGAGGATGTCAGCAGCCATTTCAACAAGGTCAGTCTTGTGTATGAGTTGTCCATTGTTGATTGTCTTGTCACGTTACCCGTTATTAATATGATGATGGTTTTGTGTATTTATGTGGTTCATTGTTGAGAGTATACGAAAATGGAGTTTTTTCGTCTCTGTCCTGTAGTACATGGCACTTGTACGTAGAGAGCGTATAGGACATTGAGGTCATTCGATTCTTCCTCCCAGGAAGGAGGGGGGGGAGCGCATATGACATTCGGTCATCTCTCATACATCGGTGGTGTTATCCGATGGTTAGTCAAATCCTGACTGTTTTTTCATACAGTTTCAGAAGTTTAAGTGCCTTAAACGCAGGAAAGCGTATAGGGATGAGCTGGTCTTTTGACCTCGCCTCCCTCCCGCCGAATTCACTGTCGAATTCTGGCAATATCAAAAGTATTAGGGAGGTAAGTATACTCTTGATGTGAAATAAACGAAATCTAGGATTTCTTTTTTCATGAGAGAGTTGATACTTACCTCCCTAGATACGGACCCGGCCTCTCCACCCCACAGAGGCTCGGTCTTCAGGCTCTTAATAGTTGCATGTGTATCAGCCAATAAATTAGTCAGAGGAAGTGCTAGTCTGCGCATGCGCGGTGGTGGGGCTGGCATCCGCCAGACTACGCTCTGACTCCCTGCCCAGTAGGGGCACCTAACTGTTTTAATCTGAGTGTTTATTGAGTGAAAGCCGATATTTAGCAATATCAAAAGTATTAGGGAGGTAAGTATCAACTCTCGTGAAAAAAGAAATCCTAGATTTCGTTTAATTCAAGGCATACATAATTTGGTTTATTATATAGTTTAAAGCCTACAGTGCAAAACATTCATACATGTACACAAAAGAGTCACACTCGCTTTCCCGGCCTTGAAGTTAATAAAAGATACATACATATTATTATGAATGACTTATATACATTTGTATGTTTGTAGTTTTATAACATCTTTGCACCAGTGGAATCGTGTGCGTTCAAGCTCGAGCGCTTCACCTGGCCAGGGTTTCCTTCTAGGATCCTTGTGTCCACAGAGGTAATAACATATATCTTTTTGTTTATGTGACTATTAAGCAAAAGATTTCAATTTTCTTGACAAATTCTGGCCGATGGTTAAGATGATTCATGGATATGGTAATCAATCGTACCATTCATTATTCAACCGACATCATAATCAGCTGTTACAATCATCAGCTCCCAGTCAAATTAGTTTCAAAATATTCAACAATATATATTATATTAGAATTGTCTTTTTTACGTTTTAGTGTTTAGGTTGAAAACTACTTGTTTTTTTGTCCAAAAAGTGATCTATTGCACAGAATCATAGATAAAAGATGTATGAATCAGCTCTCAGTCAAATTATTTTGAAAATATTCACCAGAAAACATGTATAAACACCATTATTAAGTCGTGGTCAGGAAAATGTTTAATTCTTATCATGAAAAGTCATTGAAATATCAATCTAGCAGTATGAAATGGGTACGTAACCTGAGTGCTGAATTAGTTACTTATTGTAATGAGGAACATTGTTCTTCTAGAATGGTGGTTCGTCTCCTGTTTCTAATCACTCGCCAAATGCGGGTTATGTGGGTGGTGGGTGGGTGGTGTTCGTGTGGTCAGGATCCACGCGTTGAATCAAACAAGACGATATAACCAACATTTGGCAAGATTTGGACAGAAGGAAGATAAATATAATTTTTAGATGTTTATTGACCAGACTGTAGGAAATGGCTTCGCATAGTATCTCATTTTCAATTATTTTCTTCACGGAAGACCGCTGGATTCCTGGCTAATTAACCCTTTAAGTGTTCAAATTTGGTCAAGAAAATCACAACTATTTGCTTATTGACTCAATTTGCAGGTCAAGAATTTTTTGAAAATTTATCACGAATGACTGGCTCGCTTATCGATACCAGTGTTAATTTTTCAAAGTTTTTTCTTGGCCTGGAAATGGACATTCCTCAAGACCACTGCAGAGGCATGCTTTGGCCAGCTTCACCATGAGTGGGTTAAGAATAAAAGGATAACAGACCCCCTTGCTGTCTCCGCCTCATAATATGCCCACGCTGGCCTGACTCAAGAGTTATATTCTTTCTTCTAGGATGGCAGTGTTAGACTCCTCTCTCCCATTACCGGCCTCGCTCTCACCATAGTCTACCCTATGCCAACATTTGAGGTAAGTCTCATATCATGGAACGAGGTATTTGTAAATTCTCAGTTTTTATCAATGTTGTGCCTATGGCTTTGCTGCGACGTAAAATGTTATGTATGTTTCTACTGGTAGGGTCTTGACAATAAAAGAAAACTATTGTGAAATTAATTTGACTGGAGGCAATCAAATTAATTTCAAAATATTCAATAAATTAAGTTTTATATCGTAAAGAATCTACTTTTTCAGGGATTTGTCGGTGAAAGGGTTAAGATATTGATTAATGGAACGTTCGTGCTTATGATATGTCACACGATAAATATTAATTCGAGAGATGATGATGCATGCATGCAGACACAGACAGAACTTCAGTTTTCATAATTGATCCGATGTTGTAAGGGTATCATACTCCCAAAGTATTGTTGCTGTTTATGCTCCCTGAAAGACTTCATCCATCCGTCCATTCTCCATCTGCAAGTTTGTCTGGGCCATAGTTTCAAGACTTACATGGACGATCATGAAATTTGGTACGTGGATGCAGCTTATGGAGAAGATGTGCAGATTATGAAAAATTGGTCAGCATGACCTGCTTTTCATCATTCATTGAACATTACAGAAAATTTGTGTCCAAGCTGTAGCTTCAAGAGTTTTTGGTATACGGAAACTAAACTTGGTATGTGGATACATCTTAGGGAGAAGGTGTACGGTGTATGAAAAGTAGGTCAGTGTGACTTACCATTAACCCACTTTTCATGGTTCATTGATCATTACAGAACATGTTAGCCTGGGATATAGCTTCCAAGAGTTTGTTTTGGTATACAGGAACTAAACACTGAAGGTGTGTTGCATATTAAAAGTTGTGATCTACTTTTCACGGTTCACTGAACATGCCTTTGACCTACTTTTCATGGTTCACTGAACGTTCCAGAGAATTTTTGGATGGGCTATCATTTCTACAGTGTCCCTACGGAGTATGCCTTCGGGGAGCATACATCAGTTTACTGATTTTCCTTGTTTCATATGGCCCATGCCATGCGAAAAAAGCAGCAATACAGGCCAGTTGCAATGAAGATGAGACTACTACTTACAGAGATCATGCGTGTACGAGTCAAGTCAGTGAAGTCTGCAGAGTTTGAAACGTCAATTGGCTCCCCACAGAGAGATGGTCTATCCCCTGTGCTTTTCACCTGTTACCTTGCTGCTGCATTGGAATCTGCGGGAAAATTCCACAAGACCAAAACCCCAGTGTCCATGCTGGGTTAGTGGCGCTAGAGATGGACTATGTTGAGGATGTGAACTTCATAGATGAGGAAAAGAAACCCGTTGACCAATAGTTGCAAGCAGACGAAAATTGAGAATCTCTTTATAAATGAATCCAAAACAGAGTTCACCCACATAGCTATCTACAAATCATGAAACTAAAGAAACTGATGTTCCAAAAGTAAAATCCGTGGCTCACTATTTTGCACTATTGCTAAAAAAAGATGACGTTTATACAATGCAACCCGTGTTCATCTGTGATACTGTATAACCGTAACAGCTCCAAAGGCAGCTCTAGACAAGCCTGATGC
Organism: Chaetoderma sp. LZ-2023a; assembly: GCA_034401795.1. Lineage (NCBI taxonomy): Eukaryota > Metazoa > Mollusca > Caudofoveata > Chaetodermatida > Chaetodermatidae > Chaetoderma > Chaetoderma sp. LZ-2023a. The sequence goes on from CM067359.1 coordinate 33,270,579, forward strand.
CTGCTACCGCAAACACCTCCACACCATCACTGGACACAAATGGCCACACAGCATAGTTTGCAATGATGCCAAGTTGTGTAATACATTGCTGGCATCAGTAAAAGTCGCTCAGCAAAGATGGTCCATGTTTGGCCATGTGCTAAGGATGCCCGAAGACACACCATTACAGAGAGCTTTGGAATTTGCCCTACTCGGAGCCAACAAATACAGAGCCAGGAGATGGCGTCACTGCATAAATCTGTTAAGCATACTGTGAGGTGACCTCAAGAAAGCAGGACTCGGTGCACTCAGATCAAGTATGGACCTGAGGAAGCTAATGATTTTAGCGGAGGACAAGACACAGTTGGCAAAGGCGAGTAAAGGACTGATTGCAGCTTTAGAATGTTTCTACTACAGTAACTACAGTCGCAGAATACAGTAATCATACTATTCATACATACATTTACTGTTACAAATATCGTGTTGATTACAAAATCCAGAAGGTCTAGTTACAGGCTATATAACCGGAAAGATTTATTATTTCATCTACTTTTCAAGGCATTGTCTATGTAACCCTTCATCCCTTGAAGGTTGAGTGTCTTCAATTGCATGACAACTCTACTCGATAGATGTTGAATATTTTAAAGCAACTTGCCTGGAACCTGTTGCTGGTATAAGGTTAATGGTCTATCATCATGTTTTGTCTCCAGAAGGCAGGTTGTCTCTTAAACATGCCTGACTGTATCGTGTGCATATTTCATGCCTCTCATTATGATTTCATCATTGTAGGTGATGACACGCTTTGTTTATGACAGACCCAGAAATATACTATACACGCTTCTGTGTAGCGGAAGAGGTGAGTTTTTGCCATCATTTATTAATCCTTTAGCGCTTCAAGACCGGCCAAAAACGGATTCTGCAGTCGTCCGGAGAAATGTCCATACCAAGAGATTAGTTTTGAAAATTTATCATTGCAATGACTGGCTCAGTAACCGAGCCAGTCATTCTAGTGATAAATTTTCAAAACTAATCTCTTGGTCTGCAAATGTACGTTTTCTGTGAGAAAATTTCCTTGAAAAAATTTAAGGGTTAAATATATGGTACAGTTTTATCTGTTGTATCAATCTGCGAGCAGGGTAGTGATCACAAACTATGGAGGGGGTTCATTTCTAGATATGCCCCTCCTAGTTATAACTAAACTCTGCCTACTTTTAACATGACATGTGTTGGAATCGATTTGAAGCTTTGAAACCCGAATTCTTCAAAATCTAAATTTCAAGGTAACTATACATGGTATGTTGTTGAATATTTGTTAACTAATTTGACTGGGAGCTGTTGCTGCCTATATCCCAGTCAAATTAGTTTCAAAATATTCAACAGGTGATGGATGATACTTCATTACAGACCCCCCCCGGTCTGGAAGTTGTCCGTCCCCGTCTTGTCAACGCAACTTCTCCTAGAGGTCTCAATGTATTAACTTAAAATTGTGTCCACATTATCAGTATCATGTGCAGATGTGCATGTGCTTTTTTCGCGACCAAAAAATTGTTCATTACATAATTATCCCCCTTTAAATATCTTAAAGCCGATACATAAACTGCATTGCCAATAATTTCTTGTCAACTCAACCTCTCCTACAGTTTAGATCCGATTCCTTTGAAACTTGGTAAGTGTTATCATTACCACGTGCAGATGTGCATGTGCTATCCGTATACCTGTACATCCATCCGTCTGTCCAAAATGTATGTATGTCTGTCTGTCAATCCATCCATCTCTGACAATCATTTCTTGGTAACACAACTCCTAGATGTCTCAATGGATTAACTTAAAATTTCGTCCATATGAGTATGATGTGCATGCGCTTTTTTTCGCAGCCAAAAAATTATTCATTACAGAGTTATCGCCCTTTAACTATCTTAAAGCCGATACATAAACTGCATTGCCAATCATTTCTTCTCAACGCAACTCCTACAGTTTAGCGGCGATTCTTTTGAAACTTGGTAAGTGTTATCATTACGACATGAAGATGTGCATGTGCTATCCGTATACTTGTACATCCATCCGTCTGTCCCAAATGTATGTTCGTCTCTCGGCCCATCCTTGTCAACGCAACTCCTACAGTCTAGTTACAATTCTTTTGAAACGTGGTAAATCTAGTCATTGCCATCTGAAGATGTGCATGTGCTTTTTTCGCGGCCAGAAAATTAATTATTACAGAGTTGTCTCCCTTTCATACTGTTCAGCTGATACATAAACTGCAGTACCAATCATTTCTTGTCAACACGTCTCCTACAATTTAGCTGCGATTCTTTTGAAACTTGATAAGAGTTCTTATTACCACTTGAAGATGTGCATGTGCCATCCGTATGCCTGTACATCCATGCATCTATAGAATGTATGTATGTCAGTCTGTCGGTCTGTCCATCTCTGGCAATCATTTTAAGATGTCAACACAACTACAGTTTAGCTATGATTCCAGAAGTCTCTGTTTGATTGACACTAAGGGAGTCTACTCCATCCAGAAATCTGGTGTGGTTAATAAAACGACAGACCAACCCTAGGGGGCCTCTGTGATCGTTGTCTCCCCTGAAATACTTAAAATTGATCAAAATTGTCTTGCTCATGCCAGATCTTGAAGAATTTTGAACCTATACTCTCAATTCCTTTGTCACTGAATATATTACTTGAAGAAGCAGTGCTATGATTCTATTTTGAAGAAATTCATCCATATTTCCCTGGGTTATCTCCCTTGAAAAATTTAAAATTCAAAATTCTCTTGCCCGGACATAATAGTTGACGGAATTAAACCTGCACTTACAAATCTATCTTTAAGATAAGATGTAGTGTCAGGATTTCATTTTTCATTGATTAGTTTTTCTAAAATATTTTCCTTTACATGTCCATCATATGTATGTCCACTCTTGATGTATGTTTATCTGAAATGTTTGGATCCGGTGGGATGTGCCGTGTTCTGATGGCTCTTGTTTTGATTTTGACATCAGCTAACAATAAAATATTTTTAGCTGTGGGCGGCAGCTCAATAAACCGCCATGTCCCTTAGTCAGTCAGTGTCCAGTCAATCAGTCAATCCAGCCCGGTCCAGGCAGTCAGCCCGCCATTCAGTTCCACCAAATAGTTTCAGATGATTTAGCGTGATGAACTGAATTTGTAGGATATTTGAACTTTAGCCATGCACTCCCCCACCCCACCCCTCCCCACACATGGGGCAGAGCCAAACAGACATGTCTTGCAATCAACACACATGGGGCGGAGCCAAACAGACATGTCTTGCAATCAACAATGATATGAATAACTCAAATTTTAGCAAGTTTTAATTCCACCAAGTGGTTTTGGAGGAGCTAACGCTGGACTGAATTTGCATGAGATACGCCTTTTTGACCTGGCATCCATATGCGGATCCAAATATAAATGTCGTCATAATCCAGTCTAGGCTTGCACGATTATCTGATATTATCGAAAATCATGATTTTTTTCCCAGCCACGATTTTTTACGATGTGATTTTAAAAAAATCGAAATATCGCCAAAATTTTACTGTCATGTATTCTGTCTATTTGTAGCATAGGTGTCTATTACGGCAAGCTGTTCAATTTATTTCCACACCAACATCTCTGAGAAAGGGGTGGGATTATACTAGGAATAGGTAACAAAAGTTGAAGTTCATTCTCTAAAAATTACTTTAAAAGACGACATTAATACGAAAATTCAACGCAATTTACCGGTATAATTTCTTGCTGCCTTACTGTATACCTCAAAACCATGATCGCGGGAGTGAAATTATTACGTGGGAAGCTATAAATATTGCCTTTTTTGTAATAAGCATGATTTATAAAATCAAAATTAGTCCGAAATTTGACATTAAATGACGTCGCGGGAATAACTAAATCACGTGATATTGCTTGCTCTCCTGTTTTTGGAGGCGAGAGGTGGTGCGTTCACAAATGTGATAGCTAAATGAGATGGTATACACGCTTTAACAAGCATGGCGAACTATCCTAGACGTTTCTGAAGGCTAACTATTATTAGTAAAATATATAAATCACGTGATATTGCTCGCTCTCCTGGTTTTGGAGGCGAGGGTGGTGCGTTCACAAATGTGATAGCTAAATGAGATGATATACACGCTTTAGCGAGCAAGGTGAACTATCCGAGATGTTTCTGAATGCTAACTATTATTACTAACCGGGTACTCGGTAAATTCGGAGCAGATCTAAACATTAGATGTCTATGGATCTAAAGTACATTCCTAATATCACGTGATTTGTATATTTTTACAAAGACGAGATGAAATGCCAAATTTTAGGATTCATTTTCATGTAATTAACGATGATTTTAACAAAGTACACAATATTTAGGTTGTCCAATATAATAATTTCACTCCCGCAATGATGGATTACATTAAGCCAATAGGTAAGGCGGCAAGAAATTATTAATTGTGTCCTATTTTCGTGTTATTAACGATCGGTCTTAGTTTAAGCATCTTGGCGGCTGGATTTCAAGGTTTTTTAAAATTTAATAATTAGAAGTCATCCGGCTAAATCTGATATGAAAACTCGGAGCAAAACCGATACGGCTACATAACCCACACCATGCAGTCCAACTCAACCCAAGACCAATTCACCCTGTGAATTCATATACTTTTAAAATAGGCTGTATGATATATCGAAATATCGCGATTTTTTCACCACGATATATCGCGATACCGCCTAGGACAATATCGTGCAAGCCTAATCCAGTCATATGGATAAGTCAAATAGCAAATTTTGTTGAATTCCGCCAAATAGAAGGACAGACGGATGGATGGATGGGCAGAGGTGATTGCAATCTCGCAGTCAAAGTTTCATTGAATCAGATACATTGTAGTACAGGAAGAAATCAAATAGTTTTAAAATTAAACAAAGCAAGCCGTATAGAGTAAAAAATAGAACGCAGTATAAAAATATCAATACATAGCATAATATTTCATTGTATTGTTGTTTTATTTTAACCAGTGCTTCTTTTTGATTGCTCGCTTAATCCGAGTGTTGCTATGGAAGCGTGGAAGGGTAGTCATGGTGACGATCAGGTGTTGAGTTTCATGTTGATTAACGTCCACTCTGAGAGGGTGAGTAATGCTACTTGAAGTATGGTTAACCCTTTAACACTCAAGGCGGACTAATGACTATTTTTGAAAATTTACCGCTTGAATGACTGTCTCTAAACCGAGCTAGTCATTCCAGTGAGAAATTTTCAAAAAATAATCTCTTGGTCAGGGAATGGATTTTTTCTATGAAAAAAAAATGAAATTTGGTTGTACAAATCTGAGGATTAAAGGGTTAAAATAATAACAGTTTCACAAGAGTACAGTTAACCCTTTTCACATCAAGAGTATACTTACCTCCCTAACAACCTTTGATCTGGATCTCTCGGATTTGGAGTCCAGATCGGCACTAGAGACAGTCGCGATGGCGGGCCTGTCATCCAATCGGGATGATACCCGACTGAAAGCCATCGCAAGACTAAACGGTCCTGAGTTAACCGTTCCCACTCTTGCATGTGGTCGGCTAGCCGGCCTCCCACCGGTCCACCTAGGGATAGAGGTGGACATAAGGAGTGCAAGAGCGGCACTGTCTCCTCTGCCCGAAACACCGGCGCGGTTCTCACCGCGGTAACCGTCCCATCAGGAACGATTACCCCGCCCAGATCCTCGCGCGCCACGACCAGCACCGCGCGCACCTCGGTGCGCGGGCGGCTGCCTGGCTGACTGCGCCTGAGGAGCCTGCGCCCCCCTCGCTGCTGGCCGAATCGCACGCGGCCGAGGCCGGCGCTGCGATGGTGGTTGGCCTCTGACCTGGCCACTACCACCTCGAGCCTGCAGGGGACGATACGCAGGGGGTGCGGCGCGAACGTTGGCACAACGAAGCACCTCAAACTGCTCGCGCAGCGCCCTCTGGTTATTGACCAGAGTAACCGTCTCCTGGAGGTGCCTACACCCCTCACCTCCAAAGAGACCAGGACCTGTCATAGGCGTACGTAGTAGCCTATTGTAGAGGTCCTGGGACGGGCACAGATTATCCAAGGCAAAAGTGCGCCTTGCCCGGACACTCCTGGTCACCGCCCGCGTCATACAGTCCAGAGCCAGGTTGATACCATCCTGGATGGCTCGCTGGACTGTGACCGGACTTGGCTGGCGCGATGCGGATGCTGTTACTACCCCTTGTAACAGCTGGGAGACGTGGGACAAAGCGGCAATCGAAGCCCTCCCACTCTCCTCCGCATCACGCAACGCGGCATTTGCTGAACGCAACGCGTTCGAACACAAGACTCCCGTGTCAGAACGGGAGCCTGGACGCGCATCCTCACCCAAAGCCGCGCGGTCATCCACGCTCGGCTTCGGTACCACACCGTACCGCTGGTAGTCCAGGGGCACGATGCGACAACGCCTGGCCACCTCGCGCGGGGCCTTAGCGAGACGTCCACTCGACTTAATGGACGTCTCCGCCGCCTCGAACATGTCAACGACATGCTCTGCCAGCGGCAGAGAAGGCATAGCGTTAGCAGCAGGCTTACCAGCTAACCACGGCCTGTGCTCACGCTGGCTAGCCGACTGCTCCACGGGCAGATCTGGTCTAACACTTACCAACCACTGGCAAGCGTCAGACCAATCCTCCTCCGTGGCTAGCTGCGAGCGCTCTACAAGACGGGGGCCTTCGTCTTCCTCCAGAGCGCAAGCAACAGAGCTTGACGGCGGGTACGCTGCTATGCCTGGCAAGCCAGGGAGAACATGCGGGCCTGACAATACCGGCATGCTAATATCACTGGTTTGACCAGGAGCAGGCGCCGTGGTAGAGCGCGGGGCATATACCGCCCCACCACGGCCCCGGCCAGCACCAGCGACACTCGGCAAGCCGAGGTATGCGGTACCGCTGGCCTTCAGCGCCCAGGGCCAGAGTCTGAACCGTGGATTCTACCCCTGGAAGAGTAGAACCATGGAAAAAGGCGCCTGTATTCCCCGCGAGGGGTGCACAGACGTCATAATCCATGTCCACGTCTTCAGACGGCGACCCCAACAGGTAATCCTCATCCCCCTGGCCAGAGAGATTAGACTCCGGGTCAGCAAAGAGAGTTAACCCGGACTGGCCAGGGAAGGTGCCGTACGAGGTACTGGCACCCGCGGTGTGCGGATACCCCTGGACTGATAAGCAGCCCACGGGTTCCAGCGACGACCGTCCACGGTCCCTATTGGGCGCGGCAATAAGCCTGCTGCCAGGGCCGTGGAACGCCCCCTCTAATGGGGCCACCTCTGAATCTTCAAACAACGGAAGCGTACTAAGGAACGTTGATTCAGAGGTGGGGATTACCTGCTCCGAAGCAGATGATGAGGTCAATAAAGGATTTGGTCCAGGAAGCATGCCACGAAGCAACTCTGGAACCAAATCCTTGATTGTCCTCCTCATCTCTCCCAACATCTCGGTCCGGAAGGCCTCCATATCCACCGCGGACGAGGCCTTCCTCTTACCCTTCTTACTTACACCCTCTTTCTTCTGCTTCTTCTTCTCCTCCTCCACCTTGTCCTTCGCCTGCAAGGACAAGAATTCGGACATTAACTCGCCCCCCCAGTGCTTACATATCTCGCAATTAAGCAAGGGACCACAGGGGCTACACTGAAAACAGAGATGAGGGCCAAACTTATCCCTCAAAAATCGTCCACAGGACGCACAACCAGGTCTCTGAAAAAGGGCAAAGGACGAGGAGTATGAGCAAACTAGTTAAGCTTAGAAACTCACCAACTCAAGAGAAGGAAAATGATCATAAAGATCATAATTTATCAGAAAACCAGCTTCGGACAACTTTAATTGTAAATAAAGAGCAAGGCTGATTATGACGTCATTAATCCTATGACAGGAAAAAATCGATCCCCAACAAACATCCCAGTGCAAGGACGAATTGTATCTCTAACCAGAACATGTACAGAATGGACATTTCGACTATACAAGCATCAGATATATACTGATAACAATGGCAAATAAAGTTAATTATCTCCCTTTCCTCTAAATAATTAACATCACCTCATATCAATAATTAGATACCTGACACCTTGTCTAGACAAACCATCCAACCTGATGAACTGGAGCACTCCACCACTGACCGCCTCTTAACTCTCTCCACCTCTAGGGGAAGGAATTGGATCAAGAGGGCAAAGTGAGAAGACCTTTATAATAGGCCTCCAACTCACTGGACATAGAATTTTTGGTTAGATAACCTAACAGTATTAGTAGGAAATGGAACCATGGTGGAGAGACACAAACCCTCTGCTGATGCCATGTCCATAATATTTCTTCACACAGACCTGTGGACATAAACACAAAGAGAGATTAGTTTTATATAGCACCTAGTTGAAATAAACCAACTAATCAAGGCGCTTATCACGTTTAGCGCTAGTCCCGGAAACACATTACAACGGGACAAAACTCGCTAATTTTACTAGAAGTCACCTGATTTAAAGGTCCAAGGCCCTCCTGTGGCGAAGTTACTCTTTCTGCCATCTTTCTCAGGTAACAACAGTTCAAAATTGTGTCAAAAACGTTTATAAATGAGTCACAAAAAGCACCAGCACAAAAGCATGTGTAGTCTCTTAGCCAATAAATTAGCAAAGAGGAAGTGCTAGTCTGCGCATGCGCGGTGGTGGGGCTGGCATCCGCCAGACTACGCTCTGACTCCCTGCCCAGTAGGGGCACCTAACTGTTTTAATCTGAGTGTTTATTGAGTGAAAGCCAATATTTAGCAATATCAAAAGTATTAGGGAGGTAAGTATCAACTCTCTCGTGAAAAAAGAAATCCTTGATTTCGTTTATTAAGGGTCATGATTGGTAAAAAAATAAAATAAAATACTGTAAAGAGCTATCACTGGAATGACTTAGCCGCTATCGAGCCAGTAATTCCCTTAGGAAATTGTCAAAAATAGTCTCTTGGTTTGGAAATAGACATTTAAAAAAAAAATTGCAGAGACCCTTTTGTTGGCTGGCTTGACCTGTAAGAACACTCAAACAGGCCACGAACAATGTCTGCAGTGGTCTTCAGAAATGTACATTTTCAGACCAACAGAAGACTACTGGATGACCCCGAGCTAGTCATTCTGGTGGTTAATTCTGAAAGGTAATCTCTTTGCCGGCAAATGGTCATTTTATATGGAAAAAAAATTAAATTTTCTTAGGGTTAAAAGTTTAAGCACTCATCTTAAGAAGTAAGAAACAGGTAGCTAATGATGGCTATTCATTAGTAAATTCTTATTCATGGATCTAACCTGTGAGGCGTTTGAAGTCTGTAGCTGTAACTGATGTATGTAGCTGTTGCTATGATATTTATATATCATATTTAGGGTATATGTATGATTACTGTATTCTGCGGCTGTAGTAGTAGTAGACACATCCTACAGCTGCTGCAACCAGTCCTTCGCTTTTGCCCACTGTGATTTGTCCTCAGCCGAAATCCTTCGAGTAGCACTGGTTAAATGTATGACTGCTACAAAACAGACATTTATTTCAATGGTCACTAACTCTGCACGTGCTAAATATTTTGAAAACAAATTGACTGAAAGTTGTTGGTGGCTTAACCACCAACAACTTTCAGTCAAATTGTTTTCAAAATATTCAGCAGTTCCAGAGTTATTGCCCATTGAAATTGTATTCTGTAGAAATTCAGCAGGCAGTGCTGAATTAAGTCATCACAATACCACAACCAATGTTTCTCATGGCATCTAAATTTTGGAGGACCACACACCTAGAAATCTAGGAGCTCCAACCTAAAATCTTGGGCTCCCAAAATTGTGTGTGTCTGTACCCTCAAAATGACCCTTATGAGAAACCCTTAACACAACCATACAGGAAACTTGGGGAATATTTTGTAAATAATTTGAGCACTGGGATTGATTTGCAGGTTAATGGAGCTAGTAATAATTATGTGTAAATCTATTTTGCAGAGCGGTCACAGCTCAAATTCTGACACGCTAATATTTGCCGGTCACAAGGATGGACAGGTAAGGTGGTCAACCATTTAGCGCATTCTATATCATAAAAGTCATAAAAAACTCATTTCACTTAGGTATTACTTCCGATTTTTGTAAAATCGAGTTTCAGTTCGCGGAAAAGAAAGGATTTTACCTATTGGAGTACCCATGTGATAAATCTTAGCAGCGATTTACGTGGGTTAATTTGCGTGTATTTACGTGGGTGTAGTATTTCACTGAAAGTCCTTCCAATTTATGTTTCGTAGAAGGATTCACATAATTTGTTGTGGTTTTTTTTGGTGACTAAGTGCCATAATGTGTTGTTTGGTTTACGTTGGCATTATTATATCTGAACGTTTTCATATTACTGCATCAGATTTCATATGCAGTTATGTCGGTAGAAACATTGATCATTTTCCGAGAAAAATATGAAATAATTTTCTTGATTTTTTAATACAACTCATCCCCACCCCCAGATTAATCATCACACTGACATTCAAACCACAGCACCATATCAGTACAAACATTACAGGCCACGCTGCATATAAATCTGTGTATATCTACAATGTTAACCTTCAAATTGGTTTAAGAAAATTAAAATATTCTCAGAATATGTCAATTTGCAGACCAAGTGATAACTATATCTGAAAATTTACCACAGGAAGGACTGGCTCGATAACCGAGCCAGTTATGCCAGTGAGAAAATTTCAAAAATAGTGTTATCTCGGTCTGCAAATAGATATTCTGCAAGACCACTTACAGAAACCCGTTTTGTCCACCATAAGTGTTAAAGGGTTAAACATAAAATGGTTGAATTCAATCATTTGCCACTTAATTTTTTAATTAGATTTCAATTTGAATTAAGTTATTTATTTCTTCCTCTTGTTGTCTCATAGATTAGTCTAATGTCGAGCAGACACTTTGTAATGAGCCAGTCTATACAAGCGCATGAAGGTAGCGTTATCTCTGTAGAGGAACCCAGTACATCTAATGCATTCTCTACTCTACGCAACACGCAGGACAAGTTTATTATATCGCTTGGGTCAGAAGGATGTGTAAAGATATGGAAAATCGAGATGGATTTTCATAAAGGAAACGTTTTTCTGAGCCTTCAATTACGTGTAAGTAACACCGGGATACCGGAAAATCTTGGTGATGGAAGAAATATTCTGAAGCTATTTTTAAAATAATTAATAACTTTACTGCGCTGTTGCCTGTGAAAGAGTTAATCCTTTTGTGATAAAGACTTGTTAACCCTTACCACTCTGATGTCAAAATTTAAAAAATTTTAAATTAAATTAAAAGATGAACTGGTGTTAATTTTTTAACAAATTTGGTGGAAGATGGTGATGTCACAGTAAAAGATGCAATATTCACATCAGTGTGATCAGGGTTAAAAAAGTCTAATTTTTGCTTACTGAATTTCTGAATGTCCACCTGCAGGTCAAGTGACGTCTATTTTTGAAATTTTACCACTGGAATGACGGACTTACCTTACCCAATTAACCCTTACCACTCTGATGTCAAAATTAAAAATTTTCAAATAAAATTAAAAGTTGAACTGGTGTTCATTTTCCAACAAATTTGGTGGAAGATATGGCTGTCATAGACAGCAATATCATCCACCAAAATTTGTGAAAAATTTACACCTGTTTCTTTGTTATTGACACAGTAAAAGATAGAAAATTTACATCAGTGTGCTAAGGGTTCAAATTTGCTGTCTTTAAATTAGTTTAAACATGAGTACCGAAAGAGCCAATTACTAAATTAATTTCAGTTCAGTTGTTAATAATGTATAATAATTTAGCGTAAAATACCCAATTAAATTTTGGGAAAATAACAATTAGAAAAATTCATTGAGTAAATTTCCTCAATCACTGAAACTCTTAAATATAAAGTTCTGCTGAAAATGGGCATTTTTATCCAAAAAATATGATTATCGGCTTAGAGAATGTTATATAATGAAATCAGGTTTTACTTTAATGGTAATAATTAGATATTATCAGTGCACAGTTTATCTACTTGACTAATTATGAACATTATGGTGTTAATTTTTTATAGACTTGTAAGACTATGTTACAGGGAGAGGTTAACATTGATCCTTTTAGCATGACTGTGCAGCCTTAAGTCAGAATTAACCCATTAATGGGCCAGATTTGGCAAGAAAATTAAAAACATTTCTTTGTAATTGTCCATTTGCAGGTAAAGATGAAACTATATTTTAAACTTTACCACTGGAATGACTGGCTCGGCTATCGAGCCTATGATTTTGGTGGTAAAATTAAAAAAATAGCCTTCTTTTTCCTGCAAATGGGCATGCCTCAAGACCACTACAGAGGCTGGTTCGGTTGACATTCACAGAGTGTTAATTTCATATAACTTTTACCTGTTTCAGATTAAACGTTTCAGGAAACCTGTTTCTGTACACATGCTCGATGATGTCATACTCCTGCATTATCCGGGAGATGGGTATGTGTATTTAAATTAGAACCTCCGGTGGGAGAGCAAAGGGCAAAGTTGTCCAATACCTGCAAGACCATGTGAGCTTATGCCTTGGCGACCATCCGTGATCCATCAACTTTTCCTTTAATCAACTTCTGAAGGACCTCTTGGTGGATTTCAACCAAATTTGGAAGGAGGCATCCTTAGGCCATACAGATGCAAGTTTGTGCAAACGAAGTCGATCAGCCCATTTGGCCAGCACTCATCCTATATTTTGACCGATTTTTGTACACCTCCACGAAGTGCATTCGTATTATATGATGTCTGTCTATCTGTTCGTCTCTGTCCATCCAGCCATTTCGTGTCCTGGCTATACCTCAGAAAGTTTTGTCTGTCTGTTCCTCTCTGTCCATTAATCCGTTTCATGTCCGGGCTATATCTCAAAAAGTTTTTAACCTACGCTCACATTTGTTACAGCGAATAAATTAGTGATAGGCGACATGTCATGATTTAATTTCGGAAAAATCCATCCCTATTCACCAGAGTTATCTCCCTTGAAAGTCGTCCAGGCCATATCTCGGACAGTTTTAAACTGCGCTCACAATTTTTGTATCAGCTAATAGATTAGGAATAGCCGACCTGTCATGATTTAATCTCGGCAAAATCCATCTTTATTCATCAGGGTTATCTCCCTTGAAAGGCAAATTTGTCTGAATTTTCGTCTCCGAACCATATCTCGGAAAGATTTTAACCTATGTTCGCAATTTTTTTACCGAATGGTTTAGGGATAGATGACATGTTAGGATTTCGTTTTGGCAAAATCTGTCCTTATTCGGCAGAGTTATCCCCCGTTTAAAGACTAAAATTTGTCAGAATTTTCATGTCCGAGCCATATCTCGGAAGGTTTTTAACCCACCCTCACAATTTTTTTTCACATCAAGAGTATACTTACCTCCCTAATACTTTTGATATTGCTAAATATTGGCGTTCACTCAATAAAACACTCAGATTAAAAACAGTTAGGTGCCCCTACTGGGCAGGTAGACAGAGGTAGTCAGGCGGATGCCGGCCCACCACCGCGCATGCGCCGACTACTACTTCCTCTTTGCTAATTTATTGGCAGAGAGTTCACATGCGTTTGTGCTTATTAAAAAGTTTTCACTCGTTTACCTGTGTAAAATAGTCTGAATATACCTGGAAAGAAAAAGAAAGATGTCAGAAAGGGTGACTTTTCCGGAGGAGGGAGCTGGATCTCTTTATCAGGTGATTTCAACTATATTCTAGCGAGTTTTTCCCCGGTGTAATGTGTTTCCGGGACTCGCGTTTACCGTGATGAGCGCCGGTTTGAGTTGGTTTTTTCAACTCGGTGCTATATAAGTCTAATCTCTCTTTGTGTTTATGTCCACAGGTATGGATTTGCATTATTAGTGGACATCTCAGCACAGGAGGGTTTGTTTCTCTCCACCACGGTTCCATTTCCTACTAATACTGTTAGGTTATCTAACCAAAAAATCTATGCTCAGTGAGTTGGAGGCTTGATATAAAGGTCTTCTCACTTTGCCCTCTTGATCCAATTCCTTCCCCTTAGGTGGAGAGAGTTAAGAGGCGTAGTCTTGGTGGAGTGCTCCAGTGCATCATGTTGGATGGTTTGTCTATACCAGGTGTCAGGTATCTAATTAATGATATGAGGTGATATAAATTATTTGAAAAAATAATGACTGTTTTATACCATTGTTATCATTGGGTATCTGATGGTGTGTAGTCTGAATATCCATGTGAGGTTGTTCTAGTTGCGAATACAATTCGTCCTTGCACTTGGATGCTTGTTGCGGACCGATTTAATTTCTGTCAAGGGATTGATGACGTCATAATCAGCCTTGCTCTTTATTAACATTTAAAGTTTTGTCCAACGCTGGTTTTTCTTGATTACTGATCTTTATGATCTTGTCCCTCTCTTTTAGTTTGGTTTTGAGTTTCTAACCTTAACTAACTTACTCATTGTCCTCGTCCTTTGTCCTGTTTCAGAGACCTGGTTGTCCGTCCTGTGGCCGGTTTCTGAAGGATCGGTTTGTTCCCCATTTGTGCTTCAGCTGCAGTCCCTGTGGACCGCTGCTTAAGTGCGACGTATGTAAGCAATGGGGGGGGGGGCGAACTGATGTCTGACTTTTTGTCGTTGCAGGCAAAGGAGAAGCAGGGCGTGGAGGAGGAGAGGAAGGCGGAGAGAGAGAGTGTTTCGAAGAAGGGTAAGAGGAAGGCCTCGTCCGCGGTGGACATGGAGGCCTTCCGGTCCGAAATGTTGGGAGAGATGCAGAGGACAATAAAGGATTTGGTCCCAGAGTTGCTTCGCAGCATGCTTCCTGGGCCAGCTCCTTTGTTGTCCTCAGCATCTGCTTCAGAGCAGGTTATCCCCGCCTCTGAATCTAATTTCCGTAGGTCGATTCCGTTGTTTGAGAACGATTCAGAGGTGGCCCCGTTGATGGGGGCGTTCCACGACCCTGGCAGCAGGCTTGGTGCCGCGCCGACGGGCCGTGGACATCGGTTGTTGCAGGGACCTGCGGTCTGCTCATCAGACCCTGGGTATCCGCACGCCGCGGGTACCAATGCCTCCTATGGCACCTTCCCTGGCCAGTCCGGGTTAGCTCTCTTTGCTGACCCGGAGTCTAACCTTTCTGGCCAGGAGGAAGAGGATTTCCTGCTAGGGTCGCCGTCTGGGGACGTGACCATGGACTACGATGTCTGTGCACCCCTCGCGGGGAATGCAGGCGACGTGGTCCATGGTTCTACTCACGCAGGAGTAGAATTCACGGTCCAGAAGGTGACCCTGGGCGGTGCTGAAGGCCAGCGTTACCGCATGTCGCTGGTGCTGGTCTGGGCCGTGGTGGGGCGGTGTCTGCCCCGCGCTCTACCACGGCGCCTGCTCTTGGTCAAGCCAGTGAGCTTAGCATGCCTGGTCTTTCGGGGCCGCATGTTTTCCCTGGCTTGCCAGCGGTATCAGCATACCCGCCGTCAAGCTCTGCTGCATGCGCTCAGGAGGAAGACGAAGGCCCCCGTCTTGTAGAGCGCTCGCAGCTAGCCACGGAGGAGGATTGGTCGGACGCTTACCAGTGGCTGGTGAGTGTTCGGCCAGACCTGCCCGTGGAGCAGTCGGCTAGCCAGCGAGATCACAGGCCGTGGTTAGCTGGTAAGCCGACTGCAAATGCTATGCCATCTCTGCCGCTGGCTGAACATGTCGTGGACATGTTCGAGGCGGCGGAGACGTCCATTAAGGCGAATGGGCGTCTCGCGAAGGCCCCTTGCGAGGTGGCCAGGCGTTGCCACATCGTGCCCCTGGACTACCAGCGGTACGGTGTGGTGCCCAAGCCAAGCATCGATGACCGCGCGGCTTTGGGCGAAGATGCGCGGCCAGGCTTCCGTTCTGACACGGGTGTCCTGTGCTCGAACGCGTTGCGTTCGGCAAATGCCGCGCTGCGTGATGCGGAGGAGAGTGGGAGAGCGTCGATTGCTGCTCTGTCCCACGTCTCCCAGCTGTTACAGGGGGTGGTAACGGCATCCGCATCGCGCCAACCAAGCCCGGTCACAGTCCAGAGAGCCATCCAGGATGGTATCAACCTGGCTCTGGACTGCTTGACGCGGGCGGTGACCAGGAGTGTCCGGGCGAGGCGCACGTTTGCCTTGGACAATCTGTGCCCGTCCCAGGACCTGTACAATAGGCTACTGCGTACGCCTATGACAGGTCCTGGTCTCTTTGGAGGTGAGGGATGCAAGCACCTCCAGGAGACGGTGACTCTGGTCAACAACCAGAGGGCGCTGCACGAGCAATTTGAAGTGCTCCGTCGTGCGAGCGTTCGCGCAGCACCCCCTGCGTATCGTCCCCTGCAGGCTCGAGGTGGAGGTGGCCAGGTCAGAGGCCAGCCACCATCGCAGCGACGGCCTAGGCCGCGTGCGATTCGGCCCGCAGCGAGGAGGGCGCAGGCTCCCCAGGCGCAGCCAGTCAGGCAGCCACCCGCGCACCAAGGTGCGCGTGGTGCTGGGCGTGGCGCGCGGGGATCTGGTCGCGGTAATCGGGCCTGATGGGCCGGTTACCACGGTGGGAACCACTCCGGTGTTTCTGGCCGAGAAGACAGTGCCACTCTCGCACTCCTTATGTCCACCTCTCTCCCTAGGTGGACCGGTGGGCGGCCGATTGGCCGACCACTTGCCAGAGTGGAAGCGGTTGACTCAGGACCGTTTAGTCTTGCGATGGCTTTCTGTCGGCTATCATCCCGATTGGATGACAGGCCCGCCATCGCGGCTGTCTCTCGTGCCGATCTGGACTCCGATTCCGAGAGATCCAGATCAAAGGTTGTGTATCGAGGAGGAGATAAATTCCCTCATACAAAAAGGAGCTATTCAGCCGGCGCAGAGGTGCCCGGGCTTCTATTCAACCGTGTTCTTAGTAACAAAAAACACCGGAGGGTGGAGGCCGATTCTCAACCTCAAGCCATTGAACAAGTTCATAGAGACGCCCAGTTTCAAGATGGAGACTGTGCGCTCGGTGTTGGCGGAGTTAGAGCAGGGAATGTGGACAGCTTCAATAGATTTGAAGGATGCTTATTTCCACATTCCCATAGAGAGGAGTTTCCGTCGCTTCCTGAGATTTGCATTCCAGGGAAGACAGTGGGAATTCAGGGTATTACCCTTCGGAATTTCCACGGCTCCTCTGGTCTTCACCCGTGTGGTTCTCGCGATCACGGCATACCTCCGCAGGAGAAGCATAGCAGTCCACACATACATAGACGACTGGCTGTTAAAAGCACACACCCAGGAAACGTTATCGGCCAATCTGGAGATTGTTTTGAAAACTCTCATGGACTTGGGCTGGATAATCAATTTCCAAAAATCAGAGCTGACTCCATCCCAGAAGTTTGTTTACCTGGGCATGTTCTTCGATCTGGAGACGGGATATGTTTTATCCTACTCAGGAGAGGGTTCAGAGACTCATCTCCTTAATACAGTCAGTGTGCGACAGTCGTCATGTCCTGGCACGGGTTTACTTGAGAATGCTGGGTTTGATGGTTTCATTGGAACCAGTCATTCCGCAGGCGGCCTTACGCAGGCGCCCGATCCAGTTGTTTCTCATGACACAGTGGACCCAGAGTTCAGGTTCGCTGGACTCGAACGTGTCAGTGTTGGCGCCTCTAATTCACCACCTGCAATGGTGGTTGAATATAGAGAATCTCTTGCTGGGGGTTTTGCTAACCCCTCCCCACCCTCAGGTGACTGTGTATACAGATGCATCGATGGAGGGGTGGGGAGCTTGTCTGGAAGAGTCCACAATATCAGGGCTTTGGGATCTGGATCAGTCAAAGGAACATATCAATCTACTGGAGCTAAGAACAGTAGTCCTGGGCCTGGAACATTTCTTACAGAAAGTTCAGGGCAAGATTGTTCTTATTCGTTCAGACAACTCAACAGTAGTGACTTACATAAACCGCCAGGGAGGAACGAAGTCGCCCAGTCTCTGTATGATGACTTGGAAACTGCTTTGTTGGTGCCTGGATCACAGGATTACCTTGAGAGCAGTTCATATTCCGGGAAGGCTAAATCTGCTAGCAGACTCATTGAGCCGAAGGATGAGTATTTTACCCACGGAATGGCAACTAAATCAATGTGTGGCGGATTGTCTGTTCGACCATTGGGGGAAGCCCAACATCGATTTGTTCGCAACGAAGAAGAATGCGAAGATGACGACGTACGTCTCTCCGATTCCAGACCCAAGTGCTTTCGCAACAGATGCGATAGCTATCAGCTGGGCGGGAATGTATGCATACGCATTCCCTCCAGCAATCCTGATTCCAAAGGTGCTTCAGAAAATCAGGCAGGAGGAGTGCCAAGTGCTTCTGATCGCCCCGGATTGGCCAAGCCGATCGTGGTATACGGATCTGCTGGACCTTCTGGTCTGCAGTCCGGTTCCTCTGCCTCTGATGGACGACCTTATCTTCCAGGGCAAGGCCCTTCACGACAATCCGTCAATGTTCCGATTGACTGCGTGGATGTTGTCAAGGAATCTAGAATTAAGGAGGGCTTTTCTGAGCAAGCGGCCATGTTTATGGCTAAAGCCAGGAGGGGGTCAACCTCCAGAGCATATAACTATAAAATCAACAGATTTGCAGAGTGGTGCTCAAAAAGATGTATTGATCCAATGGATTCATCTATTCAGGTAGTAGCTGATTTCCTCTGTCACCTATATGATGTCTATAGCCTCAAGCCTAACTCTATTGCTGGTTATAAGTCAGCTTTAATGACTGTTATTCCTTGCTTGGCTAACAGGGGGAGTGATGAAGTAAGTACATTAAATGTATTAATTAAAGGCATGGGCAATCTAAGACCAAGGAATCCACCACTGATTCCAGTTTGGAGTTTATCTCTGGTGCTTCAGGTACTAGGAGATAAGCCTTTTGAACCACTTATTTCCATTTCTATGAAATTGTTGACTCTTAAAACTGTGTTTTTAATTGCTGCGGCCTCAGCAAGGCGTAGGAGTGAGATTCACGCCTTATCAGCCGAGGATGACCGTTTTGTGGTTACAGGGGAAGGCCTTAAGCTTCTACCTAGGATTAATTTCTTGGCTAAGAATCAGTCTTTGAAATATCCAGGTCAACCTATTTTTTTGCCATCTTTAACTAGATATGATCCTAATTCTAAAGTATGGTGCCCCGTACGGGCGCTGCTCCGGTACAAACAGCGTACTTCGGAGTGGCGTACCGACCAGTCAGCGTTATGGTTGTCATATATTGAACCCCATGGCAGGGTGTCTAAGGACACCATTTCCAGGTGGATTGTAGAATGTATTCAGTTTTGTCACAAATCCGCCACCGGGAGACAGGTTGATGTGGCCAAGGCTCACAGTGTCCGCGGTGTCGTGGCATCCACTGCCCTGTTTAGTGGGGTCCCTGTGGATGACATTATGTCCGTGGCTCAGTGGCACTGTGAGTCAAGTTTTACAGACCATTACCTCCGTGACACCTCAAATCCTCTTGCCTTGTCGATTTTGAAACAATAATCGCCTGTATGTTTTATGAGGAGCGTTTCCTCGTTGCTTATATACATCACATTTAAGTAATGGTAACAACCACTTGTCGGGACTGCATCAGGCTTCTCTACTGGGAACGTGATGACAGCTTCCAAGTTCAACAAGCTCAGTCTTGTTTATGTGTTGTTCATTGTTAAATGTATTGTCACGTTACCCGTTATTATTAATATGGTGATGGTTTGTGTGGATTGTGGTTCATAGAGAGTATACGAAAATGGAGTACTTTCGTCTCTGTCCTGTAGTACGTGGCACTAGTACGTAGAGAGCGTATAGGACATTGAGGTCATCTAGTCTTCCTCCCAGGAGGGGGGGAGCGCATATGACATTCGTTCATCTCTCATGCATTGGTTGTGTTATCCGATGGTTTGTCAAATCCTGACTGTGTTCTCACACAGTTTTCAGACGTTTTTAAGTGCCGTAAACGCGTGAAAGCGTATAGGGAAGAGCTGGTCTTTTGACCTCGCCTCCCTCCCGCCAGATTCACTTTCGAATTCTGGCAATATCAAAAGTATTAGGGAGGTAAGTATACTCTTGATGTGAAATAAACGAAATCTAGGATTTCTTTTTTCACGAGAGAGTTGATACTTACCTCCCTAGATACGGACCCGGCCTCTCCACCCCACAGAGGCTCGGTCTTCAGGCTCTTAGTAGTTGCATGTGTGTCAGCCAATAATTTAGTCAGAGGAAGTAGTAGTCGGCGCATGCGCGGTGGTGGGGCCGGCATCCGCCTGACTACCTCTGTCTACCTGCCCAGTAGGGGCACCTAACTGTTTTTAATCTGAGTGTTTTATTGAGTGAACGCCAATATTTAGCAATATCAAAAGTATTAGGGAGGTAAGTATCAACTCTCTCGTGAAAAAAGAAATCCTAGATTTCGTTTAGTTCCAGTGAACTATATTAGGGATAGAGGAATGTGTCAGGATTTGGTATCAATAAAATCTGTCCTTATTCGCCACAGTTATCTCCCTCGAAACACTCAAATTTGTCAGACTTCATGTTCTGGCCATATCTCAGATAGTTTTTAACATACATAATTTTAGTTCTAGCAAAGTAGATTATGGATAGACGATGTGCCATGATTTTTGTTTCAGCAGTCTGTGTATATTCACCAGGATTATCTCCCTTGAAAGGCAAACATTCAGCAAAATTTCTGTGTCCGTACCATTTCTCGGAAGGTTTTTAACTCATTTCTTTATCAGCGAATAGATTATGGCTAGCCAAAGTGCCATGATTTCGTTTCGACAAACCTGTCAGAACTCCCTAGATTGATCTCCCTTGAAAGACTAAAATTTGTGTCCGAGCCATATCTCAGAATATAATTTTTCAAGTAACACTTTACTTCAACAACTGGACTTATTGCAGACGTATATTGAGTTTCACTAAAACTCTTGTTAGAAATGTTTTTTTAAATCTGAAACCGATTGGAGGATCGATTAAAAACTCATGAAACATCATCTAGGACAACAGCTGAACCAAGTTTGTTCGAAGGAACTTGATTGGCCAAATGCTTCAGCAGCCATCTTGGATGACTTAGTTTTTACGAAAATTACTTCTCCAGAGCCGCTGAAGTTGATACATGTACATAAAAAAATCATCAGGACCATAGACTAATCAAAATGTAGCGTGTTTGACAGCCATATTGGATTATTTTATTTATTGGATTTTGAAGTCGAAATTGTTTTATACGGGGTATTGGGTATGCTAATTTACAATTTGCCACTTACGAAACTGTCAGATAAATGGTTTGGCGGCTGTCTTGAATTTATTTTCAATCGAAAGCTCCCATGCTAAAAGAATAGGAAATTTAAAATGTCTTCTCGAGTACCAGGTGACCAATTTTAACCAAATTTGGTCAGAATCATCGTTGTGCCATTGGGATCTACGTTTCGTCAAGTGAAGACGATTGGCCTATTTGGCCCGTGGACATCTTGAATTTTGGCAAATTTTTAGAAGTCTAGAAACTTTCTACGAAACCACTTGGGGATTAATTTGAAACTACGGAAACATACTCTAGGGCACCATCTGAACCAAGTTTGTTAGAGGGAACTTGATTGCCCAAATGCTTGAACAGCCATCCTGGATGACCTAATTTTTACGAAAACAACTTCTTTAGAACAGCTGAAGGGGTCAGGTGGAAATTTGTGAAGTATGATTAGGAAGTAAGGGCCATTTTAGTTTGTTCAAGGGAAGTTAGTACGCTAAAAAACATGGCCAGCATCGACCAAGCAGAGTTAAGCATTTGGGTAGCCGTATTGAAATTTTTTATTTGACAGATTTTGAAGCCGATATAGGTTTTGTTTAGGTTTTTGGATATGGCGATTTCAAATTTTCCACTTTCCAACCTATTGCATAAATAGCTTACTGGGCATCTTGGATTTTTTTTCTCCCCAAAAACTCCCATAGTAAAGCAAAGAGAAATTGAGAATGTCTCCTCTAGAACCACTAGCCCGATTTTAACTAATTTTTGTAGGACACATCCTTGTTCTTGACGCAATTCTGGACAAAACCTTAAGATTCAATGTATAGGCAATGACCTTTCTAGTTGAAATGCCTACGCTCCATGTGAGAAATAGACACCAATTGTGCCTCTTGTCTCCAGTGTCGGTGTAGTTTTACACATATTTTTATCGATGAATAATTGTGATTGTAAATTGTTTCTATGTTTTCAGGAGTTTAGTTATGCTAGAGACGAATATCCTATTTGAGGACAATACAGTGTTAGAATGCAGACAAGAGATGTTTGTCTGTAAGGATGACGCTCACTCGCAGGAGGTGTGTACTAAATAACATGCTGAGAAAGGCAGTGGGAGAGAGAGTGACATAGGTGGGAGGGAGGGGGAGGGAGAGATAGGGGAGGGAGGGAGGGATGGGGTGAGGGAGGGAGGGAGGGGGACAGCTGGAGGGAGGGAGGGAGAGAGAATGGCATAGGTGGGAGGGAGGGGGGAGGGAGAGATAGGGAGGGAGGAAGGGGGACAGCTGGTTGGAGAGAGAGAGAGGGCGGGAGGGAGAGAGAATGACATAGGTGGGAGGGAGGGGGAGGGAGGGATATGGAGAGGGGGAGATAGGGATGGGGTGAGGGAGGGAGGGGGGACAGCTGGAGGGAGGGAGGGAGAGAGATAATCTCATTAGATGACAATCATTTGAAATTATCTTGAAATACAAATTTGGGGACTGAGATTCAACATGTTATATGAAAATTAAAACGGCTGTTATTATTTCAGATTACTGCATTTGCATGCTGTCCAGAGCTTGGTATTGTGGCTACAGCCAGCCTAGATGGTTATGTCAAGGTAAGCGTGAGCGTGTCCTCTTTTTCTATTCTTAAACCTATCACAGATTAAGAGTCAAGCTGACCAAAACAGATTCTGTAATCGTCCTAGGAAATGTCCATTTGTATGCCATGAGAAGACTATTTTTGACAATTTACCACTCGAATGACTGGCTATGTTATCACAATTTTCTAAAATAGTCTACCTTTCTCTGCCTGCCTGCCTGCCTGCCTGCTATTGCCTTTGAATCTGTTTGTATGTGTGTCTGGAGTTGTATTTTAAAAGGCCACTGATCTGATTTGGCTCAAATCTTGACACAAGAGCTGTTGCAGTCAAGGTTTTCAAGACATTAGCCATGATCTGGATACAATTAATCGTATCCGATCTTTTTCACAGGAGATAAAACGTTATCATCCTCCTAGAATACATGATTGCCTATGTAGTTGGTAATCAACTTGATTACGTTACGGTTAAAGGTCAAGGTCACGGAGCTATGATGTTTATCATCAGTTAGGGGACAGGAGAGACATTTAATTCTGCAGGAATTATTGCTTTCTATTTGATCTCGGTGTTTAACCCTTTAACACTGATATCAGCCAAAAAATGGTTTCTGCAGTTGTCTTGAGAAATGTGAATTTGCAGACCAAAAGAAGACTATTTTTGAAAATTTATCACTGGAATGACTGGCTCGATAACCGAGCCAGTCATTCCAGTGGTAAATTTTCAAAAATAGTCTTCTCTTGGTCTGCAAATTCACATTTTCTATTAGAAAATTGAAATTTTCTTGAACAAATTCGAGGGTTAAAGAGTTAAGCTGTTAACCTGATTGGTTCTTTTTTATTTTTTTAAGGTCCACTTTATTATGAGAAAGATATTATATGAAATATACTTACCTGCCTGTTGAATTTCTGCAGACTACATTTCCCATGGGGTCTAGCTCTGGATATGTTGAATATTTTGAAAACAATTCAACTGTTGTATTCAAAATATTCAGCGGATCCTAAGTAATTGGCCATTGACATTATTTTCTGGTGTCTTGAAGCAGTCCTGCAAACAGTTATAGGTTTGTGCACGTACTTTGTTGCAGTTTTGGGACTTGGACAATCAACTGATTCGAGAGCTGCATTTTGGCAAGCCATTGAGAAGTGTATGTTTCGCAAATGAAAGAGGTGATCTTCTCGTCGGATACGAAAATCATGTCTGGTAAGAAATAGTATAGTTATTAGTTTAGCTGACCTGAAAGGCCAAGTGAGCTTATGCAATGGCGACCGTCCGTTGTGTGTGCATCAGACGTCCGTCATCCATCCATTGTCTGTCAACTTTTCCTTTAAACGACTTCTCAAGAACCACTGGGATGATTTCAATTATATTTGGCAGGAGGCATCCTTAAAGGATAGAGATTCAAGTTTGTTCAAATGAAGCTTATCGGCCAATTTGGCCAGCGGCCATCTCAAATTTTGGCTGATTTTTAGCTCACCAGCCTGAAAGGCAAAGTAAGCCTATGCCGTGGTGACTGTCTGTCATCCATCCATCTGTCCATCCGTCCATCAACATTTTCTTTAAATGATGTCTTTTCAAGAACCCCTGGGCCGATTTAAATTGTATTTGGTAGGAAGCGTCCTTGGCGCATCTTGGATTTTGGCAGATTTTTAGAAACGTCTTTAAAGATCTCTGAAACTGCTTGGGGATCAATTCAAAATTCATGAAATAGAATCCAGGGGCAACAGCTGAACCAAGTTTGTTCAAGGGAAGTTGTTTGGCCAAATGCTTCGGCAGCCATCTTGGATGACCTAGTTTTCATGAAATTTACTTCTTCAGAACCGCCAGGCCGAATTTTGGGAGATATGATTAGGGACTAAGCGCCATTATAGTATGTTCAAGGGAAGTTGATACATAAAAAAACATGGCTGCAATGGGCCAATAAATATGTAGTGCATTTGGCCGCCATATTAGATTTTTAGCTCACCTGACAAGAGTGGTTAAGTGAGCTTACGCCATGGCGACCGTCCATCCGTCTGCCTGCCATCGTCCATCATCTTTTTCTTTAGACAACTTGTCAAGAACCACTGGGCCGATTTCAATTATATTTAGCAGAAAGCATCCTTAGGGCATAGGGATCCAAGTTTGTTCAAAGGAAGTCGATTGGTCAATTCAGCCTGTCTGAAATGTCCTCTCTGAAACCACTTGAAGGATTGATTCAAAACTGATAACTGATACAAGTTTGTTCAAGGGAAGTTGATTGACCAAATCATTCAGCGACCATCTTGGATGACCTAGTTTTCGCAAAAACAACTCCAGAACCGTTGAATGGATCGGGACGAAATTTTGGAGTTATGATTATGGACTTACGGGCGTGAATCTTCAAGCGATGTTGATTCGTCCAAAGACCCTATGGCCAGCATGCGCCAAAGACCCTATGGCCAGCATGCGGCAATCAAAATGTAGTGTGTTTGGCAGCTATAATGGATTTTTAGGCGAAGTGAGCTTATGCCATGGCAATCATCCATCCTGCATCCATCCATCCTTTCATTCATCTGTCAACTTTTTCTCTAAACAACTCAAGAACCGCTGGGCTGATTTCAATCATACTTGGCAGGAAGCATCCTTAGGGCATCTGGGATTTTGGCAGATGTTTAGAAACGTCTTTAAAAATCTTCTCCGAAACCGCTTGGGGGATCGATTCAAAACTCATGAAATATAATTTATGGCAACAGCTGAACTAAGTTCGTTCAAGGGTAGTTGTTTGTCCAAGTGCTTCGGCGGCCATCTTGTTTTCATGAAATCGACTTCGAAGGGACTAAGAAGGGCCATTAAAGTTTGTTCAAGGGAAGGAAGCAAAAACATGGCCACGATGGGCCAATCAATATGTAGTACGTTTGGCTGGCATATTGGCCACATCAGCTCATGCCATGGCGACCGGCCGCCATCCGTCCGTCCAACTTTTTCTTTAAACTACTGGGCTGATTTCAATTATATTTGGCAGAAAGCATCCCTATGGCTTCTCCAAAATGCTGATTTCAAATTTCAACTTTTGAAACTGCCGGATAACAGTTTGGCTACCATCTTGAATTTTTTCCCGCCAAAAACTCCCATACTAACGCAATATGAAATGTACAATGTTTTCTTGAGAACCACAGGCCTGATTTCAATTATATTTGTCAAAGGAAGCCAATTGGTCAATTTGGCTGGTGGCCATCTTGGATTTTGGCCGATTTTCAGAAATGTCTCAAAATCTCCGAAGGCTCTTAGGGATTGAATTGAAATTCATGAACCATCATCAGGCGCAACAGCTGAACCAAGTTTGTTCAAGTGAACTTGATTGGGCAAATGTATCAGCGGCCATCTTGGATGACATAGTTTTCCTGAAAGGGACTTGTTCTCAAGTACCACTAAACAGATCATACTGAAATTTGAGAGATATGATTAGGTAGAGGGCCATTAATTTTTGTCCATGGAAAGTTGATACGTAAAGACACGGCTGCCATTGATCAATTAACATTTAGCGTATTTGGTGGCCATCTTGGATTTTCTGAAAATTTTTTAGAAAGTCATGTAAAAGACTCCTTATTAACAACTGGGCCAACTGGGCCAATTTTAATAAAACGGGTTAAACCGTCATGGAAATTAGAGTGGAAAATTTTTCCAGTAGCCATCGCGTTTTGTTTGTTTCTGCGCTACAGGCCCCTTGGGCCTCTCATATAATGTTGAATATATAAATTAAATATATAATTTGTTTCCTGATACAAAATTTTTGGTAGTAAAATGGCTAACCCTTTATTGGTCAAGCCGGCCAAAAGCATCTTATTCAGTGGTGAGTATCCGTTTACACGCCATGATTAGATTATTTTAGGAATTTTCAATCAGCTTTTCTTGACCTGTAAATGGACATCCACTATGGAAAGATTTCAAGAAAGAAGTAGGAATTTTAACCATTGAATGGTAAATAACATTCCTGCCATTATAAGAATATCTGCGTGTTGAGTATTTATTTGGGCTAGTTGCGTTAGAACTGAGCAAAGCGCTGTATAAATACCTATTATTAACCCTTTAATGGTCAAATTTAATCAAGAAATTCAAAATATTTGCTTATTGAATATCCATTTGCAGGACAAGAGAAGACTATTAAAAAAAATTTACCATTGGAATGGTTATCGAGCCAGTCAATCCAGTGGTAAATTTTCAAAAATAGTCTTTTTGTTCTGTAAATAGACATTCCTTAAGACCGCTACAGTGGTCGGTTTTGGCCGGCTTAACCATTAAAGGCTTCAAGTAATGATAGCAATTACAGTATAACCTGTTTATTGAAACCACCTTATGGAGTCCAAATGGATGCAAATTCTAAGCCTATTAACTCACCTGATCAGAATGACCAAATGAACTTATGCCATGGTGACTGTCCATCGCCGGTCTGCCACTCCATCGTCCGTCCATCAACTTTTGCTTTAATCAATGTGTCAAGAACCACTGGGCCGATTTCAATTATATTTGGCTTGAAGCATCCTTAGGGACTTGAGAGCCAAGTTGTTCAAATGAAGCTGAGAGTTGGCCGGTGGCCACCTAAGATTTTCCAAAGACGTTTCCAGACCTATTTAAGATACTACTCCGCCGTTATCAATAGCTCGGTTTCAATAAAAACTCTTTGGCGGTAGGCTTCAACATGTCAAAAAAGAATTTTTATTGATAGATTCTTTCGATGGCCATATTGGATTTTCTGAGAATTGTCCATCTGTCCATTAACTTTTCTTTAAATGACGGTGTCAAGAACCTTTGGACAAATTATTGGAAAACATTGGAAAATTGTAAAGGACTTCTTTTCAAGAAACATCAGATGAATTTCAACAAAATTTGGCGGAGGCATCATTGGGGTCTAGAGATGCAAAATGCTAAAAAGGAGACCGATCAGTCGATTTGGCTGGCAGCCATATTGGATTGTTTTCCCGCTAAAAATCCCATAGGAAAAGAATGGTAAGCTTCAAACTACCTGTTCTCATGAACCACTCATGGTCAATCTCAAACATATTTTTTCTGAAGCATTAATTGGGTCATAGAGATCCAGGATTGTTAGATTACCTGGCCTGAAAGCTTATGTCGTGGCGACCGTCCGTCGTGTGTCCATCGTCCATCCATCAACTTTTCCTTTAAACGACGTCTTCTCAAGAACCGCTGGGCCAATTTCAATTATATTTGGCAGGAAGCATCCTCAGGGCATAGAGATCCAAGTGTGTTCAAATGAAGCCGATCGGCCAATTAGGCGGCGGCCATCTTGGATTTTGGCCGATTTTTTAGAAATGTCTTTAAAAATCTCCGAAACCGCTTGACGGATTGAAGGAAACCTCATGAAATATGATCTAGGGCAAGAGCTCAACCAAATTTGTTCAAGGGAACTTAATTGGTCAAATGGTTCGGCGGCCATCATGGTTGACCTAGTTTTAGCGAAAATAACTTCTCCAGAACCGCTGAAGGGATCAGGCCGAAATTTGGCAGATATGATTAGGGAATAAGGGCCAATAAAGTTTGCTCAAGAGAAGTTGATCCGTCAAAAAACATGGCCGCCGTGGACCAATCAAAATATAGCATGTTTGGCGGCCATATTGGATTTTTTTATTTGATGGATTTTGAGGCCGAAATTGGTTTTCTATGGGCTTTTGTGTATTCTGATCTCAAATCTGCAATTTTCGAAATTGTCGGATAAACAGTTTGTCGGCCATCTTGGATCATTTTCCCACCAAAAGCTCGCATACTAAAGGAATGGGAAAGTTAAAATATCTTCTCGAGAACTTCTGGGCCGATTTCAATTATATTTGGCATGAAGCATCCTTAAGGCATAGAGATTCAAGTTTGTTCAAACGAACCCGATCGGCCAATTTGACCGGTGACCATCTTGGATTTTGGCCAATTTTTAGAAATGTTTTTAAAAATCTCCTCCCAAACCATTTGAGGGATCGATTCAAAACTCACGAAATATGTTCTAGGGTAAGCGCTGAATCAGATTTGTTCAACGGAACTTGATTGACCAAACGGTTCAGCGGCCATCTTGGATGACCTAGTTTTCGCAAAAATGACTTCTTCCCCAGAACTGCTGAAGCGATCATGCCGAAATTTGTGATCTATAATTAGCAACTAAGGGCGATTAATGTTTGTTCAAGAGAAGTTGATTCGTCAAAAAACATGGCTGCGGTGGATCAAACAAAATATAGTGTGTTTGGCAGCCATATTGGATTTTTTTATTTGATGGATTTTGAGGCCGAAATTCATTTTATATAGGTTTTTGGGTATTCTGATCTCAAATTTGCAATTTTCAAAACTGTCGGATAGACAGTTTGACAGCCATCTTGGATCATTTTCCTGGCAAAAGCTCCCATACTTACAATGGGAAATTTAAAATGTCTTCTCGAGAACTACTGGGCCGATTTGAATTATATATGGCAGGAAGCATCCTT
This sequence comes from Chaetoderma sp. LZ-2023a, assembly GCA_034401795.1. Lineage (NCBI taxonomy): Eukaryota > Metazoa > Mollusca > Caudofoveata > Chaetodermatida > Chaetodermatidae > Chaetoderma > Chaetoderma sp. LZ-2023a. The sequence continues at coordinate 33,299,785 of CM067359.1, forward strand.
AGGGTGTAGAGATTCAAGTTTGTTCAAACGAACCCAATCGGCCAATTTGGTCGACGCCCATCTTGGATTTCGGCCGATTTTTAAAAATGTCTAAAAATCTTGTTCTCCGAAACGGCTTGGGGAATTGATTCAAAGCTTATGAAACCTCATCTAGGCAAAGAGGTAAGCCAAGTTTGTTCAAGACGACTTGATTGACCAAATGGATCGGCAGCCATTTTGAATGACCTAGTTTTCCTGAAAACGACTTCTCCAGAACCGCTGAATGGATCAGGCCAAAATTTGGGAGATATGATTAGGGACTAAGGGCCATTAAAGTTTGTTCAAGGGAAGTTGCTCCATCAAAAAACTTGGCTGCCGTGGGCCAATCAAATTGTAGCGTGTTTGGCAGACAAATTGGATTTTGTTATTTGATGGATTTTGAGGCCAAAATTGGTTCTATATATGTTTTTGGGTATTCTGAGCTCAAATTTGCAATTTTTGAAACTCGGATAAACAGTTTGGTGGCCATCTTGGATAATTTTATCGTCAAATGCTCCCATGCTAAAGCAATGAGAAATTTAAAATGTCTTCTCGAGAACTACCAGGCCGATTTCAATTATATTTGGCAGGAAGCATCCGTAGGGCATAAGGATCCAAGTTTGTTCAGATGAACCCGATCGGCCAATTTGCCAAGCGGCCATTTTGGATTTCGGCCAATTTCAGGAAATGTCTTTAAAAATCTCCGAAACCACTTGGGGAATCTTCATCTAGACCAAGAGGTAAGCCAAGTTTGTTCAAGAGGACTTGATTGACCAAATGGTTTTCACGAAAATGACTCCTCCAGAACCACTGAATGGATCAGGCCGAAATTTGGGCCATTAAAATTTTCTCAAGGGAAGTTAATCCATCAAAAAAACATGGGCGCTGTGGGGCAATCAAAATATAGTGTGTTTCAACTTGCAACCATATTGCACTTGGAAAAATGTCCACAAACTCATTTAAAAGACTGCTAAACCACCCACCAACAATTTTGACAAAAATTGGTGCTCCAGGTGAGCGACACAGGCCCCTTGGGCCTCTTGTTCATATGAAGCTAATAAGTCCATTTGGTTGGCGACCATCTTGGATTTTGTGTTATTTTTTATAAACATGTTTTAAAATCTCCAAAACCGCAGGGCTGATTGATTTGAAACTCAAGAAACTGTATCTATGGCAAGTTCTAAACCGAGTTTGTTTGAGAGAACATGATTGGTTGATTTGTCTGGTGGCATCTTGGATGAACTAATTTTCACAAAAATAACTTCTCCAGCACTACTGAATGGATTGGGCCCAAATTTTAAAAATATGATTATGGACTAAGGGCCATTAGTGTTTTTTCAAGGGAAGTCGATGCCTAAACATATGGCTGCTGTGGACCAATCAAAATACTTTTAATCGTTAAAAAATGTATTTGTCTGACCAGAATTGGTGAAATTCTGAACAAAAGATCTAAGTTTCTAGATGGAGAATTTGTAATTTCTACTTGAAATGCCAATGTTCCACGTGAGTGATACAAGTGTGTTGGTTCTCTTGTTTTATACTGGAAAACCTGTGGATAGTGGACACCTTTATCCGAAAATGTTTCTTAAATAACACATTAATTGTCCAGTCTGTCAAATGCGATCTTTAGTGCTCTTGAAGAATCTCATTTTGCAGACCAACGGAGAGTATGTTTGAAAATTTCCTGTTCAAATGAAGGGCCTGATAATCGAGCCAGTTAGTCCAGTAGTAAATTTCCTAAAATAAGTCTGCTTGACCAGCCAATCTAGACATAAACAAAGTTCAGGTCTCTTTATTTTGCTGACCGTGCTTGACCAGGATTGAAACAAATGAGTTTCTTAAACCCATTGAAGATTTGATCAAAAAAATATAAATTCTGCTGACACCGTTTAGCTCTGGCATTTGTTGAAAAAATTTTCAATTTTCACATAGAAAATGTCCATTTGCAGACCAAGAGAAGACTATTTTTGAAAATTTACCACAGGAATAACTGGCTCAGTTATCGAACCAGTCATCCATTGGTACCTTTTCAAAAATACTTTTCTCTTGGTCTGCAAATGGACATTTTGACCATTAAAGATATTCAGTGATAGCTTGTTTTTAGTGATCACTGTTCGATGGCCTTCAAGATGTTGCAAGAAGATTAAGGGGAAGTAATATCTGGTATTAATTATGCTATCTAGATATGGAAGAGTAGTCTCCTTTGAAATGGTGTAGGTATGTTACGGTGAAATTATTGTTCATGCATTGAGTAGAACGTATATTGAAGATATACATTAAAAGTGCATATTCACACTAAAATGCTGTAAAAGATTTGTTAAAATTGTATACTTTAGAGGCTTAAGTTGTGTACCTCAATGTAATGAAAGAAATTAAATCTTCGCATATGAATCTTTGCATATGATGATTTCATTCCATATAAATTTATAAAATTTTTGTCTCGCCCGCGAAGCAGAAAGCGAGACATATGTGTCACTTTTCCGACGGCGACGACGGCGTCAACAATGTTAAGTTTTTGTGTTTAGCAAAACTTCTCAGCTTATATTTCAGGATCAGTTAATCGTATTGCAACTAAACTTGGCTATGTGGTTGCCTATACTGTTAGGAAGCAGTATGATGTCACAAGGTCAAAGGTCAAGGTCACTGTGACCTTGATGAAAAGCTCTGGTTTTTTCGATGTTAAGTTTTTGCGTTTAGCAAAACTTATCGGCTTATCTTTCAGGATTGGTGAATCTTATTGGAACAAGACTTGGATACATTGTTACCTATCATGTTAGGAAGCAGCATGCTGACACTGAAGGCACAACGTCTAAGGTCAAGGTCATTCTGACCTCTACACGGCTTTATTATTGTTCAATGTTATGTTTTAGACTTAGCAAATCTTATCTGGTTATATTTTGGGATTGCTTAACCCTAATGGAACACAACTTGAGTACATGGTTGCTTATGCTAAGAGGATACAGGATGGTGCCATGCAGGTCACCAGGTTAAAGGTCAAGGTCATGCTGACCTTGCTATTTTACCTCTGCCGTATCAACTTTCAGTTTTTCCGCTTAGGAAATCATATACATTTGTATTTCAGAATTACTTAATATTACCAGAAATAATCTTGGACACATGGTTCCCTCTGTCATGTTTGTATTTCCAATATTACGGATTTTTATGTGCCTATGTTTTAGGATTGCTTAATTGTACTGGAACCAAACTTGTACACATGGTTTCACATACCAGACCGAGGCATCATGATGATAGTGAGCTCATTAGGTCAAAAGTCAAGGCCATTCCAATATTGCTATTTGACCTCTGCTTTTTTCAACCTTAAGTTTTTCCATTCAGCAAATCAATTATATTTCAGGATTGGTTAATTCTATTGGAACTAAATTTGAATACATGGTTGCGTATGATGTTAGGAACAGCATGATAACACGCATGTCACAAGGTCAAAGGTCAATGCCACTGTGACAGACAGGAGAGATTTAATTCCATGGAGTTCTTGTTTTAGTATTGAAGTTAACTTAGAGACTTGTGTCTAACTCAATTTAACAACTTAAAAAATTTTTTATTAATTAATTTTATATGTAAGAAAATAATCATATTTTAAGATTTATTTCGTTTCATTACATCTAGACACACAATTTAAGCCTCTAGCGGTATGAAATTATAACAATTTTATTTTCAAGCAATTTAGTGTGAAGTTGCACATTTACCTGTCAAGACTGGTCATGAAAATCCAAACATATACCTTTTGAATGGTCATTTACAGCTGAAGAGATAATTTTTGAAAATTTATCAGTCATTTCATTAATAACTAGATTGGTCAGTCGATGATGCGTCATTGGAAATCCCCGTGTTCACCACTTTGAACTTTTGACACACACACACCCACAACCCATTCCCGGTGCCAGAGCCAAATGTAGAGGTTCTCTTGGACTCTGCAATCACATTGGTAACTCATATACCAACTTTGGTTGAATTTCGTCCAACAGTTTCGGCGGAGTGCATTGCAATCAATTTCTTGAACTTTTAACCCCCACCCCACACCTCTTGCATGTTAAAATTTAACCTTTTGATCCCCTCCCATGCCCCACCCCGATCCTGTGTGCGGAGACAATTGTAAATGTGCCTTTGCACTTCACACTCATGTGGGTAACACGCATACCAAATTTGGTTGAATTCTGTCCAACGGTTTCAGAAGAGATGCGTTACAATCGATTTCCCACACACTCCCACACGCGCACACACACACTGCAAAAGACGTGGGGATACAAATTTAAGAATAGTCTTCTCTTGGCCTGAAAACAGACCAGCTTGGTTATGAAACAGTTAACTTTTTAACCCTCGAATTTGTTCCAGAAACTCACTTTTTGCATAGAAAATGTTCATTTGCAGACCAAGAGAAGACTATTTTTGAAACTTTACCACTGGAATGACTGGCTCGGTTATCGAGCCAGTCATTACAGCGGTAAATTTAAAAAAATAGTCTTCTCTTGATCTGCAAATGGACATTTGTCAAGACCACTGCAGAAGCCATTTTTGGCTGATATGAGGGTTAAAGGGTTAATTAAACAGAAAACTATAGATTATTATCACTCTACGGATTGAATTGATTGTAAAAATACTCACAACTAAAATGTGTCGAATGAAATCTGTTCCTGTTCTTATTTACTTTCAAGACGATCTACACCAGTTATGTATAAATGGAAATGAATAATACATTTCAGCAGTAAAAATATTAATTAATATCTAATTAACAACTAATTGATTAGATTACATGCACTGTTTTAACCCTTTAGTGGTCAAGCCGGCGGCCAAAACCAGCCTCTGCAGTAGTTTAGAGGAATGCCCATATACAAGTAATGAGAAGAGTATTTTTGAAATTTTACAACTGGAATGGCTGGCTCGAGAATCGAGCCAGCCATTCCAGTGGTACATTTTTCAAAATAGTACTCTTCTCTTTGGCCGCAGATTGACATTCAATTAAGAAATATTTCTATCTTCTTGACCAAGTTTGAGTAAAGAGTTACAGATTTTACTGCTGAATTTATCACTAAGCCTGAAGCAAAATTAATGTTCTATTTTGAGATAATAAATTGAATAGTACGAGGGTTTAGTAGGAAAGAATTAGTAAACTTTTTAATTACTGAGTGAAAATTTGTCAATAAAATATTGAAAAATTGACCCATCTTTGCATATATAGGCCTAATATAGTCTATCTCCTCATATGAGGAGATCATACTTAATTGATGTATAACTCTCCAATGTCTATTTGCTAACCAAGAGAAGAATATTTTTGAAAATTTATCACTGGAATGACTGGCTCGATAACCGAGCCAGTCATTCCAGTGATAAATTTTTTTAAATAGCCTTATCTTCATATGGCCTGTAAATGGACATTTAATAAGCAAATAATTGTATGTTTCTGATGGCATTTAGCCAATGAAGGGTTAATGTCTGTCAGGGTTTCGTCTCAGACAGACAGTAATTAACTTATTACCTGACCAAGGCTCGTTAATCAAGATCTGAGCAGAGATTTAATCATAACATTACATAGAAGGCACCTGCATAGTGTTCCTATAGCAACTATAGATGTATGTTTATTTGCTGAGTTTAGAGATAATGAAAGGTGTGTTTTAAACTCTTTTTTTCAAGAATTGTGAAATGAATCTGACTTTGAGGTAGTAGTCATATATATAATTGAAATCTGCTGATTTTTTTTTGGAAATTTTTTTTGATACAGCAGCAATAGTTTTCAGTCAAACTGTTTTCAAAAAATTCTGCATGGGTATGAGTGGAGCGCAATCAGTGTTTTTTGAGTGGAGCGCAATCAGTGTTTTTGTTATGGATAGTCTAATATTAGTAAAAAATTGTAAACTAGCGTTTCTTTTGTCATTGCCTCACTGAGCGTTTAAGACGGGTCTGGAATACTTCCTCCAGTACAGCCATTTCCTTATAAAGTCAAATCTGCCTCTAATGGACATTTATTTGTGGCTGTTAGCTTGTCAAAGTTTCAACATGAAACAAGACATGCATTTAATTAATTTTACTGATATCGTTAGAGGAGTGGATAATACATGTAGCTTGCTAGAAAATTAACCATAACTAATTGTATTTGCCTGATCGTTCTAGCTGCCTTGTTTGCTGAATCAGTTCACGAGTAAGTATTAATTCTTTCCTAATTTCACATGCGTGGACTTTGTGGCTGCACAGTTTTATCACATAGGCATATACCTTCAGACTTTATGTACCTAAATACTGTACATCTGACGATTTGTCTACCCCAGATTGAATGTCAATGTCGGTCTTTGACTTTCATATACAGGTATGATAATGATGTAATTAACCCTTTAATGGTCATACTGGCCAAAACTGCCCTCTACTATGGTCTTGTGGAATGTCCATTTACAGGTCATGAGTATAGAGTTTTTGAAAATTAATCAATGGAATGACTGGTTCGATAACCGAGCCAGTCATTCCAGTGATAAATTTTCAAAAATTCTATGCTCTGTGCTTGTAAATGGGCATTCAGTTAGCAAATATTAAAATTTTCTTGAGAAAATTTGACCGTTAAGGGGTTAAGGGATCCATTCCTAGCTAAGCTCCACCCATTTCTAGCTAAGCTCCGCCCATTTCTAGCTAAGCACCACTTTTTACACGAGCTGGATTCAGTTTTAAACCTTGAAATTTGAATGCCCAGAATCAGAATTTCAAGTTAACCAAGGAGGTAAGGTGTTGAATATTTTGAAACTAATTTGAGGGGGGACTGTTGCTGCCTATATGGCAGCAACAGCTCCCAGTCAAATTAGTTTCAAACTATTCAACAGAATGTTTATTAAATTGTAAATTTATCAAAGGTATACAATTCGTACATTTTCGTGATAAACATTTTCATTTTCATTTTCATGACGGAGCTATGTCATTGTGATTGTGACATCAGCTAACATGTAACATATTTAATGACAGGCGTCCGATACTTGAGTGACAGATCTGATTTCTTAATGGAGGTATCCAGGTTTAGCTATGCCCCTCCCACCACTAGCTAAGCTCCACCCACACTTTGCCCGTGTTAGGATCACTCGATGCCTAATCTCCCTGACTATCAATTTCTAGAAAACTATACAGGTTAGGGTTGCACGATTATTCACTTTTCATAATGGCGATCATTTAAAAAAATAATAATAATAACAATCGTGTCACAGGGTGTGTCTACTCCAGACCGATCTCTGCCATGATACATTTCCGGCCCCTCTAGAAGTCAATACAGGCCTCGGATTTGTAAATCTCAACCACCTATTAGATTAATACTAATAGTAGGCCACGTATGTTCAAGATATAATATAGTTTATTCCACACTTTTGTAGTCAAAATGCGCTTAGAACAGTCTTGGCGTGATTAAACGGCTTCCTTATTATAAATATATTTCAAGACCAACTTTATGTACCAAACAAGTACGGGAGAAAATGTGCATCAATTTTGTAATGCCGATCAACATTAAATGATCCAAATTGAATTATTACGAACAACAATATAGCCGGCTTCTTAAGTTGGCGAGCCAGCAGCTCTTTTGCGATGGTAGGCGGCATGTTCTCGCGAGATATTATACTCTAATCGGAGTTTATCAAACGGGTACCGGTTATTCAGATCAGTATAATACTCAGTTCCTATCGCACAATGACAATATATAGAAATTCCCGAGTTCCGAGTGTCTTGACAAAAATTTCAACATGGCGATTATACGATTATTTCATTTTATAATCATCCACGATCATTTTGAATTATATAATCGCGATTAATCGAATAATCGAAAAATCGTGCAACCCTAATACAGGTAAGCTGTTTGAATATTTTGAAACTTGTTTGACTGGGTGCTGTTGCTGCCATAGCGCCGAGTCAAATTAATTTCAAAATATTCGACCAAATTTTAAAAAAATAATAAAGACATACAATTCCTGGCAGACTTATAATTAAGCATTGAAGACGGACTAAAATCATTCGTGATTGATTGTGACGTCAGCCTACACGTCTAGTAGTTGATTATGACGTCATATGATTGACTGAGAAACTGGAATCTTCCATTACGTGTCATCAACTATCTTCATTTGGGTTAACCGGTTGCTGGTCATGGCTAAACCCTAAACAGCTTCCGTTGTCGTCTTGAGAAATATCCATTTGCAGACCAAGTGCAGACTATTTCTGAAAATCTGACATTGCCATGACTGACTTGACCCTTTAACTCTTGAATTTCTTCAATAAAATTTTATTTTTTTCATAGAAAATGTCCATTTGCAGACTAAGAGATTATTTTTGAAAATTTAACACTGGAATGACTGGCTCGGTTATTGAGCCAATTATTCCAGTGGTACATTAAAAAAAGTAGTCTTCTCTTGGTCTGCAAATGGACATTTCTCAAGACCACTGCAGAAGCTGTTTTTGGCTGACATGAGTGTTAAAGGGTTAATAACTGAGCCAGTCATTGCAGTGGTAAATTTTCAAAAATAGTCTTATTAGTTTGCAAATGTACATTTTCTCTCAAGAAATGTACATGTTATAGTGCCAAACTTGACAACTGACGCGGTAATATTTATCTAATATGCATATATTTGCACAGATATCTCTCCATCACATTATACAGTGCAGCTCAGAAACATACTGTTGAATATTTTGAACATAATTGGATTGGAAGACACCCTCTAATACAATTATTTTCAAAACATTCAACAGACCATTTCTTACTAAATGTTTCTTTTTATTTTAGAAACTTATTTATTAGCTGTACTGTACTTCTGAGTTTTGTTTTGTGTTTTCACGCTTTCTCGCTATGGCTAACTATTTAATATTGCTGTTCTTTCAACTGCTTTTACTAATTATTCAATGTGTGCGTGCGTGCGTGAGCGAGCAAGTGAGTGCATGCGTGTGTGCGTGCTGGACATGTGCATGCATGCGTGCATGTCTCTGCATTTCTCAAGGCCACTGCAGAGGCCGTTTTTGGCAGACTTGAGTGTTAAAGGGTTAATTTAGCCATTGTCAACTTATAGTCAGTAACTCCATTTTTAATTTGCCAATAAAAGGAAGACTGGTGTTCAATTTGGAAACGATGTTGCTGCAAGTTGTTGTTGTCTTAGTGACCGCAACAACTTTCAGCAACATGGTTTCCAAAACGAACACCAATTATCAAACTAACACAAACTGAATCTTGCAATTCATGTCCTTAAGTGTTAATATATAATTGAGAGCCAACAAACTGTTTCCTTCCCGTTTTAATAACATTGATTATACGTTTTTTGATTTTCCAAATTTTTTGCATTTTCTTGATTGTCCACACTTTTCTGACCTTGACCATATATGCGGTCACACCCTTGTGTTAAAATTTAAACCAAATCGCACCAGTGGTTTCCAGGATATCCATGGATCCAGAATCCGACCCAATCTGGATCTGTTATTTATCCGAAAAAGTCTGAAAATCCACTTTAATGGTAAGATTTCCATCCCAGGGTAAATGAACAGGAAAGCTGTTGAATATTTTGAAATTAATCTGACTGAAAGCCATTGCTGCCTTAGGCATATATTAATTTCAAAATCTTCAACAAAACGCTACATAACATGAAGAATTTACTTTTTCACGGATTTATTATTGAAATGTTTAACACTAACAATCATATCAGCCAAAAATGGCTTCTGCAGTGGTCTTGAGAAATGTCCATTTGCAGACCAAGAGAACATGATTTTTGAAAATTTACCGCTGGAATGACTGGCTCGATAACCGAGCCAGTCATTCCAGTGGTAAACTTTAAAAAATAGTCTTCTTGGTCTGCAAATGGACATTTTCTATGAGAAAATTTAAATTTTCTTAAACAAATTCAAGGGTTAATGCAGTTGACCAATGATTTTGGTAGCTACTCATATACACATTCTATTCTATTCTATTATTTATTAAAGGTGCATATTCACACCAAAATGCCTACAAAATAAAATTGTTAAAATAGTATACATTTAGAGGCTTAAATTGTGTGCCTAGATGTAAAGAAACGAAATAAATCTTAACACATGATGATTTCATTACGTATAAATTAATATAAATTTTTAAGTTGTGATTTTGAATTAGGGGACTGTGCCTCTATTTCAATTTCACAACTAAAAGTTTATATTTAAAGATTTATTTTGTTTCGTTCAATCGAGGCACATAATTTGAGCATCTAAAAGGGGTCCAACGAATCACCCATAACGACCCATAACAACCCATAACGACCCATAACAACCCATAACAACCCATAACGACCCATATGGACCCATAACGACTTCACAACCCATAACGACTCATTTTATGAATACACTTTCTTTAGATCTGTCACCAGACTTTTGTAGATCGTTCAGAGAAAGTGAACATGTGGGAAAATGTGGACTCTAGAATGCAGATCGCTAGTCTTTTTCAGGGACATGATACATATACCGGTAGCCTACAGTTGTCATTGCATGTGTTTGCGGTCTCTGAATGCTCTTGTTATAGTTGGGAAACTATGTCAATATGTGCGTGTGTGTATGTGCATTATTGATACATTACTGTCTGTCTTTGACGTCTCAGCATAACTATGATGATACATGCGTGGATATAAATAAACAAGGAAGAATTTTAATGGATATTCATATTTTAATGAATAACAAATCAATAAAACCATGAATGCAAAATACAAATTAAGTGGTAAATTATAGCACAATGACAAGTAGTACATCTAGAGCAAAATAGTGAATATAAAGTGTATTATAGCATGAGCTTAGCACAATTATATTATAATACTCTTAAGTGAGAGAGGGGGAGAGGGAGGGTCAGGGGGGGGGGGAGAGAGGGAGATGAAACCACAAAATAGTGAATATAAAGTGTATTATAGCATGAGTTTAGCACAATTATATTATAATACTCTTAAGTGAGAATAATTTGCCGAAATGTTTTTGGTGCGTCAATTGAATCATGTTTGGCCATTTCCTGATATACTGTCATGGGTGGTTTGCTGATTGCTTCCTTACCTGCACATTCTAAGATGGCAGGACGGGTACGCTCGTATGGGCATCCTTCTTTGAATTACCGTGCGGTCTATGGCACGTTATTATGCCACAGTATTCAACGATCGCGAAATTCTTTTTGTCGTCATATTGATCTGGAAGCTGTTCAAAAATGGTTACACGTTTCTTATAATTGTTATCACCTTTCAACTTGGTATAATACCGATGCATCTTTATTATGCTTGAGGATGTTGGCTGAGGATCTATTGGTAACCATGTTGTTTTACTGTCAACCCTGTGTTGTGTACAATAAACACCATTTTTAAGCACAACTAGCTTCAATTGCCCGTTGGCTAGAACAAAGTGAGAATTGGCCATTGTACCTTTTGCCCCATCCCACACACCACAATCATCCGCAAAGTCATGCTTATCACCGTTCTGTCTCTTATCAGTGTTGTTACTGTTGCCCACAACTACAAACACGTTTTCTTTCTTTCCTCGGGGTATTACAGGTTCTGAACAATTCGTTTCACAAATAATCGTAAACAATTTACCGACTGCAAGGAATTTCCCCGGTACAGTTAGCGGTTTAAGTGCTTCTATTGCTGTAAAGCTCGGATTACCATCCACATTATCTGACCTATTCACTAGACCTACGGAATCTTTGAGTTCTGATGTTTCACTCTCAGAGGAATCAAGTTGACGAAGAGGCGGAGATGGTGGCGATTCTGGACTGGAGATTGTATTCTTGAACGCGTTTCTCTGGGGGATAATAATAGTAATAATAATAATAATAATAATAATAATAATAAAATTCCATGTCCAGATGCCTAACATGGCGCACTCATAGGTTAAAAGTGTTCAGATCAATAGCTCCTAAGGTGGCAAGACGTATCACCAAAGTATTGGCTCCCATATAGTTCCAAATATTCGGCGCATAAGACTCGAATTTCAGAGCACATTAAATTACTTTCTATATGGTTATGGATCGACACACCTACATGAATGGACGATCATAAGGATACACACGGACACACACGGATACAATATATTTATGTATTGTTCTGGTTTATAGGAATTAATCTGTCCTTGCGCATCGCTAGCTAAGCTCCACCAATACTGGTTCGCGTTGGGATCGATCGGTTCTTGAACTCACTGACTATAAATTTTCAGAAAACTATATAGGTTTGCTGTTGGGTATTTTGAAACTGGTTTGACCGACACCGGTGCCCAGCGGGATTAGTTTCAAAATATTCAACATCATGTTTCTTAATTAGGAAAAACATACAATTCGTACATGTCGGACTATTAAGCGTTTTAAGACGGTGTAAATCGAGTGATGCACGCTGTATTTGATAATGACGTCATCATACACGCCTCGGAGTTGTGTATGGCGAAATATGATGGATGGATAAACTGGAAAGGTGCATCGTGATATTACTACACCGAACTAATCTTCATCTTTGGAAAGGGGTGTGGGTGTGGGGGGTGGGGGGTTACAACTGGAATGACTGGCTCGATAACCGAGCCAATCATTCCAATGGTAAATTTTCGGAGACGGTCTTCTCTTGGTCGGCAAATTAACATTTTCTTTGAAAATTAAAATTTTTGTTAAATGGTTAACCGTTCTAATGTATATATATATATATATATATATATATATATATATATATATATATATATATATATATATATATAAACACTTTAATTTTTTCATGAAAATTTCAATTATATATAAATGTAAATATTGCATTCCAACATATTGCATAAATGTTCTATAGCCACATACCGCCTGTGTAATATAGTGTAGGGAAATAGTCATATCTAAGTCTATGACTTGTGACTCAATCCCATTGATTTCAATACAAACGTGTGGAACACTGAAGGCTTGATTCATTTGCCGACAGATCAACGGTCAACGGGTAGGCCTACGGCAGGTGATTTTTTAAGGTGCGAAAACAGATAGTCACATAAAGGATTTCAATACAAATGTGTAAGCACACGTGTTAGGCAATCATGACGGAATGATTTTATTGGAGTTAATCCCTTTTAACAATTGTAATTCACACCGGTAAGTGCAGTTCCAAACAATAATAGGCCCCTATTATAAAATCATATTCCTATTCGCTGACAAATACTTTATAGAATCACGCAATAGTAGATTCATTGGAACTGATGTCAAGGTGAAGATCCGAAGAAAACTATCCGAATAACATTAAACTAATTAATTAATTAATTAGTTAATTAATTAATGAAGCTAGCACCCTTTCTGCGCGCGTAACACTTTAATGGCCAAGCTGGCCAAAATGGGTCGCCTTAGGGATTGCCCATTTGCAGGACAAGAAAAGACTGCTTTTGAACATTTACCACTGGAATGACTGCCTCGATACTCAAGCCGTTTGTGCGCGTGTGTGTGTGTTCGTATGCACGTATATATGTATGTGCGGACGGGCGTGCGTGTGTAAAAGGGTTCATGCGTTAGTCTTGGTGTTTGTTTGCGTACCACCCACATACCCCACCCCGTGCCCCAGGCAGTTGACCTTCCGCAGCCGATCCCGAGGACAGCCATGGTAATTAATTATAATCAGATATAGGCTTAACGGGAACATTGAAAAATAAGATTTATACTTTTCAATCATGATCGGGAAGTGTTCAACCATATAATTTTCAGGGGGGGGGGGATAAAATGAACATGAGTCTATGATTGTGATGATTGTTTTGTCGTGGCTGTGTATGTGGGTGACGTTTATAAATATTTACATATACTACACAAAAATGCATGACGTCACCAGTTTGTGTGTACCTATTAACGAATCTGTAGTTCTAAGTAAGTTTTCATATGTCGTTATGGGGACGTTATGGGTTCGTTATGGGTTGTTATGGGTCGTTATGGGTGATTCGTTGGACCGTCTAAAAGTATACAATTTTAACAATTTTTTTCAAGCATTTTGGTGTGAATATGCACCTTTAAGAATCTTGTTATATTTATGCATATTAAGATTTCTCATAAATTCTTAATAATTTTAGATTCAATTTTAGCACAGGTGGATAATAGCCCATTTGGATCATCTTATGTATATCGATGTGCGCGCGTGGGTGCGTGCATTCTGGTCGTGTGCATGCGTGTGTGTTAGTCATGTTTGTGTGTGCATATATGCAGGCTTGTGTGTGTGTGCACGCTTACGTGTGTATGTGTGTGTTCACATGCGTGTATGCATGCACTGGTGTGGATCTGCAGGCGTGTGTGTGTGCGTGCGTGTGTGCGTGCATGTGTGTGTGCATGCGTGTGTGTGTGTGTGTGTGTGTGTGTGTGTGGAGATGATATGTATTGATCCTGTGGCTGTACTAGGAGTTACATTCATAATTAACTCGTTATCCACCTGAGCTGAAATGTGAGGCAGTGGTGGTGTTCAGATTAATACTTGATTACTAAGTAGTAGGAAACACACTGACCCCTCGACTAATTAGGCTAATTAAGTTCTTGAAGTGCCCATTCAGCTATCATACTTCATAATTCATTTCAATATTGAGTGACCCATACTCCATGACTGCACGAAAATCTGAACTATCAAATCGGATTAATTTTTTTGTGCCATGCAGCAACTGTAGCAGACTATATTAAATTAATTCAAAGTGTATACGGTAAATTGAAAAATGTATTAATTAAATTGCATGTTAATTGTAGCACATTCAAATAGATATTTAACTTTGACTGACCATATCACTGTATGTGTGTTAATATCTTAATATAAGTCCAGCTAGATTGGTCAAGGAAATCAAAATGTATGCTGTATGAATGTCGATTTGCAGACCAAGAGAAAGATATTTTTGAAAATTTACCACTGGAATGACTGGCTCGATTATCAAGCGGGCCATTCCAGTGTTAAACTTTCAAAAATAGTTCTGTCTTAACCATGCAAATGGACATTTCTCAAGACCACATTTGAAGGTGTTCAAAAACTCCTTCTGCAGTTGTTTTGAGAAATGTCCATTTGCAGACCAAGAGAAGACTTTTTGAAAATTTGTCACTACAATCAAATTTCAGAAAGAATCTTCTCTTGGTCTGTCAACTGAAGTTTTCTATGAGAAAATTGAACTTTTCTTAAACAGATTTGAGCGTTAGGGTGTTACAGGGTTAATATGATGCTTGTGTGAATTGAGTCAGGTATTTCCGCAATCAGGTGAGAGTGATTAATTAATCAAATATTCTCACCTGAGAATGAAAGCATGCATAGTTACATGAATAATTAAACATCACAAAGGAATTCTATTGGAGATTGTCAGTATTCTATAGGTTAGTGTAGCAGATACAGGTGTGTTCATGGGTACAGGTGTTCTCTAGACTGTTTATTGTCTTAATCAAGATTCGGGTAAAAGTGTAAGAATTTGTTGTTTTATATTAAGATTTATGATTCTGTAATTACTGAAGTATTATTATTAATATGCTTATTACTTGTTTTAATAATAATAATAATAATGATAATTAATAATAATAATAATAATGAAAATAATAATAATAATAATAATAATAATAATAATAATTTTCGTATAAAATTATTAAACTAATCAGATTAAATTATATTACGCCTTTACTTGTGAAGCCAGCCAAAACTTGCCTGGCAGTGGTCTTGAGGAATGTCCATTCCAAGAGAGGACGCCTTTTGAAAATGTACCACTGGAATGACTGGCTAAATAATCAACCCAGTCATTCGAGTGGTCAATTTTCAAAAACCATCTTCGCTTGCCTACAAATCAAACATTCAATGAGCAAATAATTAGATTTTCTTGACAAAATTTGACCATTACTGTGTTAACCCTTTAACGCTTATATCAGCCAAAAATGACTTCTGCAGTGGTCTTGAGAAATGTCCATTTGCCGACCAAGAGAAGACTATTTTTGAAAATTTAAAACTGAAATGCCTGGCTCGATAACCGAGCCAGGCATTCCAGTGCTAAATTTTCAAAAATAGTCTTCTCTTTTGTCTGCAAATGGACATTTTCTATGAGGAAATTTTAAATTTTCTTGAACAAATTCGAGGGTTAAATGGTTAATTTATTGCCTCCTGACCTTTAACCTTTATCATACTGATGTAAATGGTTAGCCTTTAGTCATCATGATTGATAAAAACAATCTTAACTCTGTAAACCTTGAATTTAGTCAAGAAAATTTAAATTTTCTCATAGAAAATATCCATTTGCAGTCCAAGAGAAAACTATTTTTGGAAATTTACCACTGGAATGACTGGCTCGGTTATCGAGGCAATCATTCCAGTGGTAAATTTTCAAAAATATTATCTTGCCCTGCACAAATGGCCATTCCCCAAGACCACAGCAAAGGCCAGTTTTGGCCGACTTGACCCTTAAAGGCTTAATTATTATTATAGTGATATAAGAACAATCTTGACATCTGTACATCGTGGAAGCATTGTTGCTGAAAGATGCTGCTGTCTTTCAGATTATTTCTTGAGTGACTATCGGGTAATTGAGGAAGCCAGTTTTAGCTATGCCCCGCCCAGCATTAGCTAAGGTCTACCCACACTTCGCCCGTGTTGGGATCAATCGATCCCTGAACTCCCCAACAAACAATTTCCAGAAAACTATACAGGTTTAAGCTATTGAATATTTTGAAACTAATTTGACTGGGTGAGGTTGCTGCCTATGGCATCCCAACCCGGGCCTATGGCAGCAGCAGCGCCCAGTCAAAGTAGTTTCAAAATATTCAACAGCATGTTTATTAAATAGTAAAGACATAATTCGTACAACAACACTTTAGTCCATCATCAATTGTGCGTTCGTGACATACTTAATTACGTCATTCATGACATCATTGATTATGACATCGTCCTACACATCATGTAGTTGATTATGACATCATATGATTGATAGATAAACGGGAGTGGTCAATTAGCATATGTAATGGAGGTTGTACAGTTCCCTTTGTTCCAGGTTTATGTATTTACTATAATTGTAATCCTGATTCTTGTTTCATTTACAGTTCTGTTCCAATTATCAATTACCTGCCGTCATATATTTTGGAGGAAACTGTCAACAGAGAATTCACTGTGAGTCTAATTTATATATTGTCGTGAAAATTTACTATGTCTATGTAGCAAGAGAGATAACTCTTGTTAATTGAAAAATAATTAAAATGATATTGCCATTAGAATTACTTGAATGTGGCAACCGTAGCAGATGATATGGCACTCGCAGCTAGTTTTATAAAATTGTGCGAGTCCGAGTCTTGGCCAAAGTATTACTTCATCAAACTAGTGGATGAGCTACCAAAACAGAGGCAGTGGTTTTCCGCAAAAACGGAAAACAAATGGAATTCACGGAATTCACGGAATTGGTAATTTGAAACGAAAAAAAGAAAATGGCATTTTTTTTGCTAAATCTTTGTAAATTGAAACGGAAACATAATATTTAAACAGATAAAGTAATTTTGCTCAAGAAAGTGAGCCATTCTCATGTAAAATTGTAAATTATTAGCTACAGATATCGTCCCCATACTTTCTGGACTTAGTAATAACACAATACACAGCACAAATATGACAGTATTGTTGACTTTATTAAATATATATTATGCAGCTTAGATGATATAGTTTATAAAATTGAAATGAAATCAGCAATTTTGTGATGCGGAAAATGGCAAATTCTGAAACGGAAAACCAATGTCCCTAACAACAGACATACATTCAGGAGTCACATAGGTCATGAAAATCAGAGAAAGTTGTAGATTTGAAGAATTGAAGGTCAGGAAATCCTCTGAGCTCATGGATATTTTAAAAAAGCGCACTCTAAAAAAGAATCGGCGTAACATGAGATAATGTATAAATTATTTTGTGGCTATTTTAATTGGACACTGTTGTTGCCTGCAAAATATTCAAAACCTCTTATACTTGCTTTCTTAAGCGCATGTAATTTGGTCATGGGATTTGGTAGTTGGTGTCATGAAGTCATGAAAATATCATGGAACTTGGTAGTTGAAGCCAAGAAGCCATGAAAATATCATGGAATTTGGTAGTTACATGTAAAGTCAAGAAGTCATGAAAATATCATGGAATTTGGTATTTGATGTCATGAAGACATGAAAGTATCATAGAATTTGGTAGTTGATGTCATGAAGTCATGAAAATATCATGGAATTTGGTATTTGATGTCATGAAGTCATGAAAATATCATGGAATTTGGTATTTGATGTCATGAAGACATGAAAATATCATGGAATTTGGTAGTTGATGTCATGAAGACATGAAAATATCATGGAATTTGGTAGCTGATGTCATGAAGTCATGAAAATATCATGGAATTTGGTAGTTGATGTCATGAAGTCATGAAAATATCATGGAATTTGGTATTTCACATCAAGAGTATACTTACCTCCCTAATACTTTTGATATTGCTAAATATTGGCTTTCACTCAATAAACACTCAGATTAAAACAGTTAGGTGCCCCTACTGGGCAGGGAGTCAGAGCGTAGTCTGGCGGATGCCAGCCCCACCACCGCGCATGCGCAGACTAGCACTTCCTCTTTGCTAATTTATTGGCAGAGAGTCTACACATGCTTTTGTGCTAGTGCTTTTCACTTCAAGAGTATACTTACCTCCCTAATACTTTTGATATTGCTAAATATTGGCTTTCACTCAATAAACACTCAGATTTAAAACAGTTAGGTGCCCCTACTGGGCAGGGAGTCAGAGCGTAGTCTGGCGGATGCCAGCCCCACCACCGCGCATGCGCAGACTAGCACTTCCTCTTTGCTAGATTATTGGCAGAGAGATCACACATGTCTTTTTGTAGCAATAGCTTTTCCTTAATCTTAGACTGTTTAAGTGGTGTTTTTTGGAGTGATAGTCACTGATTTGGATGGCAGGACGGAACAATTCGCCAAAGGGGGACTTAGGACCTTTAAATCAGGTGACTTCTAGTAAAATTAGCGAGTTTTCTTCCCGGTGTATTGTGTTTCCGGGACTCGCGGTTACCGTGATAAGCGCCTTGGTTAGTTGGTTTATGTCAACTCGGTGCTACCTATGACTAATTTCTCTTTCTGTTTATGTCCACAGGTCTGTATGACGCTAGGTGGTCGCATCACAGCAGCAGAGAGTTAGTTTTCTCTCCACCATGGTTCCATTTCCTACTAACACTGTTAGGTTATCTAACCAAATGAAAAATTAATGTCCAGTGAGTTGGAGGCCTAGTATAAAGGTCTTCTCACTTTGCCCTCTTGATCCAATTCCTTCCCCATGAGGTGGAGAGAGTTAAGAGGCGTGCAGATGGTGGAGTTCTCCGGTTCGTCACGTTGGATGGTTTGTCTATACAAAGTGTCAGGTATCTAGTTATTGATAATGTGGTGATGTTAATTATTGTAAACAAACAAAGGGAGATAATTAACATTTTTGCCAGAAAAGAGTTATCTATATGTATCTGATGGTTGTGTAGTCGACTTATCCATTCAGCATACAATTCGTCCTTGCACTTGGATGTTTTGTTGGGATCGAATTTTTTCCTGTCACGGGATTAATGACGTCATAATCAGCCTGGCTATATGTTTATCAGCAATTCAAGCGCTATGCTGGTTTCTGATGTATATTGATCTTTATGATCGTTTTCCTTCTCTTTGAGTTGGATTGAGTTTCTAAGCTTAACTAGTTGCTCATACTCCTTGTCCTTTGCCCTGTTTCAGGGACCGGGTTGCGCGTCCTGTGGTCGTTTTCTTCATGTAAAGTTCTGGCCGCATCTGTGCTATCAATGTAGCCCTTGTGGTCCATTGGTTAATTGTGACATATGTAAGCACTGGGGGGGCGAGTTAATGTCCGAATTCTTGTGCTGCTTACAGGCGACGGACAAGGTGGTAGAGGAGGAGAAGAAGAAGAAGCGGAAACGAGAGGTTGTAAGTAGGAAGGGTAAGGGGAAGGTCTCGTCCGCGGTGGATATGGAGGCCTTCCGGACTGAGATGTTGGGAGAGATGAAGAGGACAATAAAGGATTTGGTTCCAGGGTTGCTTCGTGGCATGCTTCCTGGACCAAATCCTTTACTGTCCTCATCATCGGCTTCGGAGCAGGTAATCCCCGCCTCTGGATCGATTTTCCTTAGTCCGCTTCCGTTGTTCGACGATTCAGAGGTGGCCCCATTAGAGGGGGCGTTCCACGGCCCTGGCAGCAGGCTTATTGCCGCGCCGATAGGGGACCGTGGACGGTTGTCGCTGGAACCCGCGGGCTGCTTATCAGTCCAGGGGTATCCGCACGCCGCGGTGGCCAGTACCTCCTATGGCACCGTTCCTGGTCAGCCCGGGTTAGCTCTCTTTGCTGACCCGGGGTCTAATCTTTCTGACCAGGGTAATGAGGATTACCTGCTAGGGTCGCCGTCTGACGACGTGGACATGGATGAAGACGTTTGTGCACCCCTCGCGGGGAATACAGGCGCCTTATTCCACGGTTTTACTCACCCTGGAGTAAAGTCCGCGGCTCAGGTGGTGGCCCAGGGCGCTGCTGATGGCCAGCGGTACCGCATACCTCGGCTTGCCGAGGGTGTTGCTGGTGCTGGCCGGGCCCGTGGTGAGACTATATATACCCCGCGCTCTGCCACGGTGCCTGCTCCTGGTCAAACCAGTGATATTCTCGTGCCGGTGCTGTCAGGCCCGCGTGTTTTCCCTGGCTTGCCAGGTGTATCAGCATACCCGCCGTCAAGCTCTACTGCTTGCGCTCAGGAGGAAGACGAAGGACCCCGTCTTGTAGAGCGCTCGCAGTTAGCCACGGAGGAGGATTGGTATGACGCTTGCCAGTGGTTGGTGAGCGTTAGGCCTGATCTGCCCGTGGAGCAGTCGGCTAGCCAGCGTGTTCACACGCCGTGGTTAGCTGGGAAACCGACTGCTAACGCTATGCCTTCTCTGCCGCTGGCGGAGCATGTCGTTGACATGTTCAAGGCGGCGGAGTCGTCCATTAAGTCGAGTGGACGTCTCGCGAAGGCCCCTCGCGAGGTGGCCAGGCGTTGTCGCATCGTGCCCCTGGATTACCAGCGGTACGGTGTGGTACCCAAGCCCAGCGTGGATGACCGCGCGGCTTTGGGTGAGGATGCGCGGCCAGGCTCCCGTTCTGACACGGGTGTCTTGTGCGCGAACGCGTTGCGTTCGGCGAATACCGCGTTGCGTGATGCGGAGGAGAGTGGGAGGGCTTCGATTGCCGCTCTGTCCCACGTCTCCCAGCTGTTACAGGGGGTAGTAACGGCATCCGCATCGCGCCAGCCAAGTCCGGTCACTGTCCAGCGAACCATCCAGGATGGTATTAACCTGGCGCTGGACTGTATGACTCGGGCGGTGACCAGGAGTGTCAGGGCAAGACGCACGTTTGCCCTGGACAATCTGTGCCCGTCTCAGGACCTGTACAATAGGCTACTGCGTACGCCTATGACGGGCCCTGGTCTTTTTGGAGGTGAGGGATGTCGCCACCTCCAAGAGACGGTCACCCTGGTGAATAACCAGAGGGCGCTGCGCGAGCAGTTTGATGTGCTGCGTCGTGCTAACGCTCGCGCCGCGGCCCCGGCGTATCGTCCCCTGCAGGCTCGAGGTGGTGCTGGCCAGGTCAGTGGCCAGCCACCGTCGCAGCGTCGGCCTCGGCCGCGTGCGATTCGGCCAGCAGCGAGGGGGGCGCAGGTTCCTCAGGCGCCGTCAGCCAGGCAGCCGCCCGCGCACCGAGGTGCGCGCGGGGCGGGGCGGGGCGCGCGAGGATCTGGGCGTGGTTATCGTTCCTGACAGGACGCTTACCGCGGTAAGAACCACTCCGGTGTGTATGGCGACGGAGACAGTGCCGCTCTTGCATGCCTCGTGTCCACCGCAGTCCCTAGGTGGGCCGGTGGGAGGCCGGCTAGCCGGCCACATGCAAGAGTGGGAACGGTTAACTCAGGACCGTTTAGTCTTGCGATGGCTTTCCGTCGGGTATCATCCAGAGTGGGTGACAGGCCCGCCGTCGCGACTGTCTCTGGTGCCAGTCTGGACTCCCATTCCGAGAGATCCAGAGCAAAGGTTGTGTATCGAGGAGGAGATAAATTCCCTCATACAAAAGGGAGCTATTCAGCCGGCACAAAGGTGTCCGGGCTTCTATTCAACCCTGTTCTTAGTAACAAAACGCACCGGAGGGTGGGGGCCGATTCTCAACCTCAAGCCATTGAACAAGTTCATCGAGACGCCCAGTTTCAAGATGGAAACGGTGCGCTCGGTGTTGGCGGGGTTGGAGAGGGGGATGTGGACGGCGTCGATAGATTTGAAGGACGCTTATTTCCACATCCCCATCCACGGGAGTTTCTGTCGCTTCCTGAGATTTGCATTCCAGGGCAGACAGTGGGAATTCAGGGTGTTGCCCTTCGGAATTTCCACGGCTCCTCGGGTTTTCACCCGTGTGGTTCTTGCGATCACAGCATACCTCCGCAGGAGAAGCATAGCAGTCCACACGTACATAGACGACTGGCTGTTGAAAGCGCACACCCGGGAAAGTTTGTCCGCCAATCTGGAGATTGTTTTGAAAATTCTCACAGACTTGGGCTGGATGATCAATTTCCCAAAATCAGAGCTGACTCCATCCCAGAAGTTTGTTTACCTGGGGATGTTCTTC
The DNA here is from genome assembly GCA_034401795.1 of Chaetoderma sp. LZ-2023a. Lineage (NCBI taxonomy): Eukaryota > Metazoa > Mollusca > Caudofoveata > Chaetodermatida > Chaetodermatidae > Chaetoderma > Chaetoderma sp. LZ-2023a. The sequence goes on from CM067359.1 coordinate 33,322,399, forward strand.
GATCTAGAGACAGGATATGTTTATCCTACTCAGGAGAGAGTTCAAAAACTCATCTCGTTGATTCAGTCAGTGTGCGACAGTCGTCATGTCCTGGCACGGGTTTACTTGAGAATGCTGGGGTTGATGGTTTCGTTGGAACCAGTCATTCCTCAGGCCGCCTTACGCAGGCGGCCGATCCAGTTGTTTCTCATGACACAATGGACCCAGAGTACAGGTTCGCTGGACTCGAATGTGTCAGTGTTGGCGCCTCTGATTCACCACCTGCGATGGTGGTTGAATACAGAGAATCTCTTGCCGGGGGTTTTGCTAACCCCTCCCCACCCTCAGGTGACTGTGTATACAGATGCATCGATGGAGGGCTGGGGAGCTTGCCTGGAAGAATCCACGATATCAGGGCTTTGGAATCTGGAACAGTCAAAGGAACATATAAATCTACTGGAGCTAAGAGCAGTAGTCCTGGGCCTGGAACATTTCTTACAGAAAGTTCAGGGCAAGATTGTTCTTATTCGTTCAGACAACTCAACAGTTGTGACTTACATAAACCGCCAGGGCGGAACGAAGTCGCCCAGTCTCTGTATGATGACATGGAAACTGCTTTGTTGGTGTCTGGATCACAAGATTACCTTGAAAGCAGTTCATATTCCGGGAAGGTTAAACCTGCTAGCAGACTCATTGAGCCGAAGGATGAGTGTTTTACCCACGGAATGGCAACTAAATCAATGTGTGGCGGATCGTCTGTTCGACCATTGGGGGAAACCCAACATCGATTTGTTCGCAATGAAGAAGAATGCGAAGATGACGACGTACGTCTCTCCGATTCCGGATCCAAGCGCTTTCGCAACAGATGCGTTAGCTATCAGCTGGGGGAGAATGTATGCATACGCATTCCCTCCAGCAATCCTGATTCCAAAAATTCTTCAGAAAATCAGACAAGAGGAATGCCAAGTGCTTCTGATCGCCCCGGATTGGCCAAGCCGATCATGGTATACGGATCTGCTGGACCTTCTGGTCTGCAATCCGGTTCCTCTGCCTCTGATGGACGATATTATCTTCCAGGGCAAGGCCCTTCACAACAATCCGTCAATGTTCAGATTGACTGCGTGGATGTTGTCAAGGAATCTAGAATTAAGGAGGGCTTTTCTGAGCAAGCAGCCATGTTTATGGCCAAAGCCAGGAGGGGGTCAACCTCCAGAGCATATAATTATAAAATCAACAGATTTGCAGAATGGTGCTCAAAAAGATGTATTGATCCAATGGATTCATCTATTCAAGTAGTAGCTGATTTCCTCTGTCACCTCTATGATGCCTATAGCCTCAAGCCTAACTCTATTGCTGGTTATAAGTCAGCATTAATGTCTGTTATTCCTTGCTTGGCTAAGAGGGGAAGTGATGAAGTAAATACATTGAATGTATTAATTAAAGGCATGGGCAATCTAAGACCAAGGAATCCACCTGTGATTCCGTCTTGGAGTTTATCGCTAGTGCTTCAAGTACTAGGTGATAAGCCTTTTGAACCACTTAGTTCCATTTCTATGAAACTATTAACACTGAAGACTGTGTTTTTAATTGCTGCGGCCTCGGCTAGGCGTAGGAGTGAAATTCATGCCTTATCAGCCGAGGATGACCGTTTTGTGGTTTCAGGGGAAGGCCTTAAGCTGCTACCTAGGATTAATTTCTTGGCTAAAAATCAGTCGTTGAAATATCCAGGTCAACCTATTATTTTGCCTGCTTTAACTAGATATGATCCTAATTCTAAAGCATGGTGTCCCGTCCGGGCGCTGCGCCGGTACAAACAACGTACGGCGGCATGGCGCACCGACCAGTCAGCGTTATGGTTGTCATATATTGAACCCCATGGGAGGGCTTCTAAGGACACCATTTCCAGGTGGATTGTGGAATGCATTCAGTTTTGCCATAAATCCGCCACCGGGAAGCAGGTTGACGTGGCCAAGGCTCACAGTGTCCGCGGCGTAGTGACATCCACGGCCCTATTTAATGGGGTCCCTGTGGATGATATTATGTCGGTGGCTCAGTGGCACTGTGAGTCAAGTTTTACAGACCATTATCTCCGTGACACCTCTAATCCTCTCGCCTTGTCGGTTTTGAAAAAATAAATCGGTTTATATTTTTTGAGGAGGTTTTTCCTCATTACTTATATATTTCACAATTAATTTATGGAAACACCCACTTTTTTGGGCCTGCATCAGTCTTTACCAATGGGAAGATGATGTCAGCAGCCATTTTCAACAAGGTCAGTCTTGTTCATGTGTTGTCCGTTGTTGATTGTATTGTCACGATTACCCGTTATTAATATGGTGATGGTTTGTGTATTTGTGTGGTTCATTGTTGAGAGTTACGAAAATGGAGCTTTTTCGTCTCTGTCCTGTAGTACATGGCACTTGTACGTAGAGAGCGTATAGGACATTGAGGTCAGTCGACTCTTCCTCCCAGGATGGAGGGGGGGGAGCGCATATGACATTCGGTCATCTCTCATACATCGGTGGTGTTATCCGATGGTTAGTCAAATCCTGACTGTTTTTTCTTACAGTTTCAGAAGTTTAAGTGCCTTAAACGCAGAAAAGCGTATAGGGATGAGCTGGTCTTTTGACCTCGCCTCCCTCCCGCCAGATTCACTTTCGAATTCTGGCAATATCAAAAGTATTAGGGAGGTAAGTATACTCTTGAAGTGAAATAAACGAAATCTAGGATTTCTTTTTTCACGAGAGAGTTGATACTTACCTCCCTAGATACGGACCCGGCCTCTCCACCCCACAGAGGCTCGGTCTTCAGGCTCTTAATAGTTGCATGTGTGTCAGCCAATAATCTAGTCAGAGGAAGTGCTAGTCTGCGCATGCGCGGTGGTGGGGCTGGCATCCGCCAGACTACGCTCTGACTCCCTGCCCAGTAGGGGCACCTAACTGTTTTAAATCTGAGTGTTTATTGAGTGAAAGCCAATATTTAGCAATATCAAAAGTATTAGGGAGGTAAGTATCAACTCTCTCGTGAAAAAAGAAATCCTAGATTTCGTTTATTTCGTGGCTCAATTCTAAGTGTTTTTGTGAAAGTTAAGAAGTGTTTATCCCTGATAAAGATGGCAGGAAGAGTGACTTCGCCAGAGGAAGGCCCAGGACCTTTAAATCAGGTGACTTCTAGTAAAATTAGCGAGTTTTGTCCCGTTGTAATGTGTTTCCGGGACTCGCGCTAAACGTGATAAGCGCCTTGTTTAGTTGGTTTATTTCAACTAGGTGCTATATAAGACTAATCTCTCTTTGTGTTTATGTCCACAGGTCTGTGTGAAGAAATATAATGGACATCACATCAGCAGAGGGTTTGTGTCTCTCCACCATGGTTCCATTTCCTACTAATACTGTTAGGTTATCTAACCAAAAATTCTATGTCCAGTGAGTTGGAGGCCTATTATAAAGGTCTTCTCACTTTGCCCTCTTGATCCAATTCCTTCCCCTAGAGGTGGAGAGAGTTAAGAGGCGTTCAGTGGTGGAGTACTCCAGTTCATCAGGTTGGATGGTTTGTCTAGACAAGGTGTCAGGTATCTAATTATTGATATGAGGTGATGTTAATTATTTAGAGGAAAGGGAGATAATTAACAGTATTTGCCATTGTTATCAGTATATATCTGATGGTTGTGTAGTCGAAATGTCCATTCTGCACATGTTCTGGTTAGAGATACAATTCGTCCTTGCACTGGGATGTTTGTTGGGGATCGATTTTTTCCTGTCATAGGATTAATGACGTCATAATCAGCCTTGCTCTTTATTAACAATTAAAGTTGTCCGAAGCTGGTTTTCTGATAAATTATGATCTTTATGATCACTTTTCCTTCTCTTGAGTTGGTGAGTTTCTAAGTTTAACTAGATTGCTCATACTCCTCGTCCTTTGGCTTTTTTCAGAGACCTGGTTGTGCGTCCTGTGGACGATTTTTGAGGGACAAGTTTGGTCCTCATCTCTGTTTTCAGTGTAGCCCCTGTGGTCCCTTGCTTAATTGCGAGATATGTAAGCACTGGGGGGGCGAGCTAATGTCCGAATTCTTGTGCTTGCAGGCGAAGGACAAGGTGGAGGAGGAGAAGAAGAAGCTGAAAAAAGAGGTTGTAAGTAAGAAGGGTAAGAGGAAGGCCTCGTCCGCGGTGGACATGGAGGCCTTCCGGACCGAGATGTTGGGAGAGATGAGGACAATCAAGGATTTGGTTCCAGAGTTGCTTCGTGGCATGCTTCCTGGACCAAATCCTTTGTTGGCCTCATCATCTGCTTCGGAGCAGGTAATCCCCGCCTCTGAATCACCGTTCCTTAGTACGCTTCCGTTGTTTGAAGATTCAGAGGTGGCCCCATTAGAGGGGGCGTTCCACGACCCTGGCAGCAGGCTTATTGCCGCGCCCAATAGGGACCGTGGACGGTTGTCGCTGGAACCCGCGGGCTGCTTATCAGTCCAGGGCTATCCGCACACCGCGGGTGCCAGTACCTCGTATGGCACCTTCCCTGGCCAGTCCGGGTTAGCTCTCTTTGCTGACCCGGAGTCTAATCTGTCTGGCCAGGAGGATGAGGATTACCTGTTGGGGTCGCCGTCTGAAGACGTGGCCATGGATTATGACGTCTGTGCACCCCTCGCGGGGAATACAGGCGCCTTATTCCACGGTTCTACTCTCCCAGGGGTAGAATCCACGGTTCAGACTGTGGCCCTGGGCGCTGAAGGCCAGCGTTACCGCATACCTCGGCTTGCCGAGAGTGTCGCTGGTGCTGGCCGGGGCCGTGGTGGGGCGGTATATGCCCCGCGCTCTACCACGGCGCCTGCTCCTGGTAAAACCAGTGAGATTAGCATGCCGGTATTGTCAGGCCCGCATGCTCTCCCTGGCTTGCCAGGGATATCAGCGTATCCGCCGTCAAGCTCTGTTGCTTGCGCTCAGGAGGAAGACGAAGGCCCCCGTCTTGTAGAGTGCTCGCAGCTAGCCACGGAGGAGGATTGGTCTGACGCTTGCCAGTGGTTGGTGAGTGTTAGACCAGATCTGCCCGTGGAGCAGTCGGCTAGCCAGCGTGATCACAGGCCGTGGTTAGCTGGTAAGCCTACTGCTAACGCTATGCCTTCTCTGCCGCTGGCAGAGCATGTCGTTGACATGTTCGAGGCGGCGGAGACGTCCATTAAGTCTAGTGGACGTCTCGCTAAGGCCCCGCGCGAGGTGGCCAGGCGTTGCCGCATCGTGCCCCTGGACTACCAGCGGTACGGTGTGGTACCTAAGCCGAGCGTGGATGACCACGCGGCTTTGGGTGAGGATGCGCAGCCAGGCTCCCGTTCTGACACGGGAGTCTTGTGTTCGAACGCGTTGCGTTCAGCAAATACCGCGTTGCGTGATGCGGAGGAGAGTGGGAGGGCTTCGATTGCCGCTCTGTCCCACGTCTCCCAGCTGTTACAAGGGGTAGTAACAGCATCCGCATCGCGCCAGCCAAGTCCGGTCACAGTCCAGCGAGCCATCCAGGATGGTATCAACCTGGCGCTGGACTGTATGACGCGGGCGGTGACCAGGAGTGTCCGGGCAAGGCGCACTTTTGCCTTGGATAATCTGTGCCCGTCCCAGGACCTATACAATAGGCTACTACGTATGCCTATGACAGGTCCTGGTCTCTTTGGAGGTGAGGGATGTAGGCACCTCCAGGAGACGGTTACTCTGGTCAATAACCAGAGGGCGCTGCGCGAGCAGTTTGAGGTGCTTCGTCGTGCCAACGTTCGCGCCGCACCCCCTGCGTATCGTCCCCTGCAGGCTCGAGGTGGTAGTGGCCAGGTCAGAGGCCAACCACCATCGCAGCGTCGGCCTCGGCCGCGTGCGATTCGGCCAGCAGCGAGGGGGGCGCAGGCTCCTCAGGCGCAGTCAGCCAGGCAGCCGCCGGCGCACCGAGGTGCGCGCGGTGCTGGTCGTGGCGCGCGAGGATCTGGGCGGGGTAATCGTTCCTGATGGGACGGTTACCGCGGTGAGAACCACGCCAGTGTTTCTGGCAAAGGAGACAGTGCCGCTCTTGCACTCCTTATGTCCACCTCTATCCCTAGGTGGACCGGTGGGAGGCCGGCTAGCCGACCACATGCAAGCGTGGGAACGGTTAACTCAGGACCGTTTAGTCTTGCGATGGCTTTCAGTCGGATATCATCCCGATTGGATGACAGGCCCGCCATCGCGACTGTCTCTAGTGCCGATCTGGACTCCAAATCCGAGAGATCCAGATCAAAGGTTGTGTATCGAGGAGGAAATAAATTCCCCTCATACAAAAAGGAGCTATTCAGCCGGCACAGAGGTGTCCGGGCTTCTATTCAACCCTGTTCTTAGTAACAAAGAACACCGGAGGGTGGAGACCAATTCTCAACCTCAAGCCATTGTACAAGTTCATAGAGACGCCCAGTTTCAAGATGGAGACTGTGCGCTCGGTGTTGGCGGGGTTAGAGAGGGGAATGTGGACAGCGTCGATAGATTTGAAGGACGCTTATTTCCACATCCCCATACACAGGAGTTTCCGTCGCTTCCTGAGATTTACATTCCAGGGCAGACAGTGGGAATTCAGGGTGCTACCCTTCGGAATTTCCACGGCTCCTCGGGTTTTCACCCGTGTGGTTCTTGCGATCACCGCATACCTCCGCAGGAGAAGCATAGCAGTCCACACGTACATAGACGACTGGCTGTTGAAAGCACACACCCGGGAAAGTTTATCGGCCAGTCTGGAGATTGTTTTGAAAACTCTCACAGACTTAGGCTGGATGATCAATTTCCCAAAATCAGAGCTGACTCCATCCCAGAAGTTTGTTTACCTGGGGATGTTCTTCGATCTAGAGACAGGATATGTTTATCCTACTCAGGAGAGAGTTCAGAAACTCATCTCATTAATTCAGTCAGTGTGCGACAGTCGTCATGTCCTGGCACGGGTTTACTTGAGAATGCTGGGGTTGATGGTTTCATTGGAACCAGTCATTCCTCAGGCCGCCTTACGCAGGCGGCCGATCCAGTTATTTCTCATGACACAATGGACCCAGAGTACAGGTTCCCTGGACTCGAATGTGTCAGTGTTGGCACCTCTGATTCATCACCTGCAATGGTGGTTGGACACAGAGAATCTCTTGGTGGGGGTTATGCTAACCCCTCCCCACCCTCAGGTGACTGTGTATACAGATGCATCGATGGAGGGCTGGGGAGCTTGCCTGGAAGAGTCCACGATATCAGGGCTTTGGAATCTGGAACAGTCAAAGGAACATATAAATCTACTGGAGCTAAGAGCAGTAGTCCTGGGCCTGGAACATTTCTTACAGAAAGTTCAGGGCAAGATTGTTCTTATTCGTTCAGACAACTCAACAGTTGTGACTTACATAAACCGCCAGGGCGGAACGAAGTCGCCCAGTCTCTGTATGATGACATGGAGACTGCTTTGTTGGTGTCTGGATCACCAGATTACCTTGAAAGCAGTTCATATTCCGGGAAGGTTAAATCTGCTAGCAGACTCATTGAGCCGAAGGATGAGGTTTTTACCCACGGAATGGCAACTAAATCAATGTGTGGCGGATCGTCTGTTCGACCATTGGGGGAAACCCAACATCGATTTGTTCGCAACGAAGAAGAATGCGAAGATGACGACGTACGTCTCTCCGATTCCGGATCCAAGCGCTTTCGCAACAGATGCGTTAGCTATCAGCTGGGGGAGAATGTATGCATACGCATTCCCTCCAGCAATCCTGATTCCAAAAATTCTTCAGAAAATCAGACAAGAGGAATGCCAAGTACTTCTGATCGCCCCGGATTGGCCAAGCCGATCATGGTATACGGATCTGCTGGACCTTCTGGTCTGCAATCCGGTTCCTCTGCCTCTGATGGACGATATTATCTTCCAGGGCAAGGCCCTTCACAACAATCCGTCAATGTTCAGATTGACTGCGTGGATGTTGTCAAGGAATCTAGAATTAAGGAGGGCTTTTCTGAGCAAGCAGCCATGTTTATGGCCAAAGCCAGGAGGGGGTCAACCTCCAGAGCATATAATTATAAAATCAACAGATTTGCAGAATGGTGCTCAAAAAGATGTATTGATCCAATGGATTCATCTATTCAGGTAGTAGCTGATTTCCTCTGTCACCTCTATGATGCCTATAGCCTCAAGCCTAACTCTATTGCTGGTTATAAGTCAGCTTTAATGTCTGTTATTCCTTGCTTGGCTAAGAGGGGAAGTGATGAAGTAAATACATTAAATGTATTAATTAAAGGCATGGGCAATCTAAGACCAAGGAATCCACCTGTGATTCCGTCTTGGAGTTTATCGCTAGTGCTTCAAGTACTAGGTGGTAAGCCGTTTGAACCACTTAGTTCCATTTCTATGAAACTATTAACACTGAAGACTGTGTTTTTAATTGCTGCGGCCTCGGCTAGGCGTAGGAGTGAAATTCATGCCTTATCAGCCGAGGATGACCGTTTTGTGGTTTCAGGGGAAGGCCTTAAGCTGCTACCTAGGATTAATTTCTTGGCTAAAAATCAGTCGTTGAAATATCCAGGTCAACCTATTGTTTTGCCTGCTTTAACTAGATATGATCCTAATTCTAAAGCATGGTTTCCCGTCCGGGCGCTTCGCCGGTACAAACAACGTACGGCGGAGTGGCGCACCGACCAGTCGGCGTTATGGTTGTCTTATATTGAACCCCATGGCAGGGCTTCTAAGGACACCATTTCCAGGTGGATTGTAGAATGCATTCAGTTTTGCCATAAATCCGCCACCGGGAAGCAGGTTGACGTGGCCAAGGCTCACAGTGTCCGCGGCGTAGTGACATCCACTGCCCTATTTAATGGGGTCCCTGTGGATGATATTATGTCGGTGGCTCAGTGGCACTGTGAGTCAAGTTTTACAGACCATTATCTCCGTGACACCTCTAATCCTCTCGGCGTGTCGATTTTGAAAAAATAACTAGGCATATATTTTTGATGGGGTTTCCTCATTGCTTATATATTTCACAATTAATTTATGGAAACAACCACTAATTTGGGACTACATCGTTCTTCACCAATGGGAAGAGGATGTCAGCAGCCATTTTCAACAAGGTCAGTCTTGTGTATGTGTTGTCCATTGTTGATTGTCTTGTCACGTTACCCGTTATTAATATGATGATGGTTTTGTGTATTTATGTGGTTCATTGTTGAGAGTATACGAAAATGGAGTTTTTTCGTCTCTGTCCTGTAGTACATGGCACTTGTACGTAGAGAGCGTATAGGACATTGAGGTCATTCGACTCTTCCTCCCAGGAAGGAGGGGGGGGAACGCATATGACATTCGGTCATCTCTCATACATCGGTGGTGTTATCCGATGGTTAGTCAAATCCTGACTGTTTTTTCATACAGTTTCAGAAGTTTAAGTGCCTTAAACGCAGAAAAGCGTATAGGGATGAGCTGGTCTTTTGACCTCGCCTCCCTCCCGCCGAATTCACTGTCGAATTCTGGCAATATCAAAAGTATTAGGGAGGTAAGTATACTCTTGATGTGAAATAAACGAAATCAAGGATTTCTTTTTTCACGAGAGAGTTGATACTTACCTCCCTAGATACGGACCCGGCCTCTCCACCCCACAGAGGCTCGGTCTTCAGGCTCTTTATAGTTGCATGTGTATCAGCCAATAAATTAGTCAGAGGAAGTGCTAGTCTGCGCATGCGCGGTGGTGGGGCTGGCATCCGCCAGACTACGCTCTGACTCCCTGCCCAGTAGGGGCACCTAACTGTTTTAATCTGAGTGTTTATTGAGTGAAAGCCAATATTTAGCAATATCAAAAGTATTAGGGAGGTAAGTATCAACTCTCTCGTGAAAAAAGAAATCCTTGATTTCGTTTATTTGATGTCATGAAGACATGAAAATATCATAGAATTTGGTATTTGATGTCATGAAGACATGAAAATATCATGGAATTTGGTAGCTGATGTCATGAAGTCATAAAAATATCATGGAATTTGGTAGTTGATGTCATGAAGACATGAAAATATCATGGAATTTGGTAGTTGATGTCATGAAGTCATGAAAATATCATGGAATTTGGTAGTTGAAGTCAAGAAGTCATGAAAATATCATGGAATTTGGTATTTGATGTCATGAAGACATGAAAGTATCATAGAATTTGGTAGTTGATGTCATGAAGTCATGAAAATATCATGGGATTTGGTAGTTGATATGAAGATGTCTACTAATCATGAAATTTTGTAGTTGGTGTGATGTCATGGTAACCGAGCCAATCATTCCCGTGTTAAGTTTTCAAAAATAGTCTTCCTATTGATGCTGTAGTGTACAAAATTAATGGACATTATCATCGAAAACATTTTGGAATCATGGGAATTTAGGAATCAAATGATATGAATCATGGGAATGCTATCTCCCTCAACCAATGCGTTACTCCAAATAGTTTTAACCCTTTGATGAGCAAAATTGGTCTAGAAATCTTGCCCAATTTTGCCCATCACAGGGTTAAAATTATTTGGAATACCGTGGTTGAGGGACATAGCATTCCCATGAATGATATTATCCATAGATTTTCTTTTATCGTTCGTCAATCTCTATTTGTGATAAACTTTAAACCTTGAATGGTTAAGCCGGCCAAGAGAATAAAATTCTTGACAATTTACCACAGGAATGACTGGCTCGATAACCGAGCCAGTCATTCCACTGATAAATTCTCAAAAATGTTATTCTCTTGACCTGTAAATGGACATTCAATAGCCAGATTTTAAATTTTCTTAATTGAATTTGACTATTAACGTTTTTAATGGTGATTTGAAATGTGTGTTTACAGGATGACAGTCGAGAGGAGCCGATGACCTATGATCACCAGGTCAATGTGTGGTACGTTATACAGTAATACTTCCCTAAACCAAAACCTTCTCCTAGCTCGACAAATTATACAGCTCCTCTGGTGTTGATTTGGTGGCACAGGGATGGGTGGAGCATGGCTTAATAGCGCGACCCTTGAAAGCGCTTAAACTTTTTGAATTTAGGAATTTTTCAAACCCCTTAGCCCTTTAACCATAATATTTAATCAGGAAAATTTCAAATTCCTCTTATAAAATGTACATTAGCAGACCAAGAGATGACTGTTTTCGAAAATTTACCACAGGAATCTCTGGCTCTGTTACCGAGGCAGTCATTTCAGTGGTAATTTTTCAAAAATAGTCTTCAATTGGTCTGCAAATGAACATTTCTCAATATCACTGCAGAAGCCGTTTTTGGCTGATGTGAGTGTTACTTGGGTAAGTGTTCTGAGTTTGAGCAAATTGACTTGATAATGTTTAAAATTAGAGACAAATCTGTGAACTCATACTATATAGTTTCATGAAGCATTTATTCCCGCTAAGTTAAAATTACATAACATCATAATGATTCAATATTTAACCATTAACTGGCCAAGAACTTTAAAAATGTTTGTTTAGTCTCTGTCCATTTTCAGGCCAAGCGATTGTTTTTGAAATCTTACCAATGGAATGACTGGCTCGATTATTGAGGCAGTTATCCCAGTGGAAGAAAAAAATCTAAATATTTCCTTAGTGAATGTCCATTTTCAGGCCAAGAGAAGACTATTTTTGAAAATTTACCACTGGAATGGCTGGCTCAGTTGCTGAGCCAGTTATTCCAATGGTAAATTTTCAAAAAATAGTGGTCTCTGCCTGTAAATGGACATTCCTGAAGACTAATGCAGAGGCCGGTTTTGGCCAACTTCCTGATGAAAGGGTTAAAGTGTTAGGAAGGTGGTCTCTCTTGCCTTGTTCTGTATCATGGATGAATAACTTTTCATTGTAGGTTTGATGAAAGTAAACTGCCAACATTTAGTACAGACTTCTGCAAGCGTAAACGTCAACTCACCAATCGTACTTTGCGCAATAAGAAGCGTGATGCCGCAGCGAAAAAATCACAGATTGATGTGAAGGCCTTGGAAAACCGCTATCGAAACTTCAAAACCATAGTAACTGTTGCGGCAGCACTCGGCGCTGATTTGAGCGAACAGAAAGCGTGTCTGCGGGAAGTCCAGATGGACGACGGTGTGTGGTGTAACCCTTTAATGATCAAGCCGGACAAAACTGGCATCTATATGGTCTTGATGAATGTCATTTACAAGCCAAGAGAAGGATATTTTTGAAAATTTACCACTGGAATGTCTGGCTCAATAACCCTGCGAGTCATTCCAGTGGTCTGTTTTCAAAATAGTCTTCTTGTCCTGCAAATGGACATTCAATAAGCAGATATTTGAATTTTCTTGACCAAATTTGAATAGTAACCCTTTAACACTCATATCGACCAAAGATGGCTTTTGCAGTGGTCTTGAGAAATGTCGATTTGCAGACCAAGAGAAGACTATTTTTGAAAATTTCCCACTGGAATGACTGGCTTGGTTACGAGCCAGTCATTCCAGTGGGAAATTTTCAAAAATAGTCTTCCCTTGGTCTGCAAATGGACAATTTTTCTGAGAAAATTGAAATCTTGAATAAATTTGAGGGTTAAAGGTTAAATATATCAGCTGTGGTTCCGACATCGTGAGCAATGTGGAGAAATCCTGTATGTTCATATATATATATCAAGCATTTAAATGTACATAATGCCATAGAAAATCCTGACATCATAATCAAATATGTCACATGTTAGCTGATGTCACAATGAAAATAATGTATTTCTGTCACAGAAATTCCTCAAGCCCACTGAAGATTCCGGTTTTAGCCGGCTTCGTCATGAAATGGTAAATAGCCTATGACAAGTTTTACTGTGATATAATACATATATATGTGTATATATATGTCTTGTGATCACTCATTTTGCAAATTTAAAGTAAATGAGTCTTTCCACAGATGAAAGACGACAGCTAGCTGCTGATTTAGAAGTGGGTGATGATATTGATGATGACAAGGAAGAGGTTTCATCGAGTGATGGTGAAGATGAGAGTGTAAAGAAAGACAGTCTTGTCGACGTGTGTGACGGTGAGGAGTCTGGTTCAGAGAAAGAAAACGAGGACAAGTTGTTGATGGTTAAATCTGTTGGTGAGTAAGGCCATGTTAATAATTGTCAGTGCTTTCATGACAAACCCGGCCACAAGTGGTCTTGAGGAATGTCACTTTGCAGGTTAAGTGAAGACAATTTTTTGAAAATTTACCATTTGAATGCCTGGCTCATTAGTGGAGCCATTAACTCCAGTGGTTAATTCGCAAAATTAGTCTTCTCTTGACCAGCAAATGGACGATGTTCAATAAGTAAATATTAAAATGTTCTTGACCAATTTTGCTTTCTTTCATCCGGATCACAGCCAAAGGCTGGAAACACATAAACACACGCATGCACACACACACGCACATACGGTAATAAGGGGTATGAAGGTAATATTTTTTTATAATAATAATAATACTAGAGAACTATTTCGAATTTGTAATTTCAGTTGATAAGTTTTTGCCAAGGAAACACATTCATCGCAGAAGTAAAAGACCGGGTAAATTTTGGCCGATTGCTCCAGATGGTGAGTAATGAAATCATTTCAAGCTACCAATCATATGCTCCAAATATCATCACTACAGTACACCTCTGAAATAACTCGTGATGTTTCTAAAACAAAATAAAATGTAAGGCAGAAATAGCTTCCAATCCAATTAAGTGTTTGTTTTGGATACATGTTGCCTTATGAGTTCTACTGTACGATCTGTCCTTGAACGGTACGATCTGTCCTTGTACTGTATGATATGTCCTTGAACGGTACGATCTGTCCTTGAACGGTACGATCTGTCCTTGTACTGTATCATATGTCCTTGAACGGTACGATCTGTCCTTGTACTGTATCATATGTCCTTGAACGGTACGATCTGTCCTTGAACGGTACGATCTGTCCTTGTAGTGTATCATATGTCCTTGAACGGTACGATCTGTCCTTGTACTGTATCATATGTCCTTGAACGGTACGATCTGTCCTTCTTGTACTGTACGATCTGTCCTTGTATTGTATCATATGTCCTTGAACGGTACGATCTGTCCTTCTTGTACTGTACGATCTGTCCTTGTACTGTATCATATGTCCTTGAATGGTACGATCTGTCCTTCGTGTACTGTACGATCTGTCCTTGTACTGTATCATATGTCCTTGAACGGTACGATCTGTCCTTCTTGTACTGTACAATCTGTCCTTGTATTTCACATCAAGAGTATACTTACCTCCCTAATACTCTTTGATATTGCTAAATATCGGCTTTCACTTAATAAAACACTCAGATTTAAAAAGAAAGGTGCCCCTTATGGGCAGGTAGTCAGAAGTCAGTCAGGCGGATGCCAGCCCCACCACCGCGCATGCGCCGACTAGTACTTCCTCTTTGCTAATTTATTGTTAGAGGGATCACACATGTTTCATGCTTAAGGCTTTTCTGAGCTGTTTAGTCGTTTAATTAATATATTAGAAGTGTTTTATCAACCTGGAGTGATGGAAGATCGGATTATTTCGCCGGAGGAGCGCCCAGGACCTAGCCATCAGGTGACTTCTAGTATATTTTAGCGAGTTTATCCCGTTGTAATGTGTTTCCGGGACTTGCGTTTATTATGATAAGCGCCTAAAATAATTAGTTTATTTCAAAATGGCGCTATGAAATGCTAATCTCTCTTTGTGTTTATGTCCACAGCTATCTACCTTCGGTTGTTTAGGACATCACATTATCAGAGAGTTGGTTTTTCTCTCCACCAAGATTCCATTTCCTACTAACATTGTTAGGTTTTCTAACCGAATATTATGCCCAGTGAGTTGGAGGCCTCGGATGAAGGTCTTCTCACTTTGCCCTCTTGGTCCACTTCCTTCCCCCTAAGGTGGAGAGAGTTAAGAGGTCATAATGTTGGTGGAGCGTCTGGTACATCAGATCAGATGGTTTGTCTATGCTAAAGACTCAGGTACTCTAGTTATGTTATGAGGCTTTTCAATTATATTTGAAACTATTTATAAAATCTTACTGCCATTTATCACTGTTTATCTGATGTTTGTATTGTCTGTTTAAACTATCCTGTCTAGTTAGGATGTTCTGGATATGATTACAATTCGCCCTTACACCTGGAGGTTTTGTTTCGGGGCGATTTAACTTCTTATTCTTGAAGTTATGACATCATAATCAGCCTTGCGCCTTACTGTCAGTTATTAGTTTTGTCCAACGCTGATTTATTATTATTAGCTTGGGTCTTTATGGCCCCTTCCACCTTGTTTATTTCGTCTTGAGTTTTAATTCAATATCTGTAATACTCATTGTCTTCGTCCTCTGGTGTGTTTCAGAGGCCTGGTTGTCCTTCATGTGGTAGGATGGATAAGTTCTTCCCCCATTTATGCTTCCAGTGCAGCCCATGTGGGCCATTGCTTAAATGTGAGATCTGTAAAAAGTGTGGGGGGTGGGGGAGAGCTAATGTCTGAATTTCTATCATTGCAGACCAGGGAGAAGGCTCCAGAGGAGGAGAGGAAACTTAAGAAAGAGGTTTCTGGTAAGAAGGGTAAGAGGAAGGCCTCGTCCGCTATGGATATGGAGGCCTTCCGTATTGAGATGATGGGAGCGATGAAGAGGACAATTAAAGATTTGGTCCCAGAGTTGCTTCGTGGCATGCTTCCTGGTCCAAATCTTTCATTCTCCTCTTCATCTGCTCCGGAGCAGATAATCCCCGCCTCAGAATCGGTACTATTTAGGGACCTATCAGTTTTCGACCATGATTCAGAGGTGGCCCTAATAGATGGTGAAATCCACGGTAAGAACACTGGCAGCAGGCTTGCCGCGCCGGTTGTTCGTGGTCAGGTGTCGCTGGAACCTGCCTGCTTATCAGGCCAGGATTATCCGCACCCTGCAGGTACCATTTCACTTCAAGAGTATACTTACCTCCCTAATACTTTTGATATTGCTAAATATTGGCTTTCACTCAATAAACACTCAGATTTAAAACAGTTAGGTGCCCCTACTGGGCAGGGAGTCAGAGCGTAGTCTGGCGGATGCCAGCCCCACCTCCGCGCATGCGCAGACTAGCACTTCCTCTTTGCTAGATTATTGGCAGAGAGTTCACACATGTCTTTTTGTGCTGAAGCTTTTCTTTATCTTAAACTAGTTTAAGTGGTGTTGGTTGGTGTGATAGTCACTTTTTTGGATGGCGGGAGGTTTCAATTCGCCAAAGAAGGACTTAGGACCTTTAAATCAGGTGACTTCTAGTAAAATTAGCGAGTTTTCTTCCCGGTGTATTGTGTTTCCGGGACTCGCGTTTACAGTGATAAGCGCCTTAGTTAGTTGGTTTAGGTCAACTCGGTGCTTCCTAGGACTAATTTCTCTTTCTGTTTATGTCCACAGGTCTGTATGACGCTGGGTGGTGACAATCACAGTTGCTGAGAGTTAGTTTTCTCTCCACCATGGTTCCATTTCCTACTAACACTGTTAGGTTATCTAACCAAATGAAAAATATGTCCAGTGAGTTGGAGGCCTAGTATAAAGGTCTTCTCACTTTGCCCTCTTGATCCAATTCCTTCCCCATGAGGTGGAGAGAGTTAAGAGGCGTGCAGATGGTGGAGTTCTCCGGTTCGTCACGTTGGATGGTTTGTCTATACAAAGTGTCAGGTATCTAGTTATTGATAATGTGGTGATGTTAATTATTGTAAACAAACAAAGGGAGATAATTAACATTTTTGCCAGAAAAGAGTTATCTATATGTATCTGATGGTTGTGTAGTCAACTTATCCATTCAGCATACAATTCGTCCTTGCACTTGGATGTTTTGTTGGGATCGAATTTTTCCTGTCACGGGATTAATGACGTCATAATCAGCCTGGCTATGTGTTTATCAGCAATTCAAGCGCTCTGCTGGTTTCTGATGTATATTGATCTTTATGATCGTTTTCCTTCTCTTTGAGTTGGATTGAGTTTCTAAGCTTAACTAGTTGCTCATACTCCTTGTCCTTTGCCCTGTTTCAGGGACCGGGTTGCGCGTCCTGTGGTCGTTTTCTGCCGGATAAGTTCTGGCCGCATCTGTGCTGTCAATGTAGCCCTTGTGGTCCATTGGTTAATTGTGACATATGTAAGCACTGGGGGGGCGAGTTAATGTCCGAATTCTTGTGCTGTTTACAGGCGACGGACAAGGTGGTAGAGGAGGAGAAGAAGAAGAAGCGGAAACGAGAGGTTGTAAGTAGGAAGGGTAAGGGGAAGGTCTCGTCCGCGGTGGATATGGAGGCCTTCCGGACCGAGATGTTGGGAGAGATGAAGAGGACGATAAAGGATTTGGTTCCAGGGTTGCTTCGTGGCATGCTTCCTGGACCAAATCCTTTACTGTCCTCATCATCGGCTTCGGAGCAGGTAATCCCCGCCTCTGGATCGATTTTCCTTAGTCCGCTTCCGTTGTCCGACGATTCAGAGGTGGCCCCATTAGAGGGGGCGTTCCACGGCCCTGGCAGCAGGCTTATTGCCGCGCCGATAGGGGACCGTGGACGGTTGTCGCTGGAACCCACGGGCTGCTTATCAGTCCAGGGGTATCCGCACGCCGCGGTGGCCAGTACCTCCTATGGCACCGTTCCTGGTCAGCCCGGGTTAGCTCTCTTTGCTAACCCGGGGTCTAATCTTTCTGACCAGGGTAATGAGGATTACCTGCTAGGGTCGCCGTCTGACGACGTGGACATGGATGAAGACGTTTGTGCACCCCTCGCGGGGAATACAGGCGCCTTGTTCCACGGTTTTACTCACCCTGGAGTAAAGTCCGCGGCTCAGGTGGTGGCCCAGGGCGCTGCTGATGGCCAGCGGTACCGCATACCTCGGCTTGCCGAGGGTGTTGCTGGTGCTGGCCGGGCCCGTGGTGAGCCTATATATACCCCGCGCTCTGCCACGGTGCCTGCTCCTGGTCAAACCAGTGATATTCTCATGCCGGTGCTGTCAGGCCCGCGTGTTTTCCCTGGCTTGCCAGGTGTATCAGCATACCCGCCGTCAAGCTCTACTGCTTGCGCTCAGGAGGAAGACGAAGGACCCCGTCTTGTAGAGCGCTCGCAGTTAGCCACGGAGGAGGATTGGTATGACGCTTGCCAGTGGTTGGTGAGCGTTAGGCCTGATCTGCCCGTGGAGCAGTCGGCTAGCCAGCGTGTTCACACGCCGTGGTTAGCTGGGAAACCGACTGCTAACGCTATGCCTTCTCTGCCGCTGGCGGAGCATGTCGTTGACATGTTCAAGGCGGCGGAGTCGTCCATTAAGTTGAGTGGACGTCTCGCGAAGGCCCCTCGCGAGGTGGCCAGGCGTTGTCGCATCGTGCCCCTGGATTACCAGCGGTACGGTGTGGTACCCAAGCCCGGCGTGGATGACCGCGCGGCTTTGGGTGAGGATGCGCGGCCAGGCACCCGTTCTGACACGGGTGTCTTGTGCGCGAACGCGTTGCGTTCGGCGAATACCGCGTTGCGTGATGCGGAGGAGAGTGGGAGGGCTTCGATTGCCGCTCTGTCCCACGTCTCCCAGCTGTTACAGGGGGTAGTAACGGCATCCGCATCGCGCCAGCCAAGTCCGGTCACTGTCCAGCGAACCATCCAGGATGGTATTAACCTGGCGCTGGACTGTGTGACTCGGGCGGTGACCAGGAGTGTCAGGGCAAGACGCACGTTTGCCCTGGACAATCTGTGCCCGTCTCAGGACCTGTACAATAGGCTACTGCGTACGCCTATGACGGGCCCTGGTCTTTTTGGAGGTGAGGGATGTCGCCACCTCCAGGAGACGGTCACCCTGGTGAATAACCAGAGGGCGCTGCGCGAGCAGTTTGATGTGCTGCGTCGTGCTAACGCTCGCGCCGCGGCCCCGGCGTATCGTCCCCTGCAGGCTCGAGGTGGTGCTGGCCAGGTCAGTGGCCAGCCACCGTCGCAGCGTCGGCCTCGGCCGCGTGCGATTCGGCCAGCAGCGAGGGGGGCGCAGGTTCCTCAGCCGCCGTCAGCCAGGCAGCCGCCCGCGCACCGAGGTGCGCGCGGGGCGGGGCGGGGCGCGCGAGGATCTGGGCGTGGTTATCGGTCCTGACAGGACGCTTACCGCGGTAAGAACCACTCCGGTGTGTATGGCGGCGGAGACAGTGCCGCTCTTGCATGCCTCGTGTCCACCGCGGTCCCTAGGTGGGCCGGTGGGAGGCCGGCTAGCCGGCCACATGCAAGAGTGGGAACGGTTAACTCAGGACCGTTTAGTCTTGCGATGGCTTTCCGTCGGGTATCATCCAGAGTGGGTGACAGGCCCGCCGTCGCGACTGTCTCTGGTGCCAATCTGGACTCCCATTCCGAGAGATCCAGAGCAAAGGTTGTGTATCGAGGAGGAGATAAATTCCCTCATACAAAAGGGAGCTATTCAGCCGGCACAAAGGTGTCCGGGCTTCTATTCAACCCTGTTCTTAGTAACAAAACGCACCGGTGGGTGGAGACCGATTCTCAACCTCAAGCCATTGAACAAGTTCATCGAGACGCCCAGTTTCAAGATGGAAACGGTGCGCTCGGTGTTGGCGGGGTTGGAGAGGGGGATGTGGACGGCGTCGATAGATTTGAAGGACGCTTATTTCCACATCCCCATCCACGGGAGTTTCTGTCGCTTCCTGAGATTTGCATTCCAGGGCAGACAGTGGGAATTCAGGGTGTTGCCCTTCGGAATTTCCACGGCTCCTCGGGTTTTCACCCGTGTGGTTCTTGCGATCACAGCATACCTCCGCAGGAGAAGCATAGCAGTCCACACGTACATAGACGACTGGCTGTTGAAAGCGCACACCCGGGAAAGTTTGTCCGCCAATCTGGAGATTGTTTTGAAAATTCTCACAGACTTGGGCTGGATGATCAATTTCCCAAAATCAGAGCTGACTCCATCCCAGAAGTTTGTTTACCTGGGGATGTTCTTCGATCTAGAGACAGGATATGTTTATCCTACTCAGGAGAGAGTTCAAATACTCATCTCGTTGATTCAGTCAGTGTGCGACAGTCGTCATGTCCTGGCACGGGTTTACTTGAGAATGCTGGGGTTGATGGTTTCGTTGGAACCAGTCATTCCTCAGGCCGCCTTACGCAGGCGGCCGATCCAGTTGTTTCTCATGACACAATGGACCCAGAGTACAGGTTCGCTGGACTCGAATGTGTCAGTGTTGGCGCCTCTGATTCACCACCTGCAATGGTGGTTGAATACAGAGAATCTCTTGCCGGGGGTTTTGCTAACCCCTCCCCACCCTCAGGTGACTGTGTATACAGATGCATCGATGGAGGGCTGGGGAGCTTGCCTGGAAGAATCCACGATATCAGGGCTTTGGAATCTGGAACAGTCACAGGAACATATAAATCTACTGGAGCTAAGAGCAGTAGTCCTGGGCCTGGAACATTTCTTACAGAAAGTTCAGGGCAAGATTGTTCTTATTCGTTCAGACAACTCAACAGTTGTGACTTACATAAACCGCCAGGGCGGAACGAAGTCGCCCAGTCTCTGTATGATGACATGGAAACTGCTTTGTTGGTGTCTGGATCACCAGATTACCTTGAAAGCAGTTCATATTCCGGGAAGGTTAAACCTGCTAGCAGACTCATTGAGCCGAAGGATGAGTGTTTTACCCACGGAATGGCAACTAAATCAATGTGTGGCGGATCGTCTGTTCGACCATTGGGGGAAACCCAACATCGATTTGTTCGCAACGAAGAAGAATGCGAAGATGACGACGTACGTCTCTCCGATTCCGGATCCAAGCGCTTTCGCAACAGATGCGTTAGCTATCAGCTGGGGGAGAATGTATGCATACGCATTCCCTCCAGCAATCCTGATTCCAAAAATTCTTCAGAAAATCAGACAAGAGGAATGCCAAGTGCTTCTGATCGCCCCGGATTGGCCAAGCCGATCTTGGTATACGGATCTGCTGGACCTTCTGGTCTGCAATCCAGTTCCTCTGCCTCTGATGGACGATATTATCTTCCAGGGCAAGGCCCTTCACAACAATCCGTCAATGTTCAGATTGACTGCGTGGATGTTGTCAAGGAATCTAGAATTAAGGAGGGCTTTTCTGAGCAAGCAGCCATGTTTATGGCCAAAGCCAGGAGGGGGTCAACCTCCAGAGCATATAATTATAAAATCAACAGATTTGCAGAATGGTGCTCAAAAAGATGTATTGATCCAATGGATTCATCTATTCAAGTAGTAGCTGATTTCCTCTGTCACCTCTATGATGCCTATAGCCTCAAGCCTAACTCTATTGCTGGTTATAAGTCAGCATTAATGTCTGTTATTCCTTGCTTGGCTAAGAGGGGAAGTGATGAAGTAAATACATTGAATGTATTAATTAAAGGCATGGGCAATCTAAGACCAAGGAATCCACCTGTGATTCCGTCTTGGAGTTTATCGCTAGTGCTTCAAGTACTAGGTGATAAGCCTTTTGAACCACTTAGTTCCATTTCTATGAAACTATTAACACTGAAGACTGTGTTTTTAATTGCTGCGGCCTCGGCTAGGCGTAGGAGTGAGATTCATGCCTTATCAGCCGAGGATGACCGTTTTGTGGTTTCAGGGGAAGGCCTTAAGCTGCTACCTAGGATTAATTTCTTGGCTAAAAATCAGTCGTTGAAATATCCAGGTCAACCTATTATTTTGCCTGCTTTAACTAGATATGATCCTAATTCTAAAGCATGGTGTCCCGTCCGGGCGCTGCGCCGGTACAAACAACGTACGGCGGCATGGCGCACCGACCAGTCAGCGTTATGGTTGTCATATATTGAACCCCATGGGAGGGCTTCTAAGGACACCATTTCCAGGTGGATTGTGGAATGCATTCAGTTTTGCCATAAATCCGCCACCGGGAAGCAGGTTGACGTGGCCAAGGCTCACAGTGTCCGCGGCGTAGTGACATCCACGGCCCTATTTAATGGGGTCCCTGTGGATGATATTATGTCGGTGGCTCAGTGGCACTGTGAGTCAAGTTTTACAGACCATTATCTCCGTGACACCTCTAATCCTCTCGCCTTGTCGGTTTTGAAAAAATAAATCGGTTTATATTTTTTGAGGTGGTTTCCTCATTACTTATATATATCACAATTAATTTATGGAAACACCCACTTTTTTGGGCCTGCATCAGTCTTTACCTATGGGAAGATGATGTCAGCAGCCATTTTCAACAAGGTCAGTCTTGTTCATGTGTTGTCCGTTGTTGATTGTATTGTCACGATTACCCGTTATTAATATGGTGATGGTTTGTGTATTTGTGTGGTTCATTGTTGAGAGTTACGAAAATGGAGCTTTTTCGTCTCTGTCCTGTAGTACATGGCACTTGTACGTAGAGAGCGTATAGGACATTGAGGTCAGTCGACTCTTCCTCCCAGGAAGGAGGGGGGGGGGAGCGCATATGACATTCGGTCATCTCTCATACATCGGTGGTGTTATCCGATGGTTAGTCAAATCCTGACTGTTTTTTCTTACAGTTTCAGAAGTTTAAGTGCCTTAAACGCAGAAAAGCGTATAGGGATGAGCTGGTCTTTTGACCTCGCCTCCCTCCCGCCAGATTCACTTTCGAATTCTGGCAATATCAAAAGTATTAGGGAGGTAAGTATACTCTTGAAGTGAAATAAACGAAATCTAGGATTTCTTTTTTCACGAGAGAGTTGATACTTACCTCCCTAGATACGGACCCGGCCTCTCCACCCCACAGAGGCTCGGTCTTCAGGCTCTTAATAGTTGCATGTGTGTCAGCCAATAATCTAGTCAGAGGAAGTGCTAGTCTGCGCATGCGCGGAGGTGGGGCTGGCATCCGCCAGACTACGCTCTGACTCCCTGCCCAGTAGGGGCACCTAACTGTTTTAAATCTGAGTGTTTATTGAGTGAAAGCCAATATTTAGCAATATCAAAAGTATTAGGGAGGTAAGTATCAACTCTCTCGTGAAAAAAGAAATCCTAGATTTCGTTTAGTTCCTCCTATGGTACCTCTCCTGGCCAGTCCGGGTTAGCATTCTTTGCTAACCTGGAGTCTAATCTTTCTGGCCAGGAAGAAGAGGATTATCTGCTGGGTTTTCCTTCTGGTGCCGTGGCCATGGACATTGACGTACGTGCACCCCTCGCGGGGAACACTGGCGGCATTGTCCACGGTACTACTCACGCAGGAGTAGTGTTCACGGCGCAGAAGGTAGCACGGGCTGGTTCTGATGGTCAGTTTTACCGCATACCTCGGCTTGCCGATGGTGTAGCAGGTGCTGGCCAGGGCCGTGGTGTGGCGACAGTTTCCCCACGCAATACCACGGCACCTGCTCCTGGTCAAGCCAGTCAGTTTGGCATGCCTTTTCTTTCAGGCCCGCATGCTTTCTCTGGCTTGCCAGGCGTATCAGTTCCACCAGCCACATACACACCTGTGATTGCTCAGGAGGATGACGAAGGCCCTCGTCTTGTAGAGCATTCACAGGTGGCCACGGCGGAAGACTGGTCTGATGCTTGTCAGTGGCTAATCAACGTCAGGCCAGATCTTGCCATGGATCAGTCGCCCAGTCAACAGGACCAGCGCCCGTGGCTGGCAGGAAAGCCTACTGTTACCGCTATGCTATCTTTGCCGTTAGCTGATCATGTTGTTGATATGTTCACTGCGGCGGAGACGTCCATTAAGGCACATGGACGTTTAGCGAAGGCCCCCCCCCCCGCGAAGTGACAAAGCGGTGCCCTATTACAGCTGATCAATATCAGCTATACGGTGTAGTACCGAAGCCAAGCACGGATGACCGTGCTGCGCTGGGTGAAGATACGCGGCCAAGTTCCCGGTCTGACACGGGAGCACTGTGTTCGAACGTTTTGCATTCGGCAAACACTGCATTACGTGATGCGGAAGAGAGTTCGAGGGCATCTATTTCAGCGCTTTCGCATGTTTCACAGTTGTTACAAGGGGTAGTAATGGCATCCGCATTGCGTTAGCCTAGTCCGGTGACTGTCCAGAGAGCCATCCAAGATGGAATTAACTTGGGTTTGGACTGTTTAACCCAGTCTGTAACCAGGAGTGTCCGGGCGAGGCGCACGTTTGCTCTTGACAACTTGTGCCCATCCCAGGATTTTTATAATAGGCTGCTGCGTACGCCTATGACAGGTCCTGGTCTTTTTGGAGGTGAGGGATGTAAGCATCTCCAGGAGACGGTTACCCTGGTCAATAACCAGAGGGCATTACGTGAGCAATTTGAAGTGCTCCGTAGAGAGCGCGTTCGCTCAGCTCCCCCTGCGTATCATCCCCTGCAGGCTCGAGGTGGCAGTGGCCAGGTCAGAGGCCAGTCACCAGCGCAGAGTCGGCAACGGCCGCGTGCACTTTGGCCAGCAGCGAGGGGGGCGCAGGATCCTCCGGTGCAGCCATCCAGGCAGCCGCCCGCGCACCGAGGTGCGCGCGGTGCGGGCCGTGGTGCGCGAGGATCTGATCGTGGTAATCGTACCTGACAGGGTGATTACCAAAGTAAGAGCTACCCCAGTGCATCTGCACCAGGAGACAGTGCCACTCTTGCGCTCCTTATGTCCACCTCTCTCCCTAGCTGGTCCAGTGGGAGGCCGATTGGCCAACCACATGCAAGAGTGGGAACGGTTGACTCAGGACCGTTTAGTCTTGCGATGGCTTTCAGTTGGGTATCATCCCGACTGGGTAACAGGTCCACCATCGCGACTGTCTCTGGTGCTGGTCTGGACTCAAATTCCAAGAGATCCAGATCAGCGGTTGTGTATAGAGGAGGAAATAAATTCCCTCATACTCAAGGAAGCAATTCAACCGGCACAAAATTGCCCGGGCTTCTATTGAACCGTGTTCTTGGTAACGAAAAGCACTGGAGGATGGAGACTAATTCTCAACCTCAAGCCATTGAACAAGTTCATAGACACACCCAGTTTCAAAATGGAAACTGTGAAATCGGTGTTGGCAGGGTTGGAGAGGGTAATGTGGATAGCTTCAATAGATTTGAAGGATGCTTATTTCCACATTCCAATAGCGAGGAGTTTCCGTCGCTTCCTGAGATTTGCATTCCAGGGCAGACAGTGGGAATTCAGGGTGTTACCCTTTGGAATTTCTACGACTCCTCGGGTCTTCACCAGGGTGGTTCTTGCGATGACAGCATACCTCCGCAGGAGAAGCATGGCAGTCCACACGTACATAGACGACTGGCTGTTAAAAGTACACAACCAGGAAAGTTTACCAGCAAATCTGGAGATAGTTTTGAAAACTCTCACAGATTTAGGCTGGATAATAAATTTTCAAAAATCAGAGCTGACTCCATCCCAGAAGTTTGTTTACCTGGGAATGTTCTTCGATCTGGAGATAGGATATATAGGATATACTCATCTCAGTAATACAGTCAGTGTGCAACAGTCGTCATGTCCTGGCACAGGTTTATCTGAGAATGCTGGGATTGATGGTTTCTCTGGAACCAGTCATTCCTCAGGCGGCCTTACGCAGGCGGCCGATCCAGTTATTTCTCATGACTCAATGGACCCAGAGTACAGGTTCCCTGGACTCAAGCGTGTCAGTGTTGGAGCCTCTAATTCATCACCTTCAATGGTGGTTGAAGACAGAGAATCTCCTGGCGGGGGTAATGTTAACCCCTCCTCACCCTCAGTTAATGATGTATACAGATGCATCGATGGAGGGGTTGGGAGCTTGCCTGGAAGAATCCACGATATCAGGGCTTTGGAATCTGGAACAGTCAAAGGAACATATAAATCTACTGGAATTACGAGCAGTAGTTCTGGGCCTGGAACATTTACAGAAAGTTCAGGGCAAGAGTGTTCTAATTCGATCAGACAACTCAACAGTAGTGACTTACATAAACTGCCAGGGCGGAACGAAGTCGCCCAGTCTCTGTATGATGACTTGGAAACTGCTTTGTTGGTGCCTGGATCACAGGATTACCTTGAAAGCAGTTCATATTCCGGGAAGGTTAAATCTGCTAGCAGACTCATTGAGTCGAAGGATGAGTGTTTTACCTACGGAATGGCAACTAAATCAATGTGTGGCGGATCGTCTGTTCAACCACTGGGGGAAACCCAACATAGATTTATTCGCAACCAAGAAGAATGCGAAACATAGATTTATTCGCAACCAAGAAGAACGCGAAGATGACGACGTACATCTCTCCAATTCCAGATCCGAGCGCTATCGCAACAGATGCGTTAGCTATCAGTTGGGCAGGAATGTATGCATATGCATTCCCTCCAGCAATCCTGATGCCAAAGATTCTTCAGAAAATCAGACAATAGGAATGCCAAGTGCTTCTGATCGCCCCAAATTGGCCAGGCCGATCATGGTATACGGATCTGCTGGACCTTCTGGTCTGCAATCCGGTTCCTCTGCCTCTGATGGACAATATTATCTTCCAGGGCAAGAACCTTCACAACAATCCGTCAATGTTCCAGTTGACTGCGTGGATGTTGTCAAGGAATCTAGAATTAAGGAGGGCTTTTCTGAGCATGCAGCCATGTGCATGGCAAAAGCCAGGAGGGTGTCAACCTCCAGAGCATATAATTATAAAATCAACAGATTTGCAGAATGGTGCTCAAAAAGATGTGTTAATCCAATGGATTCATCTATTCAGGTAGTAGCCGATTTCCTCTGTCACCTGTATGATGCCTATAGCCTCAAGCCTAACTCTATTGCTGGCTATAAGTCAGCTTTAATGACAGTTATCCCGTGCACAAACTACAGAGCTGGAGTCGAAGCACTGGTTCATGCAGCTAATACCATCAGCAGAACAGCAGACCCTATTGCACAGATTGTCTTTTTATCTGATGCCCGCTCCGTCCTTGAGGCTATCACCAAAGGTAAGCTGCCACAACTTGAAGAAGCACTACAAACCATCAAATGCTTTCGGATAGCACTGCAGTGGATCCCCTCACACTGTGGAGTCCAAGGAAATGAGGAAGCAGACAAGATGGCAAAGGTGGGTGCAGAAGAGAATCAGACAGAAAACATGGTTACCCATACAGAGATGAAGACTATCATTAAGTCCCTCTATAGAACACCTCAATCAGAAGATGCCTACCATCATCTCTCGAGGCCAGAGCAAGTGACCATTTTTCGTCTCAGAACTGGACACAACAGACTAAACCAACACATGTACAGGCGGTTCCACCTTACGACATCGCCCGCTTGTCCTTGTGGAGAAGCAGAACAGACCACAGAGCACATACTTCAATGTTGCAGTACGTATCAGCTGCTGAGAGAAGAGATCTGGCCTTTGTCAACCTCTATTCTTGAAAAGCTGTATGGGCCTGTGGAAGAACTGCAGAAAACCACAGATTTCATCTTGAGAACGGCTCTCCAAGTGTGATACCAGCGATTGAAAAGAAGAAGAAGATCCCGTGCTTGGCTAATAGGGGAAGTGATGAAGTAAATACATTAAATACTTTAATCAAAGTCATGGGCAATCTAAGACCAAGGAATCCCCCAGTGATTCCGTCTTAGAGTTTATCACTAGTGCTTCAGGTGCTAGCTGATAGGCCATTTGAACCACTAAGCTCCATTTCTATGAAAATGTTGACGCTTAAACCTGTATTTTTAATTGCTGCGGCCTCGGCTAGGCGTAGGAGTGAGATTCATGCCTTATCAGCCGAGGCAGTGCGTTTTGTGGTTACAGGGGAAGGCCTTAGGCTTCTACCCAGGATAAATTTCATGGCGAAAAACCAGTCTTTGAAATATCCGGGCCAACCTATAATTTTACCAGCTTTGACTAGGTATGATCCTAATTCAAAACTATGGTGTCCAGTCCAAGCATTAATCCTGTACAAACAACATACTCAGGAATGGCGGACGGACCCAACAGCGTTATGGTTGTCATATATTGAGCCCCATGGCAGGGCATCAAGGGACACCATTTCCTGGTGGATTGTAGAGTGTATTCAATTTTGCCATAAATCCGCCACAGGTAAACAAGTTGACATGGTCAAGGCTCACAGTGTCCGAGGTGTAGTGGCTTCCACTGCCCTATTTAATGGGGTACCTGTGGATGACATTATGTCAGTAGCTCAGTGGCACTGTGAGTCAAGTTTTACCAACCATTATCTCCGTGACACCTCAAATCCTCTCGCCGTATCGATTTTGAAAAGCTAATCTAGGTGTACTTATTTTGATGAGGTATCCTCATTAATCAATGGAAACATCTACTTTATGGGCTGCATCAGTCTTCACCAATGGGGAGATGATGACAGCACCAATCCTCCACAAGGTTAGTCTTGTGTGTGTTGTCCATGTTTTTTTGTAATGTCACGTGACCCTTCGTTATTAATATGGTAATGGTACGTGTTTTATGTGGTTCATCATTGAGAGTATATGAAAATGGAGCCTTTTCGTCTCTGTCCTATAGTACATGGCACTTGTACGTAGAGAGCGTATCGTACATTGAGGTCATTCAGTCTTCCTCCTAAGAGGAGGGGTGGGGGGGGGGGGGTGGGTTGGGGGGGAGCTCATATGACTTTGGGTCATCTCAGCCATCGGTTTGTGTTAGCCTATGTTTTCTATCTATTCCTGATTGTGTTTCCACACAATTTCAGAACATTAAGTGCCTTAATCGCAGAACAGCGCATAGGGAAGAGCTGGTCTTTTGACCTCGCCTCCCTCCCACCGAGTGCCCTGATGAATTCTGGCAATATCAAAGAGTATTAGGGAGGTAAGTATACTCTTGAAGTGAAATAAACGAAATCACGGATTTCTTTTTTCACGAGAGAGTTGATACTTATCTCCCTAATACGGACCCGGCCTCTCCGCCCCACAGAGGCTCGGTCTTCAGGCTCTTGTAAAGTTGCATGGTGTCAGCCAATAAATTAGTCAGAGGAAGTACTAGTCTGCACATGCGCGGTGGTGGGGCTAGCATCCACCGGACTGTCTTCTGACTACCTGCCCAGTAGGGGCACCTAACTTTTTTAATCTGAGTGTTTTATTGTGTGAAAGCCGATATTTAGCGATATCAAAGAGTATTAGGGAGGTAAGTATCAACTCTCTCGTGAAACAAGAAATCCGTGATTTCGTTTAATATCCTGGAACTTTTAACTCTATAATGGTCAAGCTGGCCAAAACCAGCCTCGGCAAAAGTTCTAGGAAATTTCCATTTGCAGACCAAGAGAAGACCATTTTTGAAAATGTACCACTAGAATGCCTGGCTCGATTATCGAGCCAGGCATTCTAGTGGTACATTTTCAAAAATAGCCTTGTCTTGACTTGCAAATGGACATTTTCTAAGAGAGAATTAAAATTTTCTTGACCAAATTTGACCATGAAAGGATTAAGAGTGTGTCAATTCAATTCAATTCAATTCAATTTATTTACGTTTTAGCAGTGAGCATGTAGAAGTAGAAAAATCAGCAAGACTCATGATTTGCTGAAAGAATAAACGTCAATACCGGTAAATAAAATTTGTTCATGAGTGGAGAAGCATATATGATTTTGTGACAAATCACAACAATTTTACAATTCTCTTGTCTTGCGCTTTCTCAAACAGGCTATATTCCAAACTCCGTTGTTCGAAAAATCTTAGGTTATGTACCAAGGGAGCCAACTCCTGTCAAAGAAATGAAACTGAGAGCACTGCAGCTCGCCGAGGTAAGCTGGTGCTAAAACATGTATTGTTAAATTAGTCCTAGGAATGATACTGATGCTACACACTGTTGTCCAAACTGATTTCTAGTTACATCTTCTGTTTGTCCGTCTGTCTGTCTGACAAATCTTTGGCATTTCTGATAGCCACCTTAACCCTTTAACACTTGAATTTGTTCAAGAAAATTTTAATTTTCTCATAAAATGTCCATTTGCAGACCAAGAGAAGACTATTTAAAAAAATTTACTACTGGAATGGTTGGCTCGGTTATTGAGCCAGTAATTCCAGTGGTAAATTTTCAAAAATATTCTTCTCTTGGTCTGCAAATGGATATTTCCCAAGAGCACTTCAGAAGCCGTTTTTGGCTGAAGTGAGTGTTAAAGGGTTAATGTCACAACAATGGCGTATCAGATGTGGTTAAAATGAACACCTTGAACCCTTCATTGTTCAAGCCAGCCAATATCAGTTGTTGTTGGTGTGTGTTTGTAAATATATTATTGCTTCTTAACTCTTTAATGGTCAAGAGGAATTTAAAATGTGCTTATTGAATGGCCCTTTGCAGGCCAAGAGAGGACAAATCTTGATAAAGATAGTCCGCTAGTGCGCATAGCCCACACTCCTAAATTGGACCCAAATCAACTTGAAAAATTATTTGTTTTCGTGTATGAGCTGCAGTGAGATGGATAGACTTATGAATGAAAACTGGTAACAAATCAACTACTTCAAATATTTTTCCGTTATACATTCCAGTTTCTGTCGTGTGTTAATCTATTTTGGACTAAATCTTATTTACCGACATGATCACAGTAACTGCAGAGTGCAGAATAATTCAAAATCAGCCATGACCAATTCGCCCAAATTTTCGCCAAAATATCCTTTTCATAGTTACGCAACAAATTGACAATATTATATCATTGAAATTCTTAACTAGCACCGAGAAGTAGATGAATATCTAGCTAAATTTATGAAATATTTGCATTTGATTTCTAAATCTAGCGAGAATATACATCATATGCGACTGGTTATATTGTAATGTAAGCGACCAACATAAAATGATCTAAAACGAAATGAGATGTACGAGAAAAATTACTTGACCACCCGAGTATTAAAATGAGGTAGACCCCTTCTTATATTGGCGAGGCGGCCGGTGGCAAAACAAAGCTGTCATTGGAGGTGCTAACGAGAATGGTAGATCGCATTGCCGAGTTCTGAGTCCAGGATATTTGTATATCCGAGTGCTCACTCTTTTGTGATTGGAGGCGCAAGATACTTCTTTAAAACATGATTGAACCCAAGCAGATTCCTAATATCACGTGATTTATATATTTTCATGACGACTTTCTATGTCAAATTTAGGATTGATTTTGATGGAATAAACAATCTTTATTAAAGGGTACGCAATATATAGGCTGTTCGAATTAATAATTTCACTTCAAGAGATATACTGACCTCCCTAACACTTATGATATTTCCTAAATATCAACCTTCACTCAATAACCCCAGATTAAAAAAGATAGGTGCCCTTACTGGGCAGGTAGACAGGTGACAGTCTGCCAGATGCCGGCTCCAACCTCGTGCATGCGCAGACTGACACTGCCTCTTTCTTGACTATTGGCCTGAACCACATGCGTGTGTTTATCTAATACTTGCTAAGTTTTTGCTCAATTATCTATCAAAAGTTGGTCTAGAGTGTCTGTTATCATGTCTGATCATCATAATTCATCTGAGGCCACTTCAGGACTGAGTTATCAGGTGAACTCTAGTACAATTACGTCTTAATTAGGAGGTGTCACCTATTTCCATGAAGTGGTATAGACATTATAAGCTCCCAGAAAACTGGTAACTATTATCTGGCTCCATAAAATGTTAATCTCTCAATGCTTGTGGTCACAGGTTCCTGTAAAGAGGTTTGTACACATCTAAGAGGGTTTGTCACTACTATTTCCCTATAAAATGTTAGGAAAAAAGACTATGCCCAGAGTGATAGAGGCTCCCATAAGAGAGAGCTTGTCATTCTGCCTTCTGGTCCCACCCCTCCCTTTATAAGTAAGTGAGTGGTGAGGTAAGAGTGGTTGTCTGCTGGAGCTTCCAAGAGCAGGATGTAATGTTATGCCTTTGCTAAAGACGCAGGTACTCTAGTTATGCTTTATGGCACTGTAAAATATTTGAAAATATTTGTGATTATTTGCTGCCAATATTTTTTCAGTCATACTGTTTATCTGTATCATTATCATGAGCTATTACTGTGTTCATTTGCTGTTTAGTGTGCTCTTGTATTAATACAATTCATCTTACACCTGGATGTTGTTCATCTGTTTCTATTTATGGAAATTATGATGTCATAATCAACATTATTATTATTATTATTATTATTATTATTATTATTATTTTTATTATTATTAATATCCTCCTTGAGTCTGGTTGTTCATCTTTCTCACTATCCTGTTTAGACCTACACCTTTATTTCAAAGGTTTAATTATGAAAGAAACTTTAGCTCATTGTCGTCATCTTATCCCTTTTTTCAGAAGCCTTCTTGTGCCGGTTGTAACCGATCTATCAAGCTTAAGTTTGCTCCTCACCTATGTGTTAAGTGTTCACCTTGCGGCCCATTATTAAAATGTGATGTCTGTAAACAGTGTGGAGGGACTTATTCTTTGAATTTCTGTCGCTACAGGCAAAGGATAAGGCATCAGAGGAGTGTGCGAAGAAGAGTGTATGTGGCAAGGGTAAGAGAAAGGCCTCTGTTTCTTCGGAAATGGAGTCTCAGGTTAGAGATGATGGGGGAGATGAAAAAGACAATAAAAGATTTTGTACCAGAGCTGCTTCGCAGCATGCTCCATGGGCCGAGTACTTTATTGTCTTCTTCACCTGCCCCCGAGCATAAAATCCCCGCTGCTGATTCTGGTGTCCGTCGTGGTCCGTAGTGCAAAAATGTTTCAGAATCAGTGGTGGCTTCAGTAGATCTTGGAAGGCCCGCTACCTTGCCAATGGATCCTGGAGCAGCCCAATATGATGATGGCAGCAGGTTTGCCGTTAGATTTTGGGTCGGGCTCACGCCTAGAGTGTCCGCGCCCGAAAGGTACCGCCACCTCTTACGGTATCTTCCCTTGCCAACCCGGGTTAGCACTCTTTGCTAGCCCAGAGCCAGTGTTTGATGGCCAGGAGGAAGAGGATTTTCTGCTGAGTTCACCTGTTGAAGCCGTGGACATGGAAATGGACGAATGTGTACCCCTCACGGGGAGCACGGGCAATTTTTTCCAAGCTACTATGCCCGCAGGGGTAGCCTTAGCGGCTCAAAGGGTGGCCTGGGTTGGAGCGGATGACAGCCGTTACCGTATACCTCGGCTTGCAGAGGATATGACGGCGGCTGGTCCGGGCCATGGTGTGGTGAATTACACCCTGCATGCTTCCATGGCGCCGGCTCCTGGCTTTACGGCCGTGGCGCAAGACATGCCTGCTCTCTCGGGCCCACATCTTTTCCATGGCCTGCCAGGAGTATCCACGGCCCCAGCCACGTTTACACCTGCGAGTGCTATAGAAGATGATGAAGGCCCGCACCTTGTCGAGCACTCACAGGCGGTCACAGAGGAGGGAACAGCGCCTGTGGTTGGCTGGAAAGCTGACAGTTACCGCTATGCCATGTCTACCGTTAGCAGAACATATAGTTGATATGTTCATGGTGGCAGAGACGTCCATTAAGCCTAATGGATGGCTTGCGAAGGCCCCCCCCCACCCCCGCGAGGTGGCGAGGCGGTGTCATATCATTGCTGGCCAATACCAGAAGTACTGTGCAGTGCCAAAGCCGAGCGCTGATGATCGCGCAGTGCTTGGCGAGGACACACGGCCAGGCTCCCGTTCTGACACGGGAGCACTATGCATGTCTCGCAGCTGTTACAGGCTGTAGTAACAGCGTCTGCAACACGCCAAGCAAGCCCTGTCTCAGTTCAGAGAGCCATCCAGGATGGTATTAACCTGGCTCTGGACTGTATGACTAGGGCAGTGACTAGAAGTGTCATGGCGAGACGCACATTTGCATTAGACAATTTGTGTCCATCCCAGGATTTGTATAACAGGCTGCTGTGGATGCCTATGGGTCTCTTTTAGGGGTGAGGGATGTTCAATAATCTGAAGGCGCTACACGAGCAAATTGAGTTGCTTCGTAGGAAGCACGTTCGCGCAGTGCCCCCTGCGTACCGTCCACAGCAGGCCCGAGGTGGCGCTGGTCAAGTCAGAGGCCAGTCACCAGCGCAGCGTGGGCACGACCACACCGGCACTGGCCTGCAGTGGGGAGGGGGCGCAGGCTCCTCAAGCACAGGCAGCCGCCTGCGCACCGAGGTCCACCCGTGCACCACCACCCACGCACCGAGGTGCGTGAGGCGTGGCGCGAGCTGTGACGCGCGAGCATCTGGTCGTGGTAATCGTGCCTGATGGGCCGATTTCCACAAGAACCAAACCAATGCTAGAATGAGAGACAGTGCCACTCTGGTCGATTGGCCCTCCACAAGCAGGAGTGGGAGCGGTTAACCCGGGACCGCTTAGTCTTGCGATGGCTTTCAGTCAGGTACCAGCCGGCTGGCCGATAGGCCCACCATCGCATCTATCTCGGGTTCCGATCTGGACTCAAATTCCAAGAGATCCAGATCAACGGTTGTGTATAGAGGAAGAGATAAATTCCCTCATACAAAAAGGAGCAATTCAACTGGCACAAAATTGCCGGGGCTTCTATGTTCACCCCTCCCCACACTCAAATAACAATATACACAGATGCATCAATGAGGGGGGGGGTGGGGGTGGGGGTGGTGTGCTTGCCTGGAAGAAGCCACTGTATCAGGGCTTTGGAATCTTGATCAGTCACAGGAACATATAAATCTAGTGAAATTACGAGCAGTAGTTCTGGGCCTGGATCATTTCTTAAAGAAAGTTCAGGGCAAGATTGTTCTAGTTCGATCAGACAACGTAACAGTAGTGACTTACATAAACCTCCAGGGTGGAACGAAGTCGCCCAGCCTCTGTACGATGACTTGGAAACTGCTTTGCTGGTGTCTAGATCATATGATCACATTGAAGGCAGTTCACATTCCGGGAAGGGTAAACCTGCTAGCAGACTCGAAGGTTGAGTGTTTTGCCTATGGAATGGCAACTAAATCAATGTGTGGCAGATCGTCTGTTCGACCACTGGGGGAACCTAACATAGATTTGTTCGCAATGAACAAGAATGCAAAGCTGACGATGTACGTCTCTCCGATTCCAGATCCAAGCGCTTACGCATCAGATGTGTTAGCTATCAGTTGGGAGGGAATGTATGCATACGCATTCCCACCAGCAATCCTCATTTCAAAAATTCTTCAGAAAATCAGGCAGGAGGAGTGCCAAGCGCTTCTGATCACCCCAAATTGGCCTGGCCGATCATGGTATACGGATCTGCTGGACATTCTAGTCTGCAATTCAGTTCGTCTGCCTCTGATGGACAATATTATTTTCCAGGGCAAGTCCCTTCAGAACAACCCGTCAATGTTCCAATTGACTGCGTGGATGTTGGCAAGGAATCTAAAGCTAAGGATGGCTTTTCTGAGCAATCAGCCATGATTATGACAAAAGCCAGAAGGGGGTCAAGCTCCAGAGCATATAACTATAAAATCAATTGATTTGCAGAATGGTGCTCAAACAGAGATGTTAATCCAATGGATGCATCTATTCAGGTAGTAGCCAATTTCCTCTGTCACCTGTATGATGCCTATAGCCTCAAGCCTAACTCTGTTGTTGGCTACAATTCAGCTTTAATATCAGTTATCCCTTACTTGGCTGATAGGGGAAGTGATGAAGTCGTTTCATTGACCACTAATAAATGGCATGAGTAATCTAAGACCGAGAAATCCACCCGTGATTCCGTCTTGGAGTTTATTTCCAGTGCTTCAACTTCTACCTGATAAACCCTTTGAACTTCAAAATGTTGACACTTAAAACTTGATTTTTAATTGCTGCGGCCTCTGCAAGATGGAGAAGCGAGATTCATGCTTTATCCGCCAAGGCAGACCATTATGTGGTTACAGGGGAAGGTCTTAGACTTTCATGGCTAAGAATCAATCTTTGAAATATCCAGGTCAGCCAATTATTTTACCAGCTTTGACTAGGTTTGATCCTAATACAAAAACATGGTGTCCAGTCCGCGCATTGAACAGGTACAAACAACGTACACAGGAATGGCGAACGGACCAATTGTCATTACGGTTGTCTTATATTTAACCTCACGGCAGGGCGTCAAAAGACACTATATCTAGGTGGATTGTGGAATGTATTCAATTTTGCCACAAATCAGCCACTGGTAAACAAGTTGACTTAGCCAAGGCTCAGAGTCAAGTTTTACTGACCATTACCTCCGTGACACCACTAATCCTCTTGCCTTATCGATATTCAAAAGATAATCAGGTGTATATATTGTAGATAAGTTGCACTTGCTGTCTTCAGACAGTACATTTTAATTGTGGAAACAACCGCATAATTGTTTATCATTTTTCCTTCACTGATGTGGACTGGATGGATACAGCTTACATGCATAAGGTCGGTACTGCCTTTTGTTGTTACATAATTTATTGTCATGATGTATTACCCTTTCTTAATAAGAATGTAATGGTACCTGTGTATTATGTGGTTCATTTATTGAGAGTAAACGAAAATAAAGTCTCGTTTCGTATCCCATAGTACTTAGCACCAGTACTTAGAGAGCCTATGGGACATTTGAGATCATAGGCTCTCTTTTCCCAAAAGGAGGATGGGGGAGGGGGGTGGGGGAGCACATTTGACATATGGTCATTACTCTCACCATTGGTTGTGTTATCCGATGTTCAATTCATTGTCTGATTGTGTGTGTCACACAATTTCAGATGTTAGTGCTTCATGCGGCGCAAAAACGCGCAAGGGATGAGCTGGTATTTTGACCTCTCTTCCCTCCCACCGAATTCACCTGTCTACCTACCCAGTAACGGCACCTTTCTTTTTTAATCTGGCTTATTGAGTGAAGGTCGATATTTAGGAAATATCATAGTGTTAGGTAGGTAAGTATAACTCCTCTCTCGTGAAAAAAGAAATCCGTGATTTTGTTTATTTTGTGGTAACTTACAGGTTCAGAGATGTTTCAAAATACAAAGGCAGAATGGGACTAAGTTTTATCCTTGTATATAGTGCGTATTAACTTTTTAGAACATCTAAATTAACGCTGTAACCCTCATATCGGCCAAAAAACCGCTTCAGCAGTGGTCTTGAAAAATGTCCATTTGCTGACCAAGAGAAGACTATTTTTTTTAATTTACCAGTGGAATGACTGGCTCAATAACCGAGCCAGTCATTCCAGTGGTAAATTTTCAAAAATAGTCTTCTCTTGATCTACAAATTTACATTTTCTTTGAAAAAATTGAAATTTTCTTGAACAAATTCACGGCTTAGAGTTAAGCAAAAATCAGCGAACTATATCTGGGTATATACTGTATGTTTGAATTTTGTTGTTATTGTCTATACAGACTAATACAGTTAGCTAACTTTTCTATGTATTTATTATGTTTTTGTCAGAAGCCGGCAGCATCGCCATTATCATCCATCAGAATGATGATGTCCGATACAACGATCGAAGAGGTAATTCACACAATTCGCATTCGCCAGATAATTACATGATACGTTCGAATTTAAGCCTTTAACTGTCAAGCCAGCAAAAACCAGCCTTTGCATTGGTCTTGACAAATGTAGATTTACAGGCCAGGAGAGGGTTATTTTTAACCTTGGCCTGTATGGAGGTGAGGGTATTGAATTTGAGTGTGTCTGTCTGTCTGTCTGTCGGTCTGTCTGTCTGTCGGTCTGTCTGTCGGTCTGTCTGTCTGTCTGTGTACGTGTGTCTGTTTAGAGCTCTCTAACAAACTACTGATCTGATTTAGCTCTAATTTTAACAACAAACTTTTGACATGATCCAAAATATCCTGAAAAATCCAATAAAATGTGGTCATTCCGAAAACTTTTTGCATTTGTGACAGAAATGGGAGGGTGAGGCTCTGCAATCTGCGATTGCTCTTGTTTACTAATGGCTTGGGTCAATAGCAGTGCTAGTCATTCCAGTGGTAAATTTTTAGATGGTCTTGTTTGTGTTTGCGCCAATAACCTCGCTGGTGGCCGCACCGGCATTCCCTCAGCAAAGACAAAATAACATGGACATTGATTTATAAAATCCATGTCTATTGGCTATATTTACCAGAAGATAAGCAGCAGTAAATATTATCCATTTTATCTCTAACTGCCATACAAATGGGTATTCAGACCAGCAACCTAGTCTATGTAAATGGAAAATTCCAGCAAGAAGGTAGATATCGGTATATTTGGTTTAGCAAATAGTACATGAGTTTCATTGGTTTGTGAATGAGATGGGTGTGTGGATCGATGTGTTGGTGGGTGGGTGAGTGGGTGGTTGAATGTGTGGCTAGTAGGGTGGGAGGGTGCGTGGGTGGGATAATGGATGGATGGATGGGAAGGGGGTTGGGGGGGGGGTTGTTGTGGGTGGTGGGATGGAGGGAGAGTGGGTGGATGAATGGATGCATGGTATGTAGAGACATAAGTCTTCCGTTCTCACGTCTTCAAAAGTTGAATCCATGTTGATTCTGCACTGGTCTTCGGAAATGTCCATTTACAGGACAAAAGAAGACGTTCTGAGAATTTACCACTGGAATCACTGGCTCAATATCTGGTAAATAGTGGTAAATTTTCAAAAATAGTCTTGGTTTGCAAGTGGACATTTTCTACAAAAGTGGACATTTTCTACAAGGCTTATACATAAAGAATTTCCCATTTCTGGTCTGTAAGTGTTAAAGTACGTGTAAAAAAGTGCCATCTATGGAGGGATCCAATCTGTCACTCGATATGACATCAAACTCAATTACATCATATGTAAGCTGATATCACAAAACATAGAGATGTATCTAGGTCTGTCATGAACATTGAAAAGCCTGGCACCCAGTCAAATTAGTTTCAAAATGTTTAACAGCTTACTTGTATAGTTACCTTGAAATTGGAATTCTGGGAATTAAGGATTCAACGTATATAAAGTGATACCAACACACACAAAGTGTGTGCGGAGCTTATCTAGAAATGGGTGGGGCATAGCTAGAGATCGAGCCCTCTATTGGCTTCGATTGGCAGGTGGTCTCTTGAGCAGGTTTGCTTGTATTTTGATTTTTTTTTCTTCAGGCTACTGAGTGGCCAGATTTGGATGACTGGTCAGTGGGAGCTGAAATTGCGAAGTCTGTATGCGGCACACAGCCACCGACGAAGATGAAAGTGGAGAAGCTTATCGTTCTGAAGCAAGTCAGTGAACAAGACCAATCTCCACAGAGTCCCAGGACACCAAATCTAGCCGATTGTAAGCTATTTGTCTTGTCTCTCTATCTGTCCATCTGTCCGTCCATCCGCTCGCCCAACCATCCTGCATGCTTAACTGTCTGCCTGTTGAAGCTCTAGATTACCTATTCGATGGGGTTTAACTGTAGATATGCTAAATATTTTTTAAATAGTTTGAGTGAAAATTGTTGGTGATTTATTTGTTGGTGGCTAATTGTTTTCAGCAGTTTCAGAATTATTACCCATTGAATTTATTGTCTGGTGGCGTAAAGCAGTCAGTCAGTTAACCCGTTAACCCTCAATTTTTGTTTTAAAAAATTTCAATTTTCATGAGAAGACTATTTTTGAAAATTTACTACTGGAATGATTGGCTCGGCTAAATTTTCAAAAATCATCTTCTCTTGGTCTGCAAATGGACATTTCTCAAGATCACAGCTGAAGCCGTTTTTGGCTGATATGAGTGTTAAATGATCAACAACAAGTTCTAAGCAAGGAATTGTCAGCAAACCAGTATGAGAGGTTATCTTTGGGATCCCAAAGGTCTCTTGATTTTAGAGTTAAATGGTCAAAGGGCGTGGAAAAATGTGAGTGCATGACCAATCCTGCCAGTCATTCTAGTAGTAAATTTTTTTTAAAAGAATGATTTTCTCTATCATTAGCCATTTGATTACTAAATTTGGTCATGAAAATTAAAAAAAATTTTTTAACGATCATTTACAGGCCAAGAGACGCCTATTTTTGAAAATTTTGCACTGGTAATCAGTGGTAAAATTAAAAAAATAAACTTGGCCTGCAAATCGACATTCCCAAAGATCACTGCAGAGACCGGTTTTGGTTGGTTGGCCATGAGAGGGTTAATGTGAGGCCATATGGCTTCACTGACTGAGAAGCAGAAAGTTGATAATATTGATAAGGTTTCAGGGTTTCAGGATTTTTACCACATTATTTTTTTATCAGTATTTGATGCTATGCATATGTGTATTTGTGTGTGCATGAGTGTCGCAATCGAACCGTCTGGTCTTGCAATATTTACCGTACTCATTAGTAATAATAATAATAATAATAATAATAATAATAATAATAATAATAATAATAATCTTTATTTATCGAGGGTATATCATCAGTAAACTGATCTTCCTGAGGCCCTCCCAAACACAATAAACTATATACAGTTAAATAAGCAGCAAACACATACATACAAACACACTCATAAATGCACTTATACACATACGCACACACTCAGTCACTCACACACTCACTCACTCACTCACTCACTCACTCATGACTCACTCACTCATGACTCACTCACTCACACATTTTATATTCTTCTCCTTACCATATATACATTAATATGAACAAGTTTCCATTAACTCACTGGATATGTCCAGGGAAGAAATGACTTTCAAAATATAATTTTCAACAGTTATCTCCCTTGAATCTATAATACTGAGTATTCAGTTATTTAGTATATTAACCATTTTATGGCGAAGCCGACCCAAACCGATCCCTGCATTGGTCTTGAGAAATGTGCAGACTATTTCCGAAAATTTACCACTGAAATGACTGACTCGGTAACCGAACCAGCCATTCCAGGAGTCAATTTTCAGAAACAGTCTTTACCCGACCTTCAAATAGAGTCACGATTTATTTTGACAAAATTCTTCATTAAAGGGTTAATGTGAATTCATATACTTCTGCATATTATGATAGAATGATGATAGAGTCGGAGATTGTGTAATGCTTTGAGGTAATGCGTTCCAGAGTTGAACTGCTTTATATGTGTAACTCTTTTTTCCATAGCAAGATTTAAATTTTGGAAGATGTAGATGACCAAAGGTTTTTGAACATAAATTAAGGGAATGTGTATCTTCTACATATTTGAACAAGTTCTTAATATAACTTGGAGTAAGGTCATTTAAGGCTTTATAAGTCATGCTATTTGTTTTGAGGTTTATTCTCTTAGCCAATGTAGTCCAATTCAATTGTTTATACAGTTGTTCAGTTGGTTCCCTAAAAGGGGCATCTAGTATTATACGAGCTGCATTCTAAAAAGGATGTTTGAAAACCTGTATGATAAATATGATATATCATGGCTCATTGGTAGATATATCCATGATGTAATGTTTTATTTTCCAGATGAGATTAAGTCAGCCACGACTGAACGGCCAGATATGGATTTTGAAGCTCAATTGC
This sequence comes from Chaetoderma sp. LZ-2023a, assembly GCA_034401795.1. Classification (NCBI taxonomy): domain Eukaryota; kingdom Metazoa; phylum Mollusca; class Caudofoveata; order Chaetodermatida; family Chaetodermatidae; genus Chaetoderma; species Chaetoderma sp. LZ-2023a. Next base: position 33,363,480 of record CM067359.1, read on the forward strand.
GTCAGTCAATGGCTGGTAAACGAAAACAAGTACAGCAAAAACTGAAACAAAAAGAAAAACGCATAGTAGGTTAATGCATTGTTTTTCCATCACGCCAAAGGGATTTTCATGGGAATTCATGGAACTTTATAAGTCAGTTATTAAAATGGGGTCGGGTTAGTGGGGGTATGGAGGGGTAATGGTTTTTCCATTGCTTTGTTTCGCTGATATGACTATGTCTTAAATATTTAGTTTTTTCTATAGTAGCTGTTGGGTGAGGGCGCAGTGGAGATGGTTGTTTCAGAGGGGAAAGATAGGGCAATTTCATGAAGTTATTTCGGGGAGAGAAAATACAGATTTTTGATGAATTTTAGGTTCTTCAGGAGAGTTAGCTACCCAGGTACCCTTGATGCTGTCATAAAATTTATTTAAAAATTTAATTTGTCCATGGACAACATTAAATTATCTGGTGTGGGATGAGTGATGTGGGGTGTGGGATGAGGTTGCAGTGAGGATAGGACATTGGAATGATGCGTAATTTTCATTATCAAGTCTGAACAGTAAATACCATTTTCTGGAAATGATTTAAAATGCTACTCCAAAAGAAATGGGCGGACTTCAATGAAACCAATTCTATGCTGGTAGGCTTCAACACTTCTACCGAGAATTCTGATTGGTCAATATTTCTGGTGGCCATCTTGGACTTTACAAAAATTTCTGGAAATCAGTTAAATGCTTACTCCTCATTAACCTCTTGGCCGATTTCAAGCAAACTTGGTTGATAGAACCCCAGTCTGGTACGCTTCAGAACCTTTATACATAATATTGATTGGCCTATTTTTAGCTCACCTGGCCTGAAAGGCCAAGTGAGCTTATGCCGTGGTGCCCATCCGTCCATCCATCGTCCGTCAACTTTTGCTTTAAGACGCTACTCCTCCTTAACTTCCATTTGGAATTTTGATTCATAAATCTTTTGGGTCAAAATCTTAGATTTTATTAAAAATTTACCGGAAATTGTTAAATTACTTCTTTTGACCAATTTCAACAAAATTTGGCAGAAAGAATCCTATGGTCATAGGTTCTAGAACTTCCATTCAGAATTTTGATTTGTAAATATTTCGGGCGGAAATTGTCAAATTGCTTCTTCTCCTGAGAATTTTTTACCGATTTCAACCAAATTGGGCTGAAAGAATGCTATGATCATAGGCTCTAGAACTTCCATTCAATTTTGTTGCGTAAATATTTTGAGTGAAAATCCTAGATCTTATTAAAAATTTACCGGAAATTGCCAAATTGCTTCATCTCCTTACCTGTTTGACCAATTTCAATCAAATTTGGCTGAAAGGATCCTATGGTCATAGGTTATAGAACCTGCATTCAGAATTTTGACTCGTAAATATTTTAGGTGAAAAACTTAGATTTTATTAAAGATTTCCCGGAAATTCTCAAATTGCTTCTTCTCCTTACCATTTTGACCGATTTCAACCAAATTGTGCTGAAAGAATCCTAAGGTTATAGAACCTGCATTCAGAATTTTGACTAGTAAATATTTTAGGTGAAAAACTGAGATTTTATTAAAGATTTCCCGGAAATTCTCAAATTGCTTCCTTCTCCTTACCATTTTGGCCGATTTCAACCAAATTGTACTGAAAGAATCCTATGGTCATAGGCTCTAGAACTTCCATTCAGAATTTTGTTGCGTAAATATTTTGCGTGAAAATCTTAGATTTTATGGAAAATTTACCAGAAATTGTCAAAACACTGCTTCTCCTTAGTTGCTTGACATATTTCAAACAAATTTGGCTAGAGTGACTCTATCACGGTAGACTAGAATTTCTATTCAGAATTTTGATTGGTAAATTTTTTGGGTGGCCATCTTGGATTTTCCGAAAATTATCCATCATATTTATTTAAATGCAAATGTTTCAAATGCTAATGGTCCAGGTGAGCGCCACAGGCCCTTGGGCTTCTTGTTTTGGTGGCCATCTTGAATATTCTTTAAAAAAGGTAGGAAATCATTTAAAATGGTGCTCCTCATTAACTCCTTGGGCAATTTAAACCAGACTTAGCTGGAAGGATACTAGGGTGTTAGTTTTCAGAATTTTTCTGGCAGCCATCATGGATTTTCTGAAAATTTATGGAAATCATTTGAAAGCCTGCCTACTCATTAACCACTGGGCCGATTTCAAGGTAGCTCAGTTGGAAGGACCATAGAGTGGTATGCTTCAGAACTTGTAGAGAATTTTGATTGATTACATTTTTTTCCCACCATCTTGAATCTTCTGAAAAATTGCTAAAATTGTTTAAAATGTCACTCCTCATTAACTACTTGGGCAATTCCAACCAGATATGGCTCGAAAGATAGTAGGCTGGTAGGTTTCAGACCATGTATACAGAATTTTGATTGGTTGATTTTCCTGGCGGCTATCATAGATTTTCTGAAAATTACTGGAAAACATTTATAAGACTCGTCATTAACAGCTTGAATGATTTCAAACAAACTCGTTTGGGAGGACCCTATAGTGGAATGTTTCATAACTTGTGTACAGAATTTTGATTGATAAATTCCTTGGGTGGCCATCTTGAATTTTCTGAAAAATGTGAAGTCGTTTAAAACGCTACTCATTAACTGCTTGGGCAATCTCAACCAAACATGGCTGGAAAGATAGTAAACTGTAGCTTTCAGGACATGGATACGGAATTTGTATTGGTCAATTTGTCTGGTGACCATCTTGAATTTTCTCAAAATTTCTGTAAATCAGTTAAAAGCCTACTCGTTAACCACTGGCCGATTTCAAGCAAATTTAGTACCCTAGTGTAGTATGGTTCAGAACTTGAATACAGAATTTTGATTAGCCAATTTGTTCGGTGGCCATTTTGAGTTTTTAGCTGGCCTGGCCAGAATGGCCAAGTGAGCTTATGCCATGTCGACCGTCTCTCCATCCGTCCGCCTGACGTCTGGCCATAAACGTTTGCTTAAAAACGTGACTCATTAACCGCATGGGAGGATTTCAAATCAATTTGGCATGAGTGATCCTATGTCGGTAGGTTTTAGAACTTGTATACAGAATTTTGATTGATCAATTTTTTTGACGCCCATCTTGAATTTTCCAAAAAATGGCGGGAAATCATTTAAAATGCTGCTCCTCATTAACTGCTTGGGCAATTTCAACCAGACATAGCTGGGAGGATACTACGCTGGTATTTTCACTTCAAGAGTATACTTACCTCCCTAATACTTTTGATATTGCTAAATATTGGCTTTCACTCAATAAACACTCAGATTTAAAACAGTTAGGTGCCCCTACTGGGCAGGGAGTCAGAGCGTAGTCTGGCGGATGCCAGCCCCACCACCGCGCATGCGCAGACTAGCACTTCCTCTTTGCTAGATTATTGGCAAAGAGAACACACATGACTTTTTGAGTCATAAGCTTTTCTCGCTCTTAAACTGTTATTTTGTGTATATTTTGGAGTGATAGTGTCTGATTTGTATGGCAGGAGGGAACACTTCGCCACAGGAGGACTTAGGACCTTTAAATCAGGTGACTTCTAGTAAAATTAGCGAGTTTTCTTCCCGGTGTATTGTGTTTCCGGGACTCGCGTTTACCGTGATAAGCGCCTTAGTTAGTTGGTTTAGGTCAACTCGGTGCTACCTAGGACTAATTTCTCTTTCTGTTTATGTCCACAGGTCTGTATGACGCTAGGTGGTGACATCACAGTTGCTGAGAGTTAGTTTTCTCTCCACCATGGTTCCATTTCCTACTAACACTGTTAGGTTATCTAACCAAAAGAAAAATATGTCCAGTGAGTTGGAGGCCTAGTATAAAGGTCTTCTCACTTTGCCCTCTTGATCCAATTCCTTCCCCATGAGGTGGAGAGAGTTAAGAGGCGTGCAGATGGTGGAGTTCTCCGTTCGTCACGTTGGATGGTTTGTCTATACAAAGTGTCAGGTATCTAGTTATTGATAATGTGGTGATGTTAATTATTGTAAACAAACAAAGGGAGATAATTAACATTTTTGCCAGAAAAGAGTTATCTATATGTATCTGATGGTTGTGTAGTCAACTTATCCATTCAGCATACAATTCGTCCTTGCACTTGGATGTTTTGTTGGGATCGAATTTTTTCCTGTCACGGGATTAATGACGTCATAATCAGCCTGGCTATGTGTTTATCAGCAATTCAAGCGCTATGCTGTTTCTGATGTATATTGATCTTTATGATCGTTTTTTCCTTCTCTTTGAGTTGGATTGAGTTTCTAAGCTTAACTAGTTGCTCATACTCCTTGTCCTTTGCCCTGTTTCAGGGACCGGGTTGCGCGTCCTGTGGTCGTTTTCTTCTGGATACGTTCTGGCCGCATCTGTGCTGTCAATGTAGCCCTTGTGGTCCATTTGTTAATTGTGACATATGTAAGCACTGGGGGGGCGAGTTAATGTCCGAATTCTTGTGCTGCTTACAGGCGACGGACAGGGTGGTAGAGGAGGAGAAGAAGAAGAAGCGGAAACGAGAGGTTGTAAGTAGGAAGGGTAAGGGGAAGGTCTCGTCCGCGGTGGATATGGAGGCCTTCCGGACCGAGATGTTGGGAGAGATGAAGAGGACAATAAAGGATTTGGTTCCAGGGTTGCTTCGTGGCATGCTTCCTGGACCAAATCCTTTACTGTCCTCGTCATCGGCTTCGGAGCAGGTAATCCCCGCCTCTGGATCGATTTTCCTTAGTCCGCTTCCGTTGTTCGACGATCCAGAGGTGGCCCCATTAGAGGGGGCGTTCCACGGCCCTGGCAGCAGGCTTATTGCCGCGCCGATAGGGGACCGTGGACGGTTGTCACTGGAACCCGCGGGCTGCTTATCAGTCCAGGGGTATCCGCACGCCGCGGTGGCCAGTACCTCCTATGGCACCGTTCCTGGTCAGCCCGGGTTAGCTCTCTTTGCTGACCCGGGGTCTAATCTTTCTGACCAGGGTAATGAGGATTACCTGCTAGGGTCGCCGTCTGACGACGTGGACATGGATGAAGACGTTTGTGCACCCCTCGCGGGGAATACAGGCGCCTTATTCCACGGTTTTACTCACCCTGGAGTAAAGTCCGCGGCTCAGGTGGTGGCCCAGGGCGCTGCTGATGGCCAGCGGTACCGCATACCTCGGCTTGCCGAGGGTGTTGCTGGTGCTGGCCGGGCCCGTGGTGAGACTATATATACCCCGCGCTCTGCCACGGTGCCTGCTCCTGGTCAAACCAGTGATATTCTCATGCCGGTGCTGTCAGGCCCGCGTGTTTTCCCTGGCTTGCCAGGTGTATCAGCATACCCGCCGTCAAGCTCTACTGCTTGCGCTCAGGAGGAAGACGAAGGACCCCGTCTTGTAGAGCGCTCGCAGTTAGCCACGGAGGAGGATTGGTATGACGCTTGTCAGTGGTTGGTGAGCGTTAGGCCTGATCTGCCCGTGGAGCAGTCGGCTAGCCAGCGTGTTCACACGCCGTGGTTAGCTGGGAAACCGACTGCTAACGCTATGCCTTCTCTGCCGCTGGCGGAGCATGTCGTTGACATGTTCAAGGCGGCAGAGTCGTCCATTAATTCGAGTGGACGTCTCGCGAAGGCCCCTCGCGAGGTGGCCAGGCGTTGTCGCATCGTGCCCCTGGATTACCAGCGGTACGGTGTGGTACCCAAGCCCAGCGTGGATGACCGCGCGGCTTTGGGTGAGGATGCGCGGCCAGGCACCCGTTCTGACGCGGGTGGCTTGTGCGCGAACGCGTTGCGTTCGGCGAATACCGCGTTGCGTGATGCGGAGGAGAGTGGGAGGGCTTCGATTGCCGCTCTGTCCCACGTCTCCCAGCTGTTACAGGGGGTAGTAACGGCATCCGCATCGCGCCAGCCAAGTCCGGTCACTGTCCAGCGAACCATCCAGGATGGTATTAACCTGGCGCTGGACTGTGTGACTCGGGCGGTGACCAGGAGTGTCAGGGCAAGACGCACGTTTGCCCTGGACAATCTGTGCCCGTCTCAGGACCTGTACAATAGGCTACTGCGTACGCCTATGACGGGCCCTGGTCTTTTTGGAGGTGAGGGATGTCGCCACCTCCAGGAGACGGTCACCCTGGTGAATAACCAGAGGGCGCTGCGCGAGCAGTTTGATGTGCTGCGTCGTGCTAACGCTCGCGCCGCGGCCCCGGCGTATCGTCCCCTGCAGGCTCGAGGTGGTGCTGGCCAGGTCAGTGGCCAGCCACCGTCGCAGCGTCGGCCTCGGCCGCGTGCGATTCGGCCAGCAGCGAGGGGGGCGCAGGTTCCTCAGCCGCCGTCAGCCAGGCAGCCGCCCGCGCACCGAGGTGCGCGCGGGGCGGGGCGGGGCGCGCGAGGATCTGGGCGTGGTTATCGGTCCTGACAGGACGCTTACCGCGGTAAGAACCACTCCGGTGTGTATGGCGGCGGAGACAGTGCCGCTCTTGCATGCCTCGTGTCCACCGCGGTCCCTAGGTGGGCCGGTGGGAGGCCGGCTAGCCGGCCACATGCAAGAGTGGGAACGGTTAACTCAGGACCGTTTAGTCTTGCGATGGCTTTCCGTCGGGTATCATCCAGAGTGGGTGACAGGCCCGCCGTCGCGACTGTCTCTGGTGCCAGTCTGGACTCCCATTCCGAGAGATCCAGAGCAAAGGTTGTGTATCGAGGAGGAGATAAATTCCCTCATACAAAAGGGAGCTATTCAGCCGGCACAAAGGTGTCCGGGCTTCTATTCAACCCTGTTCTTAGTAACAAAACGCACCGGTGGGTGGAGACCGATTCTCAACCTCAAGCCATTGAACAAGTTCATCGAGACGCCCAGTTTCAAGATGGAAACGGTGCGCTCGGTGTTGGCGGGGTTGGAGAGGGGGATGTGGACGGCGTCGATAGATTTGAAGGACGCTTATTTCCACATCCCCATCCACGGGAGTTTCTGTCGCTTCCTGAGATTTGCATTCCAGGGCAGACAGTGGGAATTCAGGGTGTTGCCCTTCGGAATTTCCACGGCTCCTCGGGTTTTCACCCGTGTGGTTCTTGCGATCACAGCATACCTCCGCAGGAGAAGCATAGCAGTCCACACGTACATAGACGACTGGCTGTTGAAAGCGCACACCCGGGAAAGTTTGTCCGCCAATCTGGAGATTGTTTTGAAAATTCTCACAGACTTGGGCTGGATGATCAATTTCCCAAAATCAGAGCTGACTCCATCCCAGAAGTTTGTTTACCTGGGGATGTTCTTCGATCTAGAGACAGGATATGTTTATCCTACTCAGGAGAGAGTTCAAATACTCATCTCGTTGATTCAGTCAGTGTGCGACAGTCGTCATGTCCTGGCACGGGTTTACTTGAGAATGCTGGGGTTGATGGTTTCGTTGGAACCAGTCATTCCTCAGGCCGCCTTACGCAGGCGGCCGATCCAGTTGTTTCTCATGACACAATGGACCCAGAGTACAGGTTCGCTGGACTCGAATGTGTCAGTGTTGGCGCCTCTGATTCACCACCTGCAATGGTGGTTGAATACAGAGAATCTCTTGCCGGGGGTTTTGCTAACCCCTCCCCACCCTCAGGTGACTGTGTATACAGATGCATCGATGGAGGGCTGGGGAGCTTGCCTGGAAGAATCCACGATATCAGGGCTTTGGAATCTGGAACAGTCACAGGAACATATAAATCTACTGGAGCTAAGAGCAGTAGTCCTGGGCCTGGAACATTTCTTACAGAAAGTTCAGGGCAAGATTGTTCTTATTCGTTCAGACAACTCAACAGTTGTGACTTACATAAACCGCCAGGGCGGAACGAAGTCGCCCAGTCTCTGTATGATGACATGGAAACTGCTTTGTTGGTGTCTGGATCACCAGATTACCTTGAAAGCAGTTCATATTCCGGGAAGGTTAAACCTGCTAGCAGACTCATTGAGCCGAAGGATGAGTGTTTTACCCACGGAATGGCAACTAAATCAATGTGTGGCGGATCGTCTGTTCGACCATTGGGGGAAACCCAACATCGATTTGTTCGCAACGAAGAAGAATGCGAAGATGACGACGTACGTCTCTCCGATTCCGGATCCAAGCGCTTTCGCAACAGATGCGTTAGCTATCAGCTGGGGGAGAATGTATGCATACGCATTCCCTCCAGCAATCCTGATTCCAAAAATTCTTCAGAAAATCAGACAAGAGGAATGCCAAGTGCTTCTGATCGCCCCGGATTGGCCAAGCCGATCATGGTATACGGATCTGCTGGACCTTCTGGTCTGCAATCCGGTTCCTCTGCCTCTGATGGACGATATTATCTTCCAGGGCAAGGCCCTTCACAACAATCCGTCAATGTTCAGATTGACTGCGTGGATGTTGTCAAGGAATCTAGAATTAAGGAGGGCTTTTCTGAGCAAGCAGCCATGTTTATGGCCAAAGCCAGGAGGGGGTCAACCTCCAGAGCATATAATTATAAAATCAACAGATTTGCAGAATGGTGCTCAAAAAGATGTATTGATCCAATGGATTCATCTATTCAAGTAGTAGCTGATTTCCTCTGTCACCTCTATGATGCCTATAGCCTCAAGCCTAACTCTATTGCTGGTTATAAGTCAGCATTAATGTCTGTTATTCCTTGCTTGGCTAAGAGGGGAAGTGATGAAGTAAATACATTGAATGTATTAATTAAAGGCATGGGCAATCTAAGACCAAGGAATCCACCTGTGATTCCGTCTTGGAGTTTATCGCTAGTGCTTCAAGTACTAGGTGATAAGCCTTTTGAACCACTTAGTTCCATTTCTATGAAACTATTAACACTGAAGACTGTGTTTTTAATTGCTGCGGCCTCGGCTAGGCGTAGGAGTGAAATTCATGCCTTATCAGCCGAGGATGACCGTTTTGTGGTTTCAGGGGAAGGCCTTAAGCTGCTACCTAGGATTAATTTCTTGGCTAAAAATCAGTCGTTGAAATATCCAGGTCAACCTATTATTTTGCCTGCTTTAACTAGATATGATCCTAATTCTAAAGCATGGTGTCCCGTCCGGGCGCTGCGCCGGTACAAACAACGTACGGCGGCATGGCGCACCGACCAGTCAGCGTTATGGTTGTCATATATTGAACCCCATGGGAGGGCTTCTAAGGACACCATTTCCAGGTGGATTGTGGAATGCATTCAGTTTTGCCATAAATCCGCCACCGGGAAGCAGGTTGACGTGGCCAAGGCTCACAGTGTCCGCGGCGTAGTGACATCCACGGCCCTATTTAATGGGGTCCCAGTGGATGATATTATGTCGGTGGCTCAGTGGCACTGTGAGTCAAGTTTTACAGACCATTATCTCCGTGACACCTCTAATCCTCTCGCCTTGTCGGTTTTGAAAAAATAAATCGGTTTATATTTTTTGAGGAGGTTTTTCCTCATTACTTATATATTTCACAATTAATTTATGGAAACACCCACTTTTTTGGGCCTGCATCAGTCTTTACCGATGGGAAGATGATGTCAGCAGCCATTTTCAACAAGGTCAGTCTTGTTCATGTGTTGTCCGTTGTTGATTGTATTGTCACGATTACCCGTTATTAATATGGTGATGGTTTGTGTATTTGTGTGGTTCATTGTTGAGAGTTACGAAAATGGAGCTTTTTCGTCTCTGTCCTGTAGTACATGGCACTTGTACGTAGAGAGCGTATAGGACATTGAGGTCAGTCGACTCTTCCTCCCAGGAAGGAGGGGGGGGAGCGCATATGACATTCGGTCATCTCTCATACATCGGTGGTGTTATCCGATGGTTAGTCAAATCCTGACTGTTTTTTCTTACAGTTTCAGAAGTTTAAGTGCCTTAAACGCAGAAAAGCGTATAGGGATGAGCTGGTCTTTTGACCTCGCCTCCCTCCTGCCAGATTCACTTTCGAATTCTGGCAATATCAAAAGTATTAGGGAGGTAAGTATACTCTTGAAGTGAAATAAACGAAATCTAGGATTTCTTTTTTCACGAGAGAGTTGATACTTACCTCCCTAGATACGGACCCGGCCTCTCCACCCCACAGAGGCTCGGTCTTCAGGCTCTTAATAGTTGCATGTGTGTCAGCCAATAATCTAGTCAGAGGAAGTGCTAGTCTGCGCATGCGCGGTGGTGGGGCTGGCATCCGCCAGACTATGCTCTGACTCCCTGCCCAGTAGGGGCACCTAACTGTTTTAAATCTGAGTGTTTATTGAGTGAAAGCCAATATTTAGCAATATCAAAAGTATTAGGGAGGTAAGTATCAACTCTCTCGTGAAAAAAGAAATCCTAGATTTCGTTTAGTTTCAGAACATGTAAACAGATTTTGATTGGTCAATTTTTCCGGTGGCTATCTTGGATTTTCTGGAAATTTTGTGAAATCAGTTAAAAGGCTATTTACTCCTCATTAACCACTTGAACCAGTTCAAGCAAACTCGGCTGGAAAAAACCCTAAACTGGTATGCTTCAGAGCTTTTATGAAGAATTTTGATTGGTCAATTTGTTCAGTGGCCATCTTGAATTTTCCGAAAAATGGCTGAATGATATTGGTCCAGGTGAGCGTTAAGGCCCTTGAGCCTCTTATTGAATGTCCATTCCATGGCCAATACTATTTTTATATATATTTATTAAGAATTTTAGCACTTGAATGCCTGGCTCGATAACTGAGCGAGTCATTCCAGTGGTAAATTAAAAAAAAGTCATATTGGTGAGCAAATGCAGCCCATGAAATTCGCCGGAGCAGTCAGCAAGGCTGTGGTAATAGCCATGGTAAACTTAATTTGCCAGAGCAAATATTTGCTCTGTAAGAAAATCGCTTGGCTAGTTGTTAACCCTTTAATGGTCGTACCGGCCAAAACCTCCCTCAGCTATTGTCTTGTTTAATGTCCATTTACAGTTCAAGAAAATAAAATATTAGACAATTTACCACTGGAATGACTGACTTGATAACCGAGCCAGTCATCCCCGTGACAAATTTTCAAAAAATTGTATTCTCTTGTCCTGTAAATGGACATACAATTGTAGGAAAATATTTTCTTGACCAAATCTGACCATTAAAGCGTTAAATGTGATTTGATCCTAGATACAAGCTGTCAATCATGATGTCATATTAAAGCAAGGTTCTACAATTCACAAAAAGTATAACTAAGATTATAATTAATAAAATTAAGAAAAAATGCTGTAGTAGTGCCGTGTTGAACCAGTTCTCTCACAGCTGTTTTGTGATGTGGTAAAATTGTCCCGGATTTCAAGGACTGCAAATGAATGTTCATCAAGACCGCTGCAGCTACCATTTTTGACCAGCTTCAGCGTTAACCCTTAGCACACTGATGTCAATATTCTATCTTTTACGGTGTCAGTAACAAAAAAACTAGTGTACAATTTTCAACAATTTTGGTGGAAGCTGTTGCTGTCTACGACAGCACCATCTTCCACCAAATTTGTTGAAAAATAAACACCAGTTCATCTTTTACTTTAATTTGAAAATTAAAAAATTTACATCAGATTGGTAAGGGTTAAAGGATTAATCAATTTAGAAAAACTTCTAAATCCTAAATCCATTGATGCATTTCAATTTGTTATATTTTGTGCTGCTGTATAAAGGATAATTTGCATGTAAGTAAATCTTAAATCTACTAATATTACGCTACACGAATGTTGGACACGCAAGATTGAATCATGTGTATGTGAGTGCAAGCATTTGTGTGTGTGTGTGTGTGTGTGTGTGTGTGTGTGTGTGTGTGTGTGTGTGTGTGTGTGTGTGTGTGTGTGTGTGTGTGTGTGTGCGTGCATGCGTGTGTTCCAGTCAGTCAGACACAATTATATCTCTCCCCCCCCCCCCTTGGTTGTTCATACATTCAAGTATGGGAGCAACAGCCCCCAGTCAAATAAGTTTCAAAATATTCAACAGCTTAACTGTATAGTTACCTTGGAATTTCCATTCTGGGAATTCAGGTTTTAAAGTTTCAAATCGATTCCAACATGCTTTAAAAGCTTAGCTAGAATTGGGGGTTGGGGTGGGAGGTTTTGGGGGGTTGTTGCAGGTGATGGCATATCTAGAAATGCCAGGGCATAGCTAGAAATTGGTGGGGTATATCTAGAAATGGCCATGACATACATAAAATGAGGGGATGCATATTTAGAAATGGGTGGGTTATTGCTAGAAATATATTGCTCTATTCTATCAACATACTGCCATCAGTCTTGGTCAGTTGTTTATGTTTATTCATGAGACCGTGAAAGACAGTGTAGGCTTTGTGGTCAAAAACTCAAATGTCAGGTTTTATGTTAACCTCCTTTTGGAAACAGAGACCTAACGTTTGGAAAGAGGTAGCGAAAAAAGCCTAAAAACAAGCTCTTAGAGTGCTCAATATCTAAAACATTCTATTTTTTACCAAAACTGCTTCATTGCGCAATACGTGTATGACATAATTTATATGCCTATAACGTATAATGTTTCCCTATGTGTGAATATGTCACAGATAAAAACACTGCTTTACACTGGAGTGACTGGCTTGATAACCGAGCCAGTCATTCCTGTGACAAATTCTCAAAAATTGTATTCTCTTGGCCTGTAAATGGACATACCATTATAAGAAAATCTTTTCTTGACCAAATCTGACCATTAAAGCGTTAAATGTGATTTGATCCTAGATACAAGCTGTCAATCATGATGTCATATTAAAGCAAGGTTCTACAATTCGCAAAAAGTATAACTAAGATTATAATTAATAAAATTTGGGGAAAATGCTGTAGTAGTGCCGTGTTGAACCAGTTCTCACAGCTGTTTTGTGATGTGGTAAAATTGTCCCGAATTTCAAGGACTGCAAATGAATGTTCATCAAGACCTCTGCAGCTACCATTTTTGGCCGCCTCAAGCATTAACTCATAGCACACTGATGTCAATATTCTATCTTTTACGGTGTCAGTAACAAAAAAAATAGTGTACAATTTTCAACAATTTTGGTGGAAGATGTTGCTGCCACCAAATTTGTTGAAAAATAAACACCAGTTCATCTTTTACTTTAATTTGAAAACAACGTCTAAATTCTTTGATGCATTTCAACTTCTTATATTTTGTGCTGCTGTTAAAGGATGATATGAATGTAAGTAAATCTTAAATCTAAATACTAATATTACGCTGTGCGAATGATGGATATGCAAGATTGAATCATGATGTGTGTGCATGGATGCATGCATGCGCTCCTGTGCATTTCTGTGTGTGCGTGCGTGTGTGTGCGTGTGTGTGCGCATGCATGTGCGTGCTCGCGCTTCGCTTTTGCCCACTGTGTGGGGGTAGGGTTTGGTCTTTTCCAATTTTCCCGCACAGATTTCAATGCAGCAGCCAGGTAACAGGTGAAAAGCACAGGGGATAGACCATCTCCCTGTGGGGAGCCGATTGGCATCTCAAACTCCACAGACTCCACTGACTTGACTCGTACTCTCAGCTTGGTGTCTGCAAGCAGTAGTTTCACTAGTCGTAGCTCATCTTCATTGCAACTGGCCAGGCATAGTACATCTCGGATCTTTGCGCGCTTAATTGTGTCGAAGGCGAGTGACATATCAATGCCTATTTTGTGGAAATCCCAGTGTTTGGACATGACTACCGACACAAGCATGCATTGAGCCAATATAATGTCTGCGCAGCCGCATGCACGTTTGAACCCCCTTGACATGATCCGGGGAAGTCATCGATCTTGTCTCGGATGCGGCATAGAGTAACAATGGATAGGATCTTCCATATGCTGTTAAGGAGAACAATAAAGTTATACTTTGACTTAAATCATTAATCTTAATTACCCGTCAAATTATTATTGCCATCATATTGTGTAACTGTTCTGTTTTATACGCCTCGTCTCGTATGTCTTTCAGACTCAATCGAAAAGTCCACTAGAGGAGCTTCTGGATAAAATAACAAAACAGAAATGGTGTCCAAAAGATCTGAATCTTGATGTAACTTCAATGGTCAAGAAGCTGATTTCTCTCCTGATTACTGATGAGCCTGATGAATTTGGCGACATCCTTGCCGCTCTTTTGGAAATAAAAAGGTAAGTCTGATATGATTTCTGGTCAGCTACGCATACCCTCAACTCTAAAGAACATATGACATTAGTATCTTCGAGGTGTAAGGAGAAGAGTATATTGCGATCGGGTATGTCTGTGTGTCTGTCTCGATGTCTGTAATGTGTGTCTGTCTGTTTGTATCTGTCCTGAGCTGTATCTGAAAAACTACTGATCTGATTTGGCTCACCTTTTAGTACAAAAAAGGAACTTGCTGTGCAAGAAGATTTACAGACTTTGGCCGTGATCCTTCACTTTTGATGAACTCAGACCCTGATCGAATCAAATTCTGGATCTGTGGATATCGCGGAAACTACTTGTCCGATTTGACTAAAATTTTAACACAGCAAAGGATGTGGTCATACATTAGGATTCCATAACGTTGGACATGATCCAGGAAATTCTTTAAAAAATCCAGAAAAATCTCAGAAATACGAAAAGTTGTTCAATGTGACAAAAACAGGAGGGTGAGGGTCTGCAATCTTTTGATTGCTGTCTTGTTTATATTGTAAGAGATATTCTGTTAAATAATTTGAAATTGATATAGTTTTGACAGCAGTAAAATCCAGTCAAATTATTTTCAAAAGACTCAACATTTTCCATGTTTGTCTTCTTTGAAAGGGTGGTAGGTAACCTGGACCTCAGTAATAAATGTTTTGGTATATCTTGTTTTTCATCCTCAGAGGGGAGTTTAGCTGGTTACCCATGTATAGGTACGCACGGTGATAGAATAGTGCCAAAATGACAGTATTGGCAAAATAGTTAACAGGTTTTATTGTAAATTCCCAGAAACATAATCGTACTTACTCTTGTCCAGCCACAGTAGTATGATTACATGCACAGGTAAGCAGCTAAACTCGCCCTCTGACATCGTCAGAAGCGGAAGTAATGTTCATGAAATATGAGAAATATTTTTAAAACTGTTTTATTGAATATTAGTGTAGCCTTATTATTTCATTGTTAGCTCACATGGCCAAGTGAGCTTATGGCATGGCGACTGTCCGTCGTCCATCTGGCTGTCCGTCCATCCGGCATCAACTTTTTCTTAAAATGCTACTCCTCATTAACCGCTTGGCGGATTTCAACCTAAATTAGCTGGAAGGACCCTATGGAGGTAGGCTTCAGAACTTGTATACAGCATTTTGATTGGTCAATCTTTTTGGCAGCCATCTTGAATTTTCCGAAAAATGGCGGGAAATTGTTTAAAATGCTACTTCTCATAAACTGCTTAGGCAATTTCAACGCGGCTTAGCTGGGCAGATAGTGCGCTGATATGTTTCAGAACTTGTATACAGAATTTTGATTGGTCAATTTTTCTGGTGGCCATCTTGGATTTTCTGAAAATTTCTGGAAATCACTTAAAAGCCTACTCGATAACCACTGGGCCAATTTCAATCAACCTTGATGAAAGAACCCCTAGGGTGGTATGCTTCAGAATTTGTATACAGAATTTTGATAACTTTATTTTGATGGTGGCCATCTTGGAATTTGAGAAAAATGGGTTTCACATCAAGAGTATACTTACCTCCCTAATACTTTTGATATTGCTAAATATCGGCTTTCACTCAATAAAACACTCAGATTAAAAACAGTTAGGTGCCCCTACTGGGCAGGGAGTCAGAGGTAGTCCGGCGGATGCTCGCCCCACCACCGCGCATGCGCCGACTACTACTTCCTCTTTGCTCATTTATTGGCTACGGGTTACATGCGGTTTTGTGTTACTTTACATTTTCTGCGCGTTACCTTGTTTTTTACTCAAATTTGACGATTCTTGTACGTTGGAGGCATGTCGGAAAGAGAGGACTCACCTTTGGAAGGAGCTGGATCTCTTTATCAGGTGATTTCTTTGATATGCTAGCGTGTTTTGTCCCGGTTTAATGTGTTTCCGGGACTCGCGCTTACCGTGATTAGCGCCTGTTTGTGTTGGTTTTTTACAACATGGTGCTTCATAAGTCTCATTTCTCTTTGTGTTTTTGTCCACAGGTATCACGTAGAAGCTTTGATGGACTTCTCGGCACAAGAGGATATGTTTTCTCTCCACCACGGTTCCATTTCCTACTAATACTGTTAGGTTATCTAACCAAAAGATCTATGTTCAGTGAGTTGGAGACTTGGTATAAAGGTCTTCTCACTTTGCCCTCTTGATCCAATTCCTTCCCCTTCGGTGGAGAGAATGTAGAGGCGTACTATGGTGGAGTTCTCCGGTACATCACGTTGGATGGTTTGTCTGTACAAGTGTCAGGTATCTAATTATTGATAAACAAAAGGGGAGATAATTTCCTTTTTTGCCAATGCTAGAATTGGAAGGAGTTATCTCTGTATATCTGATTGTTGTGTACTCGAAATGCCAATTCAACGGGAATGTTCCGGTTACTTATACAATTCGTTCTTGCACTTAGTGCTTGTTGCGGATCGATTATTTTGGTCACGGGAGTGATGACGTCATAATCGGCCTTGGCCTTTATTAACATTTAACGTTTTGTCCAAGGCTGGTTCTTCTTGATTTGCGATCTTGAGGATCCTGTCCCTCTCTTTTTAGTTGGTTTTGAGTTCGCTAACCTTAACTATCTTGCTCATTGTCCCTGTCCTTTGTCCTGTTTCAGAGACCTGGTTGCCCGTCCTGCGGGAGGTTTCTGAAGAACAGATTCGTTCCGCACTTGTGCTTCAGCTGCAGTCCCTGTGGACCGTTGCTGAAGTGCGACGTATGTAAGCAGTGGGGGGGAGATCTAATGTCTGATTTTCTCTCATTGCAGGAAAGGGAGAAGGTGATGGAGGAAGAGAGGAAGAAGAAGAAGGAGGGTAGTAAGAAGGGTAAGAAGAAGGCCTCATCCGCGGTGGATATGGAGGCCTTCAGGTCCGAAATGTTGCAAGAGATGCAGAGGACAATAAAGGATTTGGTCCCAGAGTTGCTTCGCGGCATGCTCCCTGGGCCAGCTCCTTTGTTGTCCTCGGCATCTGCTTACGAGCAGGTGATCCCCGCCTCTGAATCCGGTCTCTTTAGGTCTGGTCCGTTTGTGGATTCAGAGGTGGCCCCTTTGTTGGGGGCAGTCCAAGACCCTGGCAGCAGGCATGGCGCCGCGCCGAGGGGCCGTGGACAACGGTTGTTGCTGGGACCCGCGGTCTGCTCATCAGACCCCGGGTATCCGCGCGCCGAAGGTGTCAAAGCCTCCTATGGCACCTTTCCTGGCCAGTCCGGGTTAGCTCTTTTTGCTGACCCGGAGTCTAATCTTTCTGGCCAGGAGGAAGAGGATCTCCTGCTAGGGTCGCCTTCTGAGGACGTGGCCATGGAATACGACGTCTGTGCACCCCTCGCGGGGAATACAGGCGACGTGTTCCGTGGTTCTACTCTCGCAGGAGTAGATTTCACGGTCCAGAAGGTGTCCCCGGGCGGTGCTGTTGACCACGGATACCGCATACCTCGGCTTGCCGATGGTGTCGCTGGTGCTGGTCAGGCCCGCGGTAGGGCGGTGTTTACCCCACGCTCTGCCACGGCGCCTGCTCCTGGTCAAGCCGCGGAGTTTAGCATGCCTGCTCTCTCGGGCCCGCATGCTTTTCCAGGCTTGCCAGGGGTATCAGCTTATCCGCCGTCGACGTCAACTGCGAGTGCTCTGGAGGAAGACGAAGGCCCTCGTCTAGTAGAGCGCTCGCAGTTAGCCACGGAGGAGGATTGGTCGGACGCTTGCCAGTGGCTGGTAAGTGTTCGGCCCGATCTACCCGTGGAGCTGCCGCTAGCCAGCGTGACCATAGGCCGTGGTTAGCTGGTAGGCCGGCGGCTACTGCTATGCCATCTCTGCCGCTGGCTGAGCATGTCGTGGACATGTTCGAAGCGGCGGAGGCGTCCATTAAGGTTAATGGACGTCTCGCGAAGGCCCCTCGCGAGGTGGCGAAGCGTTGCCGCATCGTGCCCCTGGAATACCAGCGGTACGGTGTGGTGCCGAAGCCAAGCGTTGATGATCGCGCGGCTTTAGGCGAAGATGCGCGGCCGGGCTCCCGTTCTGACACGGGAGTCTTGTGCTCGAACGCGTTGCGTTCGGCGAATGCCGCGCTGCGTGATGCGGAGGAGAGTGGGAGGGCGTCGATTGCCGCTCTGTCCCACGTCTCCCAGCTGCTACAGGGGGTGGTAGCGGCCTCCGCATCACGCCAGCCAAGCCCGGTAACAGTCCAGAGAGCCATCCAGGATGGTATCAACCTGGCTTTGGACTGTTTGACGCGGGCGGTGACCAGAAGTGTCCGGGCGAGGCGCACGTTTGCTCTTGACAATCTGTGCCCGTCCCAGGACCTGTATAATAGGCTGCTGCGGACGCCTATGACAGGTCCTGGTCTCTTTGGAGGTGAGGGATGCAGGCACCTCCAGGAGACGGTCACTCTGGTTAACAACCAGAGGGCGCTGCGTGAACAATTTGAGGTGCTCCGGCGGGAGCGTGTTCGCGCGGCACCCCCTGCGTATCGTCCTCTGCAGGCTCGAGGTGGTGCTGGCCAGGTCAGAGGCCAGCCACCGTCGCAACGTAGGCCTAGGCCACGGGCGATTCGGCCAGCAGCGAGGGGGGCGCAGGTTCCCCAGCCGCACCCTGCCAGACAGCCGCCCGCGCACCGTGGTGCGCGCGGCGCTGGGCGGGGCGCGCGGGGATCTGGTCGCGGCAATCGGGCCTGATGGCCTGGTTACCGCGGTGGGAACCACTCCGGTGTTTCACGCCGAGAGAACAGTGCCACTCTGGCACTCCTTATGTCCACCTCTATCCCTAGGTGGACCGGTGGGCGGCCGTTTGGCCGGCCACTTGCCAGAGTGGAAGCGGTTGACTCAGGACCGTTTAGTCTTGCGATGGCTTTCAGTCGGGTATCGTCCCGACTGGGTGACAGGCCCGCCATCGCGACTGTCTCTCGCGCCGATCTGGACTCCTATTCCACGGGATCCGGATCAGAGGTTGTGTATAGAGGAGGAAATAAATTCCCTCATACTAAAAGAAGCCATTCAGCCGGCACAGAGGTGCCCGGGCTTCTATTCAACCCTGTTCTTAGTAACGAAAAACACCGGAGGGTGGAGGCCGATTCTCAACCTCAAGCCATTGAACAAGTTCATAGAGATGCCCAGTTTCAAGATGGAGACTGTGCGCTCGGTGTTGGCGGGGTTAGAGCGAGGAATGTGGACAGCGTCAATAGATTTGAAGGATGCTTATTTCCACATTCCCATAGAGAGGGGTTTCCGTCGATTCCTGAGATTTGCATTTCAGGGCCGGCGGTGGGAATTCAGGGTGTTACCCTTCGGGATTTCCACGGCTCCTCGGGTCTTCACCCGTGTGGTTCTCGCGATCACTGCATACCTCCGCAGGAGAAGCATAGCAGTCCACACGTACATAGACGACTGGCTGTTGAAAGCACACACCCGGGAATCGTTGTCAGCCAATCTGGAGATTGTTTTGAAAACTCTCTCGGACTTGGGCTGGATGATCAATTTCCCGAAATCAGAGCTAACTCCATCCCAGAAGTTTGTTTACCTGGGCATGTTCTTCGATCTGGAGACGGGGTATGTGTACCCCACTCAGGAGAGGGTTCAAATACTCATCTCGGTAATACAGTCGGTGTGCGACAGTCGTCATGTCCTGGCACGGGTTTACTTGAGAATGCTGGGCTTGATGGTTTCTTTGGAACCAGTCATTCCGCAGGCCGCCTTGCGCAGGCGCCCGGTCCAGTTGTTTCTCATGACACAGTGGACCCAGAGTTCAGGTTCGCTGGACTCGAACGTGTCAGTGTTGGCGCCTCTGATTCACCACCTGCAATGGTGGTTGAATACAGAGAATCTCTTGCCGGGGGTTTTGCTAACCCCTCCCCACCCTCAGGTGACTGTGTATACAGATGCATCGATGGAGGGGTGGGGAGCTTGTCTGGAAGAGTCCACAGTATCAGGGCTTTGGGATCTGGATCAGTCCAAGGAACATATCAATCTACTAGAGCTAAGAGCAGTAGTCCTGGGCCTGGAACATTTCTTAAAGAATGTTCAGGGCAAGATTGTTCTGATTCGTTCAGACAACTCGACAGTAGTGACTTACATAAACCGCCAGGGCGGAACGAAGTCGCCCAGTCTCTGTATGATGACATGGAAACTGCTTTGTTGGTGCCTGGATCATGGGATCACCTTGAAAGCAGTTCATATTCCGGGGAGGTTAAATCTGCTAGCAGACTCATTGAGCCGAAGGATGAGTGTTTTACCCACGGAATGGCAACTAAATCAATGTGTGGCGGATCGTCTGTTCGACCATTGGGGGAAACCCAACATAGATTTGTTCGCAATGAAGAAGAATGCGAAGATGACGACGTACGTCTCTCCGATTCCAGACCCAAGCGCTTTCGCAACAGATGCGTTAGCTATCAGCTGGGAGGGAATGTATGCATACGCATTCCCCCAGCAATCCTGATTCCAAAGGTGCTTCAGAAAATCAGGCAGCAGGAGTGCCAAGTGCTTCTGATCGCCCCGGATTGGCCAAGCCGATCGTGGTATACGGATCTGCTGGACCTTCTGGTCTGCAATCCGGTTCCGCTGCCTCTGATGGACAACCTTATCTTCCAGGGCAAGGCCCTTCACGACAATCCGTCAATGTTCCGATTGACTGCGTGGATGTTGTCAAGGAATCTAGAATTAAGGAGGGCTTTTCTGAGCAAGCGGCCATGTTTATGGCCAAAGCCAGGAGGGGGTCAACCTCCAGAGCATATAATTATAAAATCAACAGATTTGCAGAATGGTGCTCAAAAAGATGTATTGATCCAATGGAATCATCTATTCAGGTAGTGGCTGATTTCCTCTGTCACCTATATGATGCCTATAGCCTCAAGCCTAACTCTATTGCTGGTTATAAGTCAGCTTTAATGACTGTTATTCCTTGCTTGGCTAATAGGGGGAGTGATGAAGTAAGTACATTAAATGTATTAATTAAAGGCATGGGCAATCTAAGACCAAGGAATCCTCCACTGATTCCGTCTTGGAGTTTATCACTGGTGCTCCAGGTACTAGGTGATAAGCCTTTTGAACCACTTAGTTCCATTTCTATGAAAATGTTAACTCTTAAAACTGTATTTTTAATTGCTGCGGCCTCGGCGAGGCGTAGGAGTGAAATTCACGCCTTATCAGCCGAGGTTGACCGTTTTGTGGTTACAGGGGAAGGCCTTAAGCTTCTACCTAGGATTAATTTCTTGTCTAAAAATCAGTCATTGAAATATCCAGGTCAGCCTATTTTTTTGCCATCTTTAACTAGATATGATCCTAATTCTAAAGTATGGTGCCCCGTACGGGCGCTGCTCCGGTACAAACAGCGTACTTCGGAGTGGCGTACCGACCAGTCAGCGTTATGGTTGTCATATATTGAACCCCATGGTAGGGCGTCTAAGGACACCATTTCTAGGTGGATTGTGGAATGTATTCAATTTTGTCACAAATCCGCCACCGGGCGACAGGTTGACGTGGCCAAGGCTCACAGTGTCCGCGGTGTCGTGGCATCCACTGCCCTGTTTAGTGGGGTCCCTGTGGATGATATTATGTCAGTGGCTCAGTGGCACTGTGAGTCAAGTTTTACAGACCATTACCTCCGTGACACCTCTAACCCTCTCGCCTTGTCGATTTTGACACAATAACCGCTTTATGTTTGTGAAGAGTGCTTCCGCATTGCTTAAATACTTCGCCATTCAGCGACGGTGACAACCACTTGTCGGGACTGTATCATCCTTCTCTACTGGATTCATGATGACAGCTTCCTAGTACAACAAGGTCACTCTTGTTCATGTGTTGTTCATTGTTTTGTATTGTCACGTTACCCAGTGTTATTAATATGGTGATGGTTTATGTGGGTTGTGGTTCTTTAGAGAGAGTATACGAAAATGGAGCCTTTTCGTCTCTGTCCTATAGTACTTAGCACTAGTACGAAGAGAGCGTGTAGGACATTGAGGTCATTTAATCTTCCTCCCAAGGGTGGGGGGGGAGCGCATATGACAAATCGGTCATCTCTCAGGCATCGGTTGTGTTATCCGATGGTTTATCAAATCCTGACTGTGTTTTCACACAGTTTCAGACGTCATAAGTGCCTTAAACGCTTGAAAGCGTAGAGGGAAGAGCTGGTCTTTTGACCTCGCCTCCCTCCCGCCAGATTCACTTTCGAATTCTGGCAATATCAAAAGTATTAGGGAGGTAAGTATACTCTTGATGTGAAATAAACGAAATCTAGGATTTCTTTTTTCACGAGAGAGTTGATACTTACCTCCCTAGATACTGACCCGGCCTCTCCGCCCCACAGAGGCTCGGTCTTCAGGCTCTTGGTAGTTGCATGTGTTAGCCAATAAATGAGCCAGAGGAAGTAGTAGTCGGCGCATGCGCGGTGGTGGGGCGAGCATCCGCCGGACTACCTCTGACTCCCTGCCCAGTAGGGGCACCTAACTGTTTTTAATCTGAGTGTTTTATTGAGTGAAAGCCGATATTTAGCAATATCAAAAGTATTAGGGAGGTAAGTATCAACTCTCTCGTGAAAAAAGAAATCCTAGATTTCGTTTAAATTCATATAAAATGCTACTACTCCTCATTAATCGCTTGGGCAATTTGAACCAAATTTGGCTGGAAGGATCATATTGTCGGTGCCTCTAGAAACTATTTAGAATTTTGATAGGTCAGTGTTTTGGCAGCAATCTCTGATTTTCTGAAAGTTTTCCGGAACCATTTAAAAACGGTACTCCTTCAATCAATAGCCCGATTTCAACAAAACTTGGGTGGAACGATCCTATGACAGTAGGCCTCAACATATTAAACGAAAATCTTGATTGGTCAATTTTTTGTGGACATCTTGGATTTTCCAAAAAATCATCCATCATGTCTATTTGAATGCAAATGGTTTAAATGCCAATTGTCCGGGTGAGCGCCACAGGCCCTTGGGCCTCTTGTTTCATCATAATTTGTGTGAAGCATTTCTAATATATGTATCACTAAAATAACATCAGTATCCATACAATATGGTAGGGGATGTGGACAATGAAAGATGGTGGACAATGTGTAATATGCAGAAGATTGGACAGATTGCGGAGGAATGCTCAGATTTTCAGGACAGACGTAAACAGGCCCACCGTAACACTTATTGTGCCATTTTAACCATTTAATGGTCAAACTAACCAAAACCAGCCTCCTTGCTGGTCTTGTTCAATGTCCATTTGTTGATCAAGAAAAGGCAATTTTTGGAAATTTACCACTAGAATGACTGGCTCGGTTACTGAGCCAGTCATTCCTGTGGTGAATTTTCAAAAATAATTTTGTTTTAGTCCTACAAAGTGATACTGACTAGGTAAAATAAAATTTGAGTTTCTTGACCATCAAGCCAGTAATGTAATGGACCTAGAACTATAGTATTTTCCTTTTATTATGTCCATAACTGTGTGTTTATGGTATCGAAATTTGTTTACCAATCGCTTAGCCCTTTAGAAATGAAATAAATAAATTTATATAATGAATGTTCTGTTGAATATTTAAAAAAACTAATTTGTCTGACAGCTACGGAAGTAGCAGGTTCCAGTCAAATTAGTTACTATTCATCACCTTTTCTGTATAGTGCTCTTGAAACTGAGACACATAAAACTTCAAGGGGTAACAAACCACTGGACCCAGAAGTACATCATCACTTAAAGTTATCTTGAAGCAATAACATTAGAAAGTATTTAGAAAAATTCAGTGACGATCGTCTTCTGAGCCGCCAATTTAGTTTGATGTCTGTAACCGTCATTATTTGGGATTCTATTGTTCTCGCTGTTGCGCTATGCTCAGTATAAAAACCTATTCCCGTAACTCTAATGATAGTCATCGAACTCTGAGGTAGCTACCTCAGTGGCACGTAGTAAGAGTATGATTATTTTCTAATCTTATTGTTTCACGAAAACTTTAATAAGCTTATGCCTGTTTGTTTACAGACAAGCTGGTTTGCTTAAGGATGACTTGGCCAGGCTCTTGGATGTTCTTGCTGCTTGTCTTGCGCACAGCAATAGCCGGATTCGCCACAGTGCTCTTAATGCTATTGCACAGATCGGTGTCGAGCGTAAAGATATCATTATTGGACTGTTACATCTGCTTATTGACACAGAGGTACAGTAAAGCTCAGAAATAATCTCAAATGTTTAAAAAACTAAGCAGAAATATGTTAGTTACTCAGCGGATTCCAGGTTATCCATCAATCATATGATGTCATAATCAACTATGATGTGTAGGATGATGTCATAATCAATTATGTCATGAATGACGTAGCTATCGGTAAGGTCATCACGAGTGCTTAATTGATGACAGACTAAGCGTTGTTGTACGAATTGTATGTCTTTATTATTTAATAAACATGATGTTGAAAATTTTGAAGCACACAGTCAAATTAGTTTCAAAATATTCAGCATCTTGCCTGTATAGTTTTCTGGAAATTGATAGTCAGGGATCGATCAATGCCAACACAGTCAAAGTGTGGATGGAGCTTAGCTAGAGATGGGCGGGGATTCCTCCATTAGATCGGAAGACATTGCTACCTATTTTTGTTGACCAGAGTTATCTCTCCTAATATTACATAGAATCTAGTCTCCAAACTACAGAATGGTTGCTTGGATTTCTATCAAATTTTGTTAGCAAATGCCTTGTGAGAAGTCATTGATTGGTATTACATTTTTGCGAAATCTGCTCCAATTAACCAGAATTATGTTTACTGAGAATTGTACTTCTCATCAATAATATGATTTCAATTGAGGGGTCCATTTCTAGCTATGCCCTGCCCATTTCTAGATAAGCCCCGCCCACATTTTTACAGTATTACGTGTGTTGGGTTTGAAACATTGAAAACTTAATTCTAAACATCTAAATTTCAATGGTCTTGAGGAATGTCCATTTGGCGGTCAAGGGAAAGTTATTTTTTGAAAATTTACCACTGGAATGACTGACTCGGTGACCGAGCCCATCATTCCAGTGATAAATAGCTTTCTCTTGACCGGCAAATGGACATTCTATAAGGAAATATTTAGATTTTCTTGACAAAATTTAGACACTCAAAGTTTAATGAACATTTGACCAGAACTAGTCTTTTCTGATGTATTTCTGCTAATGTTTCCAGGCTAATATAAGTGAAGCCGCGCAAGAAGTGTTGAACAAGCTTGTTGGTATCACAAACAAGGATGCTCTAATGGACCTCTTTGACACGATCGGACTAATGGATGACGTAAGCTTCAGAGGATTTGAGGTAAGAAGAGTTTATCGTCGACAAAATGCATACATTATTTGGAACAGTACAGCTCAGAAATACCTTGAATTGTAAACTCCAAAATAAAATAAAGCATACTGTGGAATATTTTGAGCATTGTATTGGCTATCTTCAAACTCGCTAATGTCCAAAATATTCAATAGATCATTTCTTACATCATGTTAAAAATTGTACTCACTCACATGTTTCTGTTTTTGTTTTGGAAACATTTTAACATATTTATGAGCTGTACTGTAACCCTTACCACTCTGGTGTCAATATTCTGTCTTTTATTGTGTCAATAGCAAAGAAACTGGTGTAGATTTTTCAACAATTTTGGTGGAAGATGTTGTCTACGACAGCACCATCTCCCACCAAATTTGTTGAAAAATGGACACCTGAGTTAATCTTTAAATTTAATTCGCAAATTTAAAGTTTTGACACCGGAGTGGTAAGGGTTAAACATGTTCCCTTTGCTACATTGCACGCTAGAGGTCATGCTGCCAGAATGTAATGGAGAAATCCAGTTTTACCTATGCCCCGCCCATATCTTGCTTCACCCACTCTTTGCTGTTGCAGCTATGCCTAGTCAAATTAGTTTCAAAATACTCAACAGAATGTTTAATGGACTATTTAGCGTTTAAAACAGACTAAATCTTATTATTCGTGATGTAATTAATTATAACATATTGCACCGATAGATTATTGATAGATAAACTGGATCCATCTATTTTCATATTTGCCCTGATATGAAACGATGTCAGATTACACAAATTTCTTGATTGTTTGATTGTATCGAGCCTTGTTAATGGTAAAATGTATACGCGCTTAAAGCGATGCTAATCTCATCTCAACTATGGTATTTCACTGATAGATTATGTTTTATGGATTCCATATGATTCATATCCTGTCACATTGACTTACCCGTATCATAACTATCTGCGTTGTAATATCGTGTATAGGTTGAACAGTGATCGCCACCATTTGTCTCCTCAAGCGATAGTGTGTAGTGTCATGTAAGTGCCAATACATTACATTCTTTGTTATGTAATACTCATCTCCTTGAATATCTTAAAAAACTAATGTTACTGGAAGTTGTTGCTGCATATGGGAGCAACAACTTCCAGTCAAATTAGTTTCAAAATATTCAACAGCTTACCTGTATGATTGCCTTTATACCACATTGGCAAACTGTAGATGACACCTCTATGACTGAGCCTATATATCGAGGCAGACACATTAGGTTTTTTCTGATTGATTGAAAAGTAAATTATGACAGCCATCATAGGGTGTAGAAATGTATCAACACTTAGTTACTAGATTTTTCATTGTCGGCATGATAAAAAGCTAAAATGTCAGGAATGTATTATGGGTGGCAAAATCATCTGCATTGTTTGTATAAGATGTGAGATATATTAAATAGTGCTTATCATACTATAGGCATTGGTGACCTAATATGCACCTCGGATGTTGTAGGAAAGGCCTTACAGGGAAGAGCTTAATGCTCGAGAAAGGGCTGGTTTAAAGTTCTATCTTTGCTTTTTTAAAGAATGAAACTCTTGATGATTTGAGAAAGAGACGAGCGGATGAACGTCATTGTGCTCTCCCTCTTCATTCCAAAGACAGCATTGATATATTGTTTCAACGTGTCGATAGCTGGATCACGAGTACCGAGGCGGGAGTCTACAGTGAAGAGGATGTGAGAAGACTGGTGCGTATGCACTCCTAACCCTTTAATGGTCAAATTTGGTCAAGAAATTTTCTTATTGAATGTCCATTTATAGGCCGAGATAATACATTTTTTGGAAAATTTATCACTGGAATGAGTGGCTCGGTTATCGAGTCAGTAATTCCAGTGATAAATTTTCAAAAATGGTCTTGTTGATCTGTAAATGAGCATTTCTCATGACCACTGCAGAAGCCGCTTTTAGCTGGCTTGAGTGTTAAAGAATTACCCAGGGTTTTGATGATCACATCGACCAATAGTGGCTTCTGCAGTGGTCTCGAGGAATCTCTATTTGCAGTCTAAGAGAATACCTTTGAAAGTGTATCACTGATATCCAAGGCAGTCATTCATGTGGGAAGATTTCAAATCTTTTCTTGGCCTCTTGGCCTGTAACTGTAGATTTACCAAGCAAATATTTGGATATTCTTGAGCAGTCATCAAATCACTCGATCCTTTCATTTCCTGATAAGATTTACAAAGGGAGTTAACTCTCAATCATAGAAAATATGAATGCAAAGCTTTACATCATTGTGTGATGTTTTTACATCCCGACCCTTATTTTCGGGATATGAACAAAGCGCTAGAACTGTAATGCTGTCCATATGGAAATTTGTTTGAAATACGGATTAAGTTAAGCTATTACAACTTTCCACCAAACCAGTCGGAGAATGGATGAGTCTCATCCGACATTAAAACACTCTGACTAACTCCAGCTTCAGATTTGATTATTGGATATTCTGAACTGAACTGAAACTTGGTTTCGATTCAGCCAAATTGATTTGAAAATAACTTTAACATTGCATTAAATATCATCTAAAACAAAATAAACTTGAATATTGAACTTCTTTAGACAAAAACCCCAGCACTGGGAAAAGAGCTGCCAGCACGTCGTCGACGGAAGTCTAGAAAAGGCAGCATCATCGGCATGGGTGATAAACACGCAGAAAAATCTGGGTCACCGACATCACCATCGTCCCCACAAGCTCGACGAACATCCATTGATATGACTGGGAGCAGTCAGGATCCGCATGGTAATAGATATAACAAGATATTAAAATACATATTCCAATAGAGTGATCTGATCTGTCATTCAAGTATCTGTTATCATAATCAATGGAGGATACCAATTTATCCAACAATCATATGACATCATAATCAACTATGTGACAAGTGGGCTGATGTCATAATCAATTATTCCATGAATAACGTAGCTAAGTTCGTCAACAAAGCTTAACCCTTACCACTCTGATGGCAATATTCTAATTTTTACTGTGTCAATATCGAAGAAACTGGTGTCGATTTTTCATCAGTTTTGGTGGAAGATGTTGCTGTCTACGACAGCACCATCTCCCACCAAATTTGTTGAAAAATGAACTCCAGATCATCTTTTAATGTAATTTGAAGATTTACGATTTTAACACGGGTGGTACGGGTTAATTGATGACGGACTAAGTGTTGGCAGCAACAGCACCCAGTCAAATAAGTTTCAAAATGTTCAATAGCTTACCTGTATAGTTTTCTGGAAATTGATAGTCATGGTGTTCAGAGATTAATCGATCCCAACAAATGGCAAAGTGTGGGTGGAGCTTAGCTAGAAATGGGTGGTGTCACAATCATAACTTTAGAATATTTTGAAACTAATTTAACTGAAAGCTAGTGCTGCCATAGGCAGATATCAAAATTAAATCTACTTTTTACGCATTGAACATCATAGAAAATTTTGTGTCTGACTGATTTTGTCTGGAGCATAACTTCAATACTTTTTCCTATACATGTATATATCAATGTATGCAGTTGTTTCAGTTATCAGAAATAGGTCATGCTAGAAGTAGGTCAGCATGACCTACCTGTTGCTGGTCGCTGGTCATCATTGAAAATTCTTATCCAGCCTAGTTTCAGGAATTTGTGGTATTCAGTAAGCAAACATGGTGTATGGATGTATTGCTACATGTGTGTTGCATATTCAAAGTAGTTCATTGCGACCTACTTTTCACAGTTCACTGAGCATCATAGAAAATCTTTGTCATAGCTGAAACTTCAAGAGTTTTTTGTATAGAGTGACCAGACTCGGTGTATTGATGCATCACCTGTCAAAATTAGGTTTACATCATAGCGAATTTCACATCAAGAGTATACTTACCTCCCTAATACTTTTGATATTGCTAAATATTGGCTTTCACTCAATAAACACTCAGATTAAAACAGTTAGGTGCCCCTACTGGGCAGGGAGTCAGAGCGTAGTCTGGCGGATGCCAGCCCCACCACCGCGCATGCGCAGACTAGCACTACCTCTTTGCTAATTTATTGGCAGAGAGTCTACACATGTTTTTGTGCTAGTGATTTTCTTAGCTCAATTGTTAGTGTTTTTGTGAAAGCTTAGAAGGTTTATCCCTGATAAAGATGGCAGGAAGAATGAATTCGCCAGAGGAGGGCCCAGGACCTTTAAATCAGGTGACTTCTAGTAAAATTAGCGAGTTTTGTCCCGGTGTAATGTGTTTCAGGGACTCGCGCTAAACGTGATAAGCGCCTTGTTTAGTTGGTTTATTTCAACTAGGTGCTATATAAGACTAATCTCTCTTTGTGTTTATGTCCACAGGTCTGTGTGAACAAATATAATGGACATCACATCAGCAGAGGGTTTGTGTCTCTCCACCATGGTTCCATTTCCTACTAATACTGTTAGGTTATCTAACCAAAAATTCTATGTCCAGTGAGTTGGAGGCCTATTATAAAGGTCTTCTCACTTTGCCCTCTTGATCCAATTCCTTCCCCTAGAGGTGGAGAGAGTTAAGAGGCGTTCAGTTGGTGGAGTGCTCCAGTTCATCAGGTTGGATGGTTTGTCTAGACAAGGTGTCAGGTATCTAATTATTGATATGAGGTGATGTTAATTATTTAGAGGAAAGGGAGATAATTAACAGTATTTGCCATTGTTATCAGTATATATCTGATGGTTGTGTAGTCGAAATGTCCATTCTGCACATGTTCTGGTTAGAGATACAATTCGTCCTTGCACTGGGATGTTTGTTGGGGATCGATTTTTTCCTGTCATAGGATTAATGACGTCATAATCAGCCTTGCTCTTTATTAACAATTAAAGTTGTCCGAAGCTGGTTTTCTGATAAATTATGATCTTTATGATCATTTCCTTCTCTTGAGTTGGTGAGTTTCTAAGCTTAACTAGATTGCTCATACTCCTCGTCCTTTGGCCTTTTTCAGAGACCTGGTTGTGCGTCCTGTGGACGATTTTTGAGGGACAAGTTTGGTCCTCATCTCTGTTTTCAGTGTAGCCCCTGTGGTCCCTTGCTTAATTGCGAGATATGTAAGCACTGGGGGGGCGAGCTAATGTCCGAATTCTTGTGCTTGCAGGCGAAGGACAAGGTGGAGGAGGAGAAGAAGAAGCTGAAAAAAGAGGTTGTAAGTAAGAAGGGTAAGAGGAAGGCCTCGTCCGCGGTGGACATGGAGGCCTTCCGGACCGAGATGTTGGGAGAGATGAGGAGGACAATAAAGGATTTGGTTCCAGAGTTGCTTCGTGACATGCTTCCTGGACCAAATCCTTTGTTGGCCTCATCATCTGCTTCGGAGCAGGTAATCCCAACCTCTGAATCACCGTTCCTTAGTACGCTTCCGTTGTTTGAAGATTCAGAGGTGGCCCCATTAGAGGGGGCGTTCCACGACCCTGGCAGCAGGCTTAGTGCCGCGCCCAAATTGGGACCGTGGACGGTTGTCGCTGGAACCCGCGGGCTGCTTATCAGTCCAGGGGTATCCGCACACCGCGGGTGCCAGTACCTCGTATGGCACCTTCCCTGGCCAGTCCGGGTTAGCTCTCTTTGCTGACCTGGAGTCTAATCTGTCTGGCCAGGAGGATGAGGATTACCTGTTGGGGTCGCCGTCTGAGGACGTGGCCATGGATTATGACGTCTGTGCACCCCTCGCGGGGAATACAGGCGGCTTATTCCACGGTTCTACTCTCCCAGGGGTAGAATCCACGGTTCAGACTGTGGCCCTGGGCGCTGAAGGCGTTACCGCATACCTCGGCTTGCCGAGAGTGTCGCTGGTGCTGGCCGGGGCCGTGGTGGGGCGGTATATGCCCCGCGCTCTACCACGGCGCCTGCTCCTGGTCAAGCCAGTGAGATTAGCATGCCGGTATTGTCAGGCCCGCATGCTCTCCCTGGCTTGCCAGGGATATCAGCGTATCTGCCGTCAAGCTCTGTTGATTGCGCTCAGGAGGAAGACGAAGGCCCCCGTCTTGTAGAGCGCTCGCAGCTAGCCACGGAGGAGGATTGGTCTGACGCTTGCCAGTGGTTGGTGAGTGTTAGACCAGATCTGCCCGTGGAGCAGTCGGCTAGCCAGCGTGATCACAGGCCGTGGTTAGCTGGTAAGCCTACTGCTAACGCTATGCCTTCTCTGCCGCTGGCAGAGCATGTCGTTGACATGTTCGAGGCGGCGGAGACGTCCATTAAGTCGAGTGGACGTCTCGCTAAGGCCCCGCGCGAGGTGGCCAGGCGTTGCCGCATCGTGCCCCTGGACTACCAGCGGTACGGTGTGGTACCTAAGCCGAGCGTGGATGACCGCGCGGCTTTGGGTGAGGATGCGCGGCCAGGCTCCCGTTCTGACACGGGAGTCTTGTGTTAGAACGCGTTGCGTTCAGCAAATACCGCGTTGCGTGATGCGGAGGAGAGTGGAAGGGCTTCGATTGCCGCTCTGTCCCACGTCTCCCAGCTGTTACAAGGGGTAGTAACAGCATCCGCATCGCGCCAGCCAAGTCCGGTCACAGTCCAGCGAGCCATCCAGGATGGTATCAACCTGGCTCCGGACTGTATGACGCGGGCGGTGACCAGGAGTGTCCGGGCAAGGCGCACTTTTGCCTTGGATAATCTGTGCCCGTCCCAGGACCTCTACAATAGGCTACTACGTACGCCTATGACAGGTCCTGGTCTCTTTGGAGGTGAGGGATGTAGGCACCTCCAGGAGACGGTTACTCTGGTCAATAACCAGAGGGCGCTGTGCGAGCAGTTTGAGGTGCTTCGTCGTGCCAACGATCGCGCCGCACCCCCTGCGTATCATCCCCTGCAGGCTCGAGGTGGTAGTGGCCAGGTCAGAGGCCAACCACCATCGCAGCGTCGGCCTCGGCCGCGTGCGATTCGGCCAGCAGCGAGGGGGGCGCAGGCTCCTCAGGCGCAGTCAGCCAGGCAGCCGCCCGCGCACCGAGGTGCGCGCGGTGCTGGTCGTGGCGCGCGAGGATCTGGGCGGGGTAATCGTTCCTGATGGGACGGTTACCGCGGTGAGAACCACGCCGGTGTTTCTGGCAAAGGAGACAGTGCCGCTCTTGCACTCCTTATGTCCACCTCTATCCCTAGGTGGACCGGTGGGAGGCCGGCTAGCCGACCACATGCAAGAGTGGGAACGGTTAACTCAGGACCGTTTAGTCTTGCGATGGCTTTCAGTCGGGTATCATCCCGATTGGATGACAGGCCCGCCATCGCGACTGTCTCTAGTGCCGATCTGGACTCCAAATCCGAGAGATCCAGATCAAAGGTTGTGTATCGAGGAGGAAATAAATTCCCTCATACAAAAAGGAGCTATTCAGCCGGCACAGAGGTGTCCGGGCTTCTATTCAACCCTGTTCTTAGTAACAAAGAACACCGGAGGGTGGAGACCAATTCTCAACCTCAAGCCATTGAACAAGTTCATAGAGACGCCCAGTTTCAAGATGGAGACTGTGCGCTCGGTGTTGGCGGGGTTAGAGAGGGGAATGTGGACAGCGTCGATAGATTTGAAGGACGCTTATTTCCACATCCCCGTACACAGGAGTTTCCGTCTCTTCCTGAGATTTGCATTCCAGGGCAGACAGTGGGAATTCAGGGTGCTACCCTTCGGAATTTCCACGGCTCCTCGGGTTTTCACCCGTGTGGTTCTTGCGATCACCGCATACCTCCGCAGGAGAAGCATAGCAGTCCACACGTACATAGACGACTGGCTGTTGAAAGCACACACCCGGGAAAGTTTATCGGCCGGTCTGGAGATTGTTTTGAAAACTCTCACAGACTTAGGCTGGATGATCAATTTCCCAAAATCAGAGCTGATTCCATCCCAGAAGTTTGTTTACCTGGGGATGTTCTTCGATCTAGAGACAGGATATGTTTATCCTACTCAGGAGAGAGTTCAGAAACTCATCTCATTAATTCAGTCAGTGTGCGACAGTCGTCATGTCCTGGCACGGGTTTACTTGAGAATGCTGGGGTTGATGGTTTCATTGGAACCAGTCATTCCGCAGGCGGCCGATCCAGTTATTTCTCATGACACAATGGACCCAGAGTACAGGTTCGCTGGACTCGAATGTGTCAGTGTTGGCGCCTCTGATTCATCACCTGCAATGGTGGTTGGACACAGAGAATCTCTTGGTGGGGGTTATGCTAACCCCTCCCCACCCTCAGGTGACTGTGTATACAGATGCATCGATGGAGGGCTGGGGAGCTTGCCTGGAAGAATCCACGATATCAGGGCTTTGGAATCTGGAACAGTCAAAGGAACATATAAATCTACTGGAGCTAAGAGCAGTAGTCCTGGGCCTGGAACATTTCTTACAGAAAGTTCAGGGCAAGATTGTTCTTATTCGTTCAGACAACTCAACAGTTGTGACTTACATAAACCGCCAGGGCGGAACGAAGTCGCCCAGTCTCTGTATGATGACATGGAGACTGCTTTGTTGGTGCCTGGATCACCAGATTACCTTGAAAGCAGTTCATATTCCGGGCAGGTTAAATCTGCTAGCAGACTCATTGAGCCGAAGGATGAGTGTTTTACCCACGGAATGGCAACTAAATCAATGTGTGGCGGATCGTCTGTTCGACCATTGGGGGAAACCCAACATCGATTTGTTCGCAACGAAGAAGAATGCGAAGATGACGACGTACGTCTCTCCGATTCCGGATCCAAGCGCTTTCGCAACAGATGCGTTAGCTATCAGCTGGGGGAGAATGTATGCATACGCATTCCTTCCAGCAATCCTGATTCCAAAAATTCTTCAGAAAATCAGACAAGAGGAATGCCAAGTGCTTCTGATCGCCCCGGATTGGCCAAGCTGATCATGGTATACGGATCTGCTGGACCTTCTGGTCTGCAATCCGGTTCCTCTGCCTCTGATGGACGATATTATCTTCCAGGGCAAGGCCCTTCACAACAATCCGTCAATGTTCAGATTGACTGCGTGGATGTTGTCAAGGAATCTAGAATTAAGGAGGGCTTTTCTGAGCAAGCAGCCATGTTTATGGCCAAAGCCAGGAGGGGGTCAACCTCCAGAGCATATAATTATAAAATCAACAGATTTGCAGAATGGTGCTCAAAAAGATGTATTGATCCAATGGATTCATCTATTCAGGTAGTAGCTGATTTCCTCTGTCACCTCTATGATGCCTATAGCCTCAAGCCTAACTCTATTGCTGGTTATAAGTCAGCTTTAATGTCTGTTATTCCTTGCTTGGCTAAGAGGGGAAGTGATGAAGTAAATACATTAAATGTATTAATTAAAGGCATGGGCAATCTAAGACCATGGAATCCACCTGTGATTCCGTCTTGGAGTTTATAGCTAGTGCTTCAAGTACTAGGTGATAAGCCGTTTGAACCACTTAGTTCCATTTCTATGAAACTATTAACACTGAAGACTGTGTTTTTAATTGCTGCGGCCTCGGCTAGGCGTAGGAGTGAAATTCATGCCTTATCAGCCGAGGATGACCGTTTTGTGGTTTCAGGGGAAGGCCTTAAGCTGCTACCTAGGATTAATTTCTTGGCTAAAAATCAGTCGTTGAAATATCCAGGTCAACCTATTGTTTTGCCTGCTTTAACTAGATATGATCCTAATTCTAAAGCATGGTGTCCCGTCCGGGCGCTTCGCCGGTACAAACAACATACGGCGGAGTGGCGCACCGACCAGTCGGCGTTATGGTTGTCATATATTGAACCCCATGGCAGGGCTTCTAAGGACACCATTTCCAGGTGGATTGTAGAATGCATTCAGTTTTGCCATAAATCCGCCACCGGGAAGTAGGTTGACGTGGCCAAGGCTCACAGTGTCCGCGGCGTAGTGACATCCACTGCCCTATTTAATGGGGTCCCTGTGGATGATATTATGTCGGTGGCTCAGTGGCACTGTGAGTCAAGTTTTACAGACCATTATCTCCGTGACACCTCTAATCCTCTCGCCTTGTCGATTTTGAAAAAATAACTAGGCATATATTTTTGATGGGGTTTCCTCATTGCTTATATATTTCACAATTAATTTATGGAAACAACCACTAATTTGGGACTGCATCGTTCTTCACCAATGGGAAGAGGATGTCAGCAGCCATTTTCAACAAGGTCAGTCTTGTGTATGTGTTGTCCATTGTTGATTGTCTTGTCACGTTACCCGTTATTAATATGATGATGGTTTTGTGTATTTATGTGGTTCATTGTTGAGAGTATACGAAAATGGAGTTTTTTCGTCTCTGTCCTGTAGTACATGGCACTTGTACGTAGAGAGCGTATAGGACATTGAGGTCATTCGACTCTTCCTCCCAGGAAGGAGGGGGGGGGGAGCGCATATGACATTCGGTCATCTCTCATACATCGGGGGTGTTATCCGATGGTTAGTCAAATCCTGACTGTTTTTTCATACAGTTTCAGAAGTTTAAGTGCCTTAAACGCAGAAAAGCGTATATGGATGAGCTGGTCTTTTGACCTCGCCTCCCTCCCGCCGAATTCACTGTCGAATTCTGGCAATATCAAAAGTATTAGGGAGGTAAGTATACTCTTGATGTGAAATAAACGAAATCAAGGATTTCTTTTTTCACGAGAGAGTTGATACTTACCTCCCTAGATACGGACCCGGCCTCTCCACCCCACAGAGGCTCGGTCTTCAGGCTCTTTATAGTTGCATGTGTATCAGCCAATAAATTAGTCAGAGGAAGTGCTAGTCTGCGCATGCGTGGTGGTGGGGCTGGCATCCGCCAGACTACGCTCTGACTCCCTGCCCAGTAGGGGCACCTAACTGTTTTAATCTGAGTGTTTATTGAGTGAAAGCCAATATTTAGCAATATCAAAAGTATTAGGGAGGTAAGTATCAACTCTCTCGTGAAAAAAGAAATCCTTGATTTCGTTTATTCTTGTCCAGGCTGTAGTTTCAGGAGTTTTCCTGTATTCAGTAACCAAACACTGTATATGTATTGTACGTTACAGTGTCTAATTTAAAATCTAGTTTTGAATATTTTTTTGATATGTGTAAAACATGTTTGTGTATAAATTGTAATATGAAACACCACCTTTATATCATTAACTCTCACTGACAAATCCATGAAAAAGTAATTTCGTTACGATATAAAACTTATTCTGTTGAATATTTTGAAATTAACCGGACGGGAAGACATTGCGCATCACCGGCTTCCAATCAAATTAATCTTAAAACATTTAGCGTTTTTTCTTGTTGCCTTGAAATCGAGGTATTGGGAATTGATGGGTGAAAGAGTTAATGAACTACCCTATCTTGGTTTGAAAAGACAGGGGGTTGCTTGGGCAGGTCTGATTCTGATTGTACATTTTTTAAACCATTCTGATGGTGTAGCTATTCTATTTATTTTCATGCTGCGTCGACAGGAAAAAAATCCAGCGGTAGTAAGTCCGTTCAGATTGCTAGTCCTGTAGCAATACGTGTTGACTATATCGGTAAACGCCTAGAGAAATCACCGATTGAAATACAGCAATGTAAGGAATATGGTATGGAGCTTATGCCAGCCTGGGAAGCCAGTGCTGGTGAAAGTGCTGTCGAGACGCAGATTAAAACTAACGTCTCAAAAATGACGAAGCATTGGAAACAGATGACAAAGTCACAGAAGATTAAACTTAGCAAGCCTGATTTTGCGAAGGGCGGGAAGAAGAAATTATCATCCATACATTTGGAGGATATTGTTGATGCGGCGATGATTGATGAGTTGAACAAACTTGATGCTAAGCAAACCGCTTCGAGCAGAAAGGGTAAATTAGGGGTTGTTAAAGAAAACATTGATAGCGGACATGAGAGTGATTTCGATACAGAGACATTCTTAGAGAGATTTCGTGCTGAGAATGATGCTAAGAAAGATACGGTAGTTTTCTCTGGTGACGTGATTCAGACATTGGGTAGTGCAGGTTTAGCACGTGCTTTGCGCAAGCTCAAATTGACTGACGGTGGTGTTGATGCGGATGATTTAGCTGAACAGGATGCTATTGCTGATGTGGAGGAGAGGAAAAAGAAGGAAGAGCTTTTGTATAAGCTAACAAAGACCGTCGAGGCATCCAGCAAATGGAAAAAGAAATCTGGTTCAAAAAAGAAATCTGAAACTAGAACTAGCAGGAAAGAAAACTTAGCCGAACCTAAAAATGCAAAAGCAAATGTTAGCGAAGAGGACTTGCTGGAAAAGCGTAAAATGCTTACCCGTATGAAATCATTTGTATTGCTGAAAAATGATACAGAAACAGTGAGTAAGAGTGATGCAGGTGAGTCAAAAACCACACATCCTGCCGGAAAACCATTTAAAATGAAACTCTGGGCAATACCAAAGAAAGGCAAACAAAAACGTGAACCAGCTCCTGTTCTAAAATCTCAGAAAGATAAACCTAATGTTTCTAATATAACAACAAACAGTGATCAACCTCAACCCAGTGATGTAACATGGAAAGATATACACACATCTAAGAATAGTAGAAAAGATATAAATAAATCTGGTATGTGGGCACTTGAATCATCAGAGAATCTGGAACGAACGAACACAGCGAATCAATCTGAAATGATCCCAGAGTATGTTTCTCCTGGAAAGATAGATATCTCGGTTCCAAATATGAATGCCATTAGTAACGTTGACAGTGATGCGCAGAGTAAGATCAGCGACACAGTGAATACAAGTATCAGTAATGATATGAGCCATTTAGAGTTACCTATTAATGTTGATTGTAAAACAAAAATGATACGTCGTCATCATCGTCATCGGCGTATAGATGACAGTCTGACGGAGGCGTCCGGTTCAAAAACCAGTATGTGGGTCATGCCGAGTTTGAGTCCAGAAATAGAATTTAAAACTGGCATAGTTATTGACGTGGATGTGCTTGGCTCAAGCACGTCGAGTAAATGTGAAGTGTCAACACAGACATCACCCGATGCTGGGAGTGAATGGAGGGAAGTGTTGAGGAATGTGGAGGAAGGTAGTTGAGCTTTTTGTACCGTCTTTCTTTCTCTGACATCAGTGTTTGTCATCACAATATATCATAGCATACGTTCAAAATTTATACTCCACTGTCTAACCCATTAACACTCATATCAGCCAAAAACGGCTTCTGCAGTGGTCTTGAGAAATGTCCATTTGTAGACCAAGAGAAGACTATTTTTGAAAATTTACCACTGGAATGACTGGCTCGGTTATCGAGCCAGTCATTCCAGTGGTATATTTTCAAAAATAGTCTTCTCTTGGTCTGCAAATGGACATTTTCTTGGAGAATTCGAGGGTTAAAGGGTTAAACCTGGTGCATTGAAGTCACTCACGACCGTGTGGTTATAGTATAGCAACATTAGTCTTGTAATATGAATATGGAATTCAAAGGTAGTCACAGGTAGACTAACCTTGTCCTTATAAACAATTATAATCACAACAGCTGACACTCACACCCGTGATTAGCATGATATATGTGTAGGGTTCAATGAATCATGAATGGTAGATATAGCAGCAACCATGTCCTGATAGCTCAATGGAGGAATCCAGCTTTAGTCGTGCCCCGCCCATCTCTAGCTAAGCTCCGCCCATGCTTTGCCCATCTTGGAATCAATCGAACCCCGAACTCCCTGAATCTCAACTTCCAGAAAATTTTACATGTAAGAAGTTGAATATTTTAAAACTAATTTGACTGGAAAGCAATGGCAGCAATAGTTTCCAGTCAAATTATTTAAAAAAAATTCAACAGAATGTTTATTAAATGTTAAAGAAATAAAATTCTTACAACTGACCGTTCATGACACACTTGGTTATATCATTCATTACACATTTTGATTGTGACGTCAGCCTACATGTGCCGTAATTGGTTATGATGTCATATACTTGACTGACAGTTTGGATTCATTCATTGCTTCTTGATTTTCTAATTCACGATGACCTCAAGTGACCTCATGATTCTCGATGTATTTCCTTTTCTCACAGTTACTTCCCAACTCCCAATAATATCATGTACAATTACCTCATAGCCAGAATAAATGCGTTTATAATTCTCAGTTACTTCGCAATTAATCATGCCTTCCCAGTCCATGAGTACACACAATGTTTCACAATGACACTTTGTTTTGCAATGACTTATCACGTTTCACGATCACCCAACATAAGTCACTGTGACATCACATTTTCACTCAGAAATAAAGAACTTATAATAAACATTGTCAGTATTATTCATTTCACATAGATTTATTTAATCACACAATGCATAGAGACTTTAATTTATAAATCAGTAACTGGTCACTGTTTTGTTATAGTAACTGATCCAGCTGGATCACTGAGCTTCACTTGAAGTAATTAACTCTTTAATGGTCAATTTGGTAAAAAAATTTGAAATATTTTCTTATTAAATGTCCATTTAATGTCCACGAGAATACAATTTTTGAAAATTTATTACTGGAAAGACTGGTTCAATTATCGACCCAGTCATTCCAGTGGTAAATTTTCAAAAATTGTGTCCTCTTGGCCTGTAAATGGGCATTCCACAAGACCGTAGCAGAGGCCGGTTTTAGCCGGTATGATCGTTAAATGGTTAAGACAAAATTCAAAAAGGATTTACTGCTTACTTTATCACTCAGTTTTTGTAATCATTTTGAAAATGTGATTGCTGAAACTAAATTGTTTAACCCTGTATTGGTCCAGCTGACCACAAGATCTGCAGTGGTCGTGAGAAATGGCCATTTACAGGCCATGAGAAGACAAAGAACATTGCCCACTAGAATAGCAGCCTCGATGAACGAGTCCGTCATGAGTTCCAGTGATAATTTTAAAAATTAGTCTTCATGGCTTGCAAATGAACATGGATGAGAAACAAAAACTCAAGTTTTCTTAACCAGTCTTGATGATTAAACCCTTTAACCCGCAAATTTGTTCAAGAAAATTTAAATTTTCCGACGACTAATTTCCATGTGCAGACCAAGGGAAGAGTATTTTTTAAAATTGACCAGTTATCGAGCCAGTCATTCCAGTAGTAAATTTTCAAAAATAGTCTCCTTGACCTGCAAATGGATATTCATCAAGACCACTGCAGAAACCATGAGCGTTTCATTATCTATAAATGAATTTAATCATTTAAGTTGTGAAATTGAATTAGAGATACGCGTCCATTTGCAACTTCACGAGTCAAAACATTATTAATTTGTAATGAATAAAATCCTCATACGTTAAGATATATTTCGTTTCGTTACAGTGTGGTACACAATTTAAGACTCTGGAAGTATACTTATTTAATAATTTTATTTTCAAGTGTTGTGATGTGAATGTTCACCTTTAAAAGATTAATTATGTTGATAATGTGAAGTAAATCATGCATTCCAGACTAAATTGTATCCACATACAATGGAGGAATCCCGTTTATCCATCAATCATATGATGTCATAATCAACTACACGTTGATTATTTTGAAGATAATTGTATTGGAAGACATTGCTGCCTGTTTTCCAGTCCAATTATGTTTTTAATATTCAACAGTATGTTTTATTATCCTCACGTTTTAAAAATGTCGGGGATATTGTAATCGCCTCCGTCTGTCTATCTGTCCATCCGTCCCTCACACTATCTCCTACCAAACCATTGAGTGGAATTAAATAAAATTTGGTATGTCGTTTACCCATATAATTCCGCTTTGCAAGACGATATTTACATTTGGCTCCGCCCCCTGGAGGGCGTGGCAAGGATCAAAAGGTCAAATCAGTTGTAACGCAATGCCTCTGAAATCGTTAGATGGAACTCAACTGAATTTGATATCTGAGTTACTCATATGATTGCGGAGTGCAAGAAGCCATTTACATTTGGCTCCGCCCCCATGGTCAAAAGATCAAATTTTAACCTGCGGAAATTGATTGTAATGCATCTCCTCCGAAACCATTGGACAGAATTCAACAAAATTTGACCCATATCAATGTAGAGTACATGAGCACATTTACATTTGGCCCCACCGCCATGGGTGGGTGAGGGGTGGGGTTCAAAAGGTAAAAAAATTGATTGTAATGCAACTCCTCTGACACTGTTGGATGGAATTCAACCAAATTTAGTATGCCAGTTACCCATATCAATCTGAAGTGGATGAGCACATTTACATTTGGCCCCGCCTATGGGGGATGGGGTCAAAAGGTCATTAAATTGATTGTAATGCAACTCCTGAAATCGTTAGACGGAACTAAACCAAATTTGATATCTGAAATACTTCTGTGATTGTGGAGCAAAGAGGCCATTTAGATTTGGCTCCGCTGCCGCCCCCCCCCCCCCAGGGTGCGGGGGAGGGCTCAAAAGGTCAAATTTTAACCTGTGGAAATTGATTGTAGCGCATCTCTGAAACTATTGGACAGAATTCAACCAACTTTTGTATGTGAGTTACCCATATCACTGTGGAGTGGATGAGCACATTTACATTTGGCCCCACCCCAGGCTGTATGGGATGGGGGTCAAAAGGTCATGAAGTTTATTTTAATGCATCTCTGACACTATTGGATGAAATTTAACCAAACTTGGTATGTGAGTTACCCATATGATTGCAGAGTGCAAAATGGCATTTATATTTGGCTCGGCCTCCGGGGGTAGGTTGTGGCGTGTGTCAAAAGTTCAAAGCGGTGAACATGGGGATTTGCGATGACGCATCATCGATCGATCAATCTAGTTTTGTTTTGGAAACATGCTACTTCTGAGCTGTGCCGTATCTGAGGCGGAGTCCCGCTGGACATATCAATCCAAATGGCAAGCATCGTCTAGTGTGGGCATCATGCTCCAAGAAGAAGATTTAAAGGACAATTCCGGGATGATAGTGTGCTTTTTTTTTACCAATTATCAAATGTTTAATGAAATTGCGCCAGAATAATAACCAGATAGAAATAGCGTAACCTGCTATCGCTAGATAAAGTCGGTAAAATTTATCATTTTATCGCATCTAGTGACATCAGCTCCGCACCCCCGCTACTAGGGATTACTGGAGGCGCGAGGCCTATATATTCACGTACTTCTTTTAAGAGGGTATACGTAAATGATAATAGCGACGGAACTGCTGAAGAAATTCCAATGATTCTGGGACCACCAAATAGGTGCAGCATTTGGGGTTAATATGATATAATGGATGTTAAAATCGGACAAAGGGTTCAAAAGACTGGAATATATCAAGATTAACCATCTAAGATATGATCTTAGAATATTTTATCCTTTTTTTGGTCAAATTCAGCATTAGCTGGTTTTGTCTCACAGGCTGTCTTTGGAAATACTTTGTGTAATGTCATTAAATTGGAGAGTGCTTAAAGCTGAAAGAAATGACAATTTGTCTGACTAATTATAATTTGGCTCATGTGAACATTGCCAGAGATATCATCAAATGAATTACCATCTTTGAATTTGTAGCTACAGGTCGGTATCAGAATTTGTACAATCGGTTCTGTGGTCCGGGCAATATTAGTCATATGTATTCTCAGAATATATATTTACACTTCATGCGACACGCGTTATAACTGTACTGAGTCGGTTGAGTAATTTGACAATACGCACGTGTCAAGTGTGCCACTTCATTTAACCCGTATCGTGTGGTGTAAAATGTGCAATAGCCTACTTACAGAGATAATGCTGGCGTGCATTTTGACAAATCTTGCTGAAACGTGTTGCTGTCGTGCACAGTAATGACTTACAGCAGCATTTTTACCGATAGGATAGAGAAAATGGAATCTGTGAAATATATAGACTTCAATGGTCTAGGTGTTAGCGATGTCCCACTTACCTCGGATAACAGAATTGCTTGAAAAAACTGAATTAGTTAGCTTAATTGGACAATGTCCTAATGATTAAAAATTAGAATATATTAGAGCCCATGCATATGAATATTTACTGTACAGCCTTCGGGCTCGGCAAAGATAGTGTTGGTGCAGGGGTGACGTCACGATCTCGTGAAATGGCCCCACCCGTGAGACCCATCTCGGAATTGTCCTTTAAAGTTGCTCAATATTGTTCTGAGAGCTCAGCTTACAGACTCAGGCTTCTAGTTATTAAAAACGTGTTCTGCCAGTTGATTATTTCTTATAGCCAGTCATTTTATAGAACTTTGAACGTCTCTAAAATGGTGGCGACATGTTACTACGAATGAATGAATGTCCCTATACTGTTGATAGCTGATGCTCCACCACCCCCACCCCACCCCCCCCCCCCCCCCCCCCCCCCATCCCCGGATTATCTTGATGAAGTACAGATCCCCAACCCTACCCTTTGAATATAATAATGTAGGGGTCTTTTAGAATTTCTACCCCTCTCCCCCCCCCCCCCCTCCCTCATATGACTGTGGGTGGTGAAGACATCACTTAGTATTGGTTTAACCCTTCACCAGTCAAAAACTTCTAATGAGGTGGTCTTCAGAAATGTCTATTTACAGACCAAGAAGACTATTTTTTTTAATTTAGTGCTGGAATGACTGGCTCGATAGTCACGCCAATCATTGCAATGGGAAGTTTTTTTAAATAGTCTTGTTCTGCAAATTTACATTTTCTATGAGAAAATTAAAATTTTTTTAACAAATTCGAGGGTTAATATGTCTATTTCAGAGCGTAGAAAGCATTCTATACTTCCCGATACAGCAGCATCACCATGTAGTTCTGTCAGCCCACGATTTCAACGAAGAGCATTCAGGTATGTCAATATTGTCCCTTTCACTGACAAATCCCGGGGAAAGTATATTGTTTACGATATAAAACTAGTTCTGTGGAATGTTTTGAAATTTGAAATTTTGGGTCTCGTCCTTTCACTGACGAATACCCTGTATCTCATTTTCAAGGCAAACCTATAGAAAAACTTTAATATTTTGAAATTAATTTAACTGGAAGGCATTGCTTCCTTATCTTCCAGTCAAATTAATTTCAAAATATTCAACAGAATAAGTTTTATTTCATAAAGAATTTACTTTTTCAGGGATTTGTCGGTGAAAGGGCTAAGGCAGCAATGGCTTCCAGTCAAATTAATTTTCTAATTTTCACCAGTTTTCTTGTACAGTTGCCTCGGGGAATTCATCAGTGAAAGGGTTAATAGTGAATTAATCCGTTATCCTTTGAAATTTCAGTGTCTCAATTTCCAGATAACTAGACATGATAGTTGTTGAATATTTTGAAATGGATTTAACTGGAACGTGTTGCTCCCAATCAACAGAATATTCCTTAGATCATAAAGAATGTGTGGTGTCGGGTCTGGAACCATTGACGACTTAACTCTTTAACCCTCATATCAGCCAAAAACAGCTTCTGTAGTGGTCTTGAGAAATGTCCATTTGCAGACAAAGAGAAGAGTACTTTTGAAAGTTTACCACTGTAATGACTGGCTCGGTTATCGAGCCAGTCATTGCAATGGTAAATTTTCAAAAATACTCTTCTCTTGGTCTGCAAATGGACATTTTTTCTGAGAGAATTGAAATTTTCTTGAACACGTTAAAGGGTTAAATTAATCATGAATTGGGTAAAACTAGAAAATTTACTTTTCAAATTTCTTTGTTGGTCTTGCTGAAATTATTAGTAAATTTATTGTTTTTGCCCCAGTTTTTGTCGCGCTGTAGACGAAGTGATGCGAAGTGTACCCGGCGTCCTGTTATTTGGTGTCCGAGACTGGAAGAATCCAGTTTTACCTATGTCGTCCCGCCCATCTCTAGCTAAGCTCCACCCACGCTTTACCCATATTTGGATCTGTCGATCCCTGCACTCACTCCCTGACTATCAATTTTTAGAAAACTATACAGGTAAGCTGTTGAATATTTTGAGACTAATTTGACTCACTGC
This sequence comes from Chaetoderma sp. LZ-2023a, assembly GCA_034401795.1. Lineage (NCBI taxonomy): Eukaryota > Metazoa > Mollusca > Caudofoveata > Chaetodermatida > Chaetodermatidae > Chaetoderma > Chaetoderma sp. LZ-2023a. Next base: position 33,408,449 of record CM067359.1, read on the forward strand.
AGTTGCTGATAGGCAGCAACAGAGCCTAGTCAAATTAGTTTCAAATTATTCAACACCATGTTTATTTAATATAAAGATACAATTCATACAACAACGCTTAGTCAGTCATCAATTATGCAACCGTGATGAACTTAACTACTTCATTCATGACGTAATTGATTATGATGTCAGCCTATGTGGCACGTAGTTGATTATGACATCATATGATTGACTGAGAAACTATAATCCTCCATTTGGTAGACTGTTAAAGTTTTTCCAAATGCCCTAGTGGCACTACATGCGCGGGTCCAGTCCACGGATATTATATAGAATTGAATGAGTTGTTTGCACTCGACCTGTATCTAGATGTCAGCGCTCTTATACCTCGACATATTTAGGTTAGCGCTTTAATGATGCCGGCCAAAACTGGCCTCTGTTATTGTCTTGTGGAATGTCCATTTACAGGCCAAGAGAATAAAATCTTTGAAAATTTACCACTGGAATGACTGGCTCAATCAATGAGCCAGTCATTCCAGTGATAAATTCTGAAAAATTGTATTCTCTTGGCCTGTAAACAGACATTCAATAGGCAGATATTAAAATTTTTTGGACCAAATTTGACCATTAAAGGGTTAAATTATCAGTTTCTCATGTTTTATCATATTGACTCTCCATCAAAGCGTCAGTAGAATTTTCTCTGACCTATAATCCTATGGTGAAGGATATCTTGTAGTGAATATGTGTCTGTAGTGCTTTGTTAATCCTGACATGTTTTGAAAAACAGTGGAGGAGATATTGCATCTTCTCCATCCAAAAGTATGTCCATCCATCCATCTGTCCATCCAGCTTTGTCCTCCGACCCAGATCTTGATATGTTGGTTAACCATAAGATTGAGGAATACAAAACAATGTTTAAATTAGCGTCTGCCACCTGGGTGATGAAGTGTCATTGTGAGGGGTGAGGGAAGAATGACAATGTTGGCGAAAATCAATCAGATTTGATGTATGACTTACTCATATTTTCATTTCAAGAGTATACTTACCTCCCTAATACTCTTTGATATTGCTAAATATCGGCTTTCACTCAATAAACACTCATAATAAAACCAGTTAGGTGCCCCTACTGGGTAGGGAGTCAGAGGGCAGTCCGGCAGATGCCAGCCCCACCACCGCGCATGCGCAGACTAGGACTTCCTCTTTGTTAATTTATTGGCAGGTCTACACATGTTTTTTGTGCTAGAGCTTTTCTCAAGTGTTTACAAGTCTTTTTGAGTGTTAATAGAAGTTTAGAACCCCTGATTACGATGGCAGACAGGATTACTTTGCCAGAGGAGGGCCCAGGATCTATCCATCAGGCGACTTCTATTATAGTTTAGCGAGTTTTTCCCAGTGTAATGTGTTTCTGGGACTCGCATTTATCGTGATAAGCGCCTAGTATAGTTGTTTTATGTCAACATGGCTCTATAATGCTAATCTCTCTTTGTGTTTATGTCCACAGGTATCGGTCTGGATTTGTATGGGACATCACATCAACAGAGGGTTTGTTTCTCTCCACCGAGGTTCCATTTCCTACTAATACTGTTAGGTTATCTAACCAAAAAGTCTATGTCCAGTGACTCGGAGGCCTCGTAAGAAGGTCTTCTCACTTTGCCCTCTTGATCCAATTCCTTTCCCCTAAGGTGGAGAGAGAGAGAGTTAAGAGGTCATAGTCTTGGTGGAGTGTTCCAGTTCATCAGATTGGATGGTTTGTCTATACAAAGAATCAGGTATTCTAGTTAATGATATGAGGTGATAATAATTATATAAACTAAAATTTGCCACTATTATCATTGTGTATCTGATGTTTGTGTAGCCCGAATATCTATCCTTCATAGTTAGATGTTCTGGATATGAATACAATTCGTCCTTACACCTGCATGTTTGTTTCGGATCGATTTAATTTCTTTCTTGAAATTATGACGTCATAATCAGCCTTGCTCTTTATTAACAATTAAATTTTGCCCAACGCTGGTTTTCTCATATGGATAGTGATCTTTATGATCATTCTTTCGTCTCTTTTATTTTTGGTTTTGAGTTTCTAACCTTAACTAAAATACTCATTGTCCTCGTCTTCTGTCCAGTTTCAGAGACCTGGTTGCCCGTCCTGTGGTCGCTTCTTGAAGGAGAAGTTTATTCCCCTCCTGTGTTTTCAATGTAGCCCCTGTGGGCCATTAATTGTGATGTGTGTAAGCAGTGGAGGGGGGGGGGGTGAGCTAATGAAAGAGTTTTTGTGCTTACAGGCGAAGGACAAGGTCGCGGAGGAGGAGAGGAAGATGAAACGAGAGGTTGTAGGTAAAAAGGGTAAGAGGAAGGCCTCGTCCTCAGTGGACATGGAGGCCTTCCGTAGTGAGATATTGGGAGAGATGAAGAGGACAATCAAGGGTTTGGTTCCAGAGTTGCTCCGTAGCATGATTCCTGGATCAAATCCTTTGTTGTCCTCTTCGTCTGCTTCGGAGCAGATAATCCCTGCCTCTGAATCGAGTTTCCTTAGGCCGTTACCAGTTTTCGACGATTCAGAGGTGGCCCCATTAGAGGGGGCATTCCACGATATTGGCAGCAGGCTTGCCGCGCCGGTGGTCCGTGGACGGTTGTCGCTGGAACCTGCTGGCTGCTTATCAGCCCAGGGGTATCCGCACGCCGCAGGTGCCAGTACCTCCTATGGCACCTTTCCTGGCCAGTCCGGGTTAGCTCTCTTTGCTGACCCGGAGTCTAATCTTTCTGGCCAGGAAGAAGAGGATTATCTGCTGGGTTCCCCTTCTGATGCCGTGGCCATGGATTTTGACGTCTGTGCACCCCTCGCGGGGAATACAGGCGACATGATCCACGGTTCTACTCACGCAGGAGTAGAATTCACGGCTCAGAAGGTGGCCCTGGTTGGATCTGATGGCCAGTTGTTCCGCATACCTCGGCTTGCCGAGAGTATTGCTGGTTCTGGCCGGGGCCGTGGTGTGGCGGTAACTGCCTCACGCTCTACCACGGCGCCTGCTCCTGGACAAGCCAGTCAGATTAACATGCCTGCTCTTTCGGGCCCGCATGCTTTCTCTGGCTTGCCAGGAGTGTCAGCCTATCCAACTTCAAGCTCGACTGCGTTTGCTCAGGAGGAAGACGAAGGCTTTCGCAGTTAGCCACGGAGGAGGAGGATTGGTCAGACGCTTGTCAATGGCTGATAAGCGTCAGGCCAGACCTGCCCGTGGAACAGTCGGCTAACCAGCGAGACCACCGGCCGTGGTTAGCTGGAAAGTCGACTGTTAGCGCCATGCCATCTCTGCCGCTAGCAGAGCATATCGTTGATATGTTCTTGGCGGCGGAGACGTCTATCAAGGCGAATGGATGTCTCGCGAAGGCCCCTCGCGAGGTTCCAAGTCACTGCCGCATCGTACCTGTGGAGTACCAGAGGTACGGTGTGGTACCTAAGCCCAGCGTTGATGACAGCGCGGCTTTAGGGGAAGATACGCGGCCAGGCTCCCGTTCTGACATGGGAGCCCTGTGTTCGAACGCGCTGCGTTCGGCCAATACCGCGTTGCGTGATTCTGAGTAGAGTGGGAGAGCGTCTATTGCGGCGCTTTCTCACGTCTCCCAGCTGTTGCAGGGGGTAGTGACAGCATCCGCATCACGCCAGCCGAGCCCGTTCACGGTCCAGAGAGCCATCCAGGATGGTATCAACCTGGCTCTGGATTGTATGACCCGGGCGGTGACCAGAAGTGTCCGGGCGAGGCGCACGTTTGCGTTGGATAACCTGTGCCCATCCCAGGACCTGTACAATAGGCTTCTGCGTACGCCTATGGCAGGTCCTGGTCTCTTTGGGGGTGAGGGATGCAAGCACCTCCAGGAGACGGTCACTGGTCAACAACCAGAGGGCGCTGCGTGAACAGTTTGAGGTGCTCCGTAGGGAGCACGTTCGCACTGCACCCTCTGCGTACCATCCCCTGCAGGCTCGATGTGGAGGTGGCCATGTCAGAGGCCAGCCACCACCGCAGCACCGGCCTTGGCCGCGTGCGATTCGGCCAGCAGTGAGGGGGCCGCAGGCTCCTCAGGCGCAGCCAGCCAGGCAGCCACCCGCGCACCTCGTGCGCGCGTTGCTGGTCGTGGCGCGCGAGGATCTGGTCGTGGTAATCATGCCTGATGGGCCGCTTACCACGGTGAGAACCACTCCAGTGTTTCTGGCAAAGGAGACAGTGCCACTCTTGCACTCCTTATGTCCACCTCCCTCCCTAGGTGGTCCAGTGGGGGGCTGGTTGGCCCGCCACAAGCAAGAGTGGGAACGGTTGACTCAGGACCGTTTAGTCTTGCGATGGCTTTCAGTCGGGTATCATCCCGATTGGATGACAGGCCCTCCATCGCGACTGTCTCTGGTGCCAATCTGGACTCAAATTCCGAGAGATCCAGATCAAAGGTTGTGTATAGAGGATGAAATAAACTCCCTCATACAAAAAAGGAGCAATTCAGCCGGCACAAAAGTGTCCAGGCTTCTATTCAACCGTGTTCTTAGTGACAAAAAACACCGGAGGGTGGAGGCCAATTCTCAACCTCAAGCCTTTGAATAAGTTCATAGAGACACCCAGTTTCAAGATGGAGACTGTGAAGTCGGTGTTTGCGGGGTTGGAGAGGGGAATGTGGACAGCTTCAATAGATTTGAAGGATGCTTATTTCCACATCCCCATAGCGAGGAGTTTCCGTCGCTTCCTGAGATTTGCATTCCAGGGCAGACAGTGGGAATTCAGGGTGTTACCCGTCGGAATTTGCACGGCTCCTCGGGTTTTCACCAGAGTGGTTCTTGCGATTACAGCATACCTCCGCAGGAGAAGCATGGCAGTCCACACGTACATAGACGACTGGCTGTTAAAAGCACCCAACCAGGACAGTTTATCAGCAAATCTGGAGATGGTTTTGAAAACTCACAGATTTAGGCTGGATAATAAATTTTCAAAAATCAGAGCTGACTCCATCCCAGAAGTTTGTTTACCTGGGAATGTTCTTCGATCTGGAGATAGGATATGTCTATCCTACTCAGGAGAGGGTACAGATACTCATCTCAGTAATACAGTCAGTGTGCAACAGTCGTCATGTCCTGGCACAGGTTTATCTGAGAATGCTGGGATTGATGGTTTCTCTGGAACCAGTCATTCCTTACGCAGGCGGCCGATACAGTTATTTCTCATGACACAATGGACCCAGAGTACAGGTTCACTGGACTCAAGCGTGTCAGTGTTGGAGCCTCTAATTCATCACCTTCACTGGTGGTTGAAGACAGAGAATCTCCTGGCGGGGGTAATGTTAACCCCTCCTCACCCTCAGTTAACGATGTATACAGATGCATCGATGGAGGGGTGGGGAGCATGCCTGGAAGAATCCATGATATCAGGGCTTTGGAATCTGGAACAGTCAAAGGAACATATCAATCTACTGGAATTAAGAGCAGTAGTCCTGGGCCTGGAACATTTCTTACAGAAAGTTCAGGGCAAGATTGTTCTTATTCGATCAGACAACTCAACAGTTGTGACTTACATAAACCGCCAGGGCGGAACGAAGTCGCCCAGTCTCTGTATGATGACATGGAGACTGCTTTGTTGGTGCCTGGATCACCAGATTACCTTGAAAGCAGTTCATATTCCGGGAAGGTTAAATCTGCTAGCAGACTCATTGAGCCGAAGGATGAATGTTTTACCTACGGAATGGCAACTAAATCAATGTGTGGCGGATCGTCTGTTCGACCATTGGGGGAAACCCAACATCGATTTGTTCGCAACGAAGAAGAATGTGAAGATGACGACATATGTCTCCGATTCCAGATCCAAGCGCTTTCGCAACAGATGCGTTAGCTATCAGCTAGGTGGGAATGTATGCATACGCATTCCCTCCAGCAATCCTGATTCCAAAAATTCTTCAGAAAATCAGACAGGAGGAGTGCCAAGTGCTTCTGATCACCCCAAATTGGCCAAGCTGATCATGGTATACGGATCTGCTGGACCTTCTGGTCTGCAATCCGGTTCCTCTGCCTCTGATGGACAATATTATCTTCCAGGGCAAGAACCTTCACAACAATCCGTCAATGTTCCAATTGACTGCGTGGATGTTGTCAAGGAATCTAGAATTAAGGAGGGCTTTTCTGAGCAAGCAGCCATGTTCAGGGGGTCAACCTCCAGAGCATATAATTATAAAATCAACAGATTTGCAGAATGGTGCTCAAAAAGATGTATTAATCCAATGGATTCATCTATTCAGGTAGTAGCTGATTTCCTCTGTCACATGTATGATGCCTATAGCCTCAAGCCTAACTCTATTGCTGGTTATAAATCAGCTTTAATGACAGTTATCCCTTGCTTGGCTAATAGGGGAAGTGATGAAGTAAGTACATTAAATGTATTAATTAAAGACATGGGCAATCTAAGACCAAGGAATCCCCCAGTGCTTCCATCTTGGAGTTTATCTCTAGTGCTTCAGGTACTAGGCGATAAGCTTTTTGAACCACTTAGTTCCATTTCTATGAAAATGTTGACTCTTAAAACTGTATTTTTAATTGCTGCGGCCTCGGCTAGACGTAGGAGTGAAATTCATGCCTTATCAGCCGAGGAAGACCATTTCGTGGTTACAGGGGAAGGCCTTAAGCTTCTACCTAGGATTAATTTCTTGGCTAAGAATCAGTCTGAAATATCCAGGTCAACCTATTTTTTTGGCAGCTTTAACTAGACATGATCCTAATTCTAAAGCATGGTGCCCCATCCGAGCACTGATCCGGTACAAACAACGTACTCAGGAGTGGCGGACGAACCAGTCAGCGTTATAGTTGTCATATATTGAACCCCATGGCAGGGCGTCTAAGGACACCATTTCCAGGTGGATTGTAGAATGTATTCAGTTTTGTCATAAATCCGCCACCGCTAAGCAAGTTGACATGGCCAAGGCTCACAGTGTCCGGGGCGTAGTGACTTCCACTGCCCTATTTGTTGGGGTCCATGTGGATGACATTATGTCAGTTGCTCAGTGGCACTGTGAGTCAAGTTTTACAGACCATTATCTCCGTGACACCTCTAATCCTCTCGCCTTATCGATTTTGAAAAGATAATCAGGTGTACTTTTTTGATGAGGCTTCCTCATTACTTGTATATATCACAATTAATTAATGGGAACAACCACTTTTTGGGACTGCATCAGCCTTCACCACTTGGAAGATGATGTCAGCAGCCAAGTTCAACAAGGTCAGTCTTGTTTATGTGTTGTTCATTGTTAATTGTATTGTCACATGACCCTTTGTTATTAAAATGGTGATGGTATGTGTTTTTATGTGGTTTATCATTGAGAGTATACGAAAATGGAGTTTTTTCATCTCTTGTCCTATAGTACATGGCACTTGTACGTAGAGAGCGTATGGGACATTGAGGTCATTTGAGTCTTCCTCCCAAGGGGGGGGGGGTGAGGCGCATATGACATTCGGTCATCTCTCATCCATCGGTTTGTGTTAGCCGATGTTTTTTCAAATCCTGACTGTGTTTTCACACAGTTTCAGAAGTTTAAGTGCCTTAAACGCAGAAAAGCACATAGGGAAGAGCTGGTCTTTTGACCTCGCCTCCCTCCCGCCAAATTCCCTGTCGAATTCTGGCAATATCAAAGAGTATTAGGGAGGTAAGTATACTCTTGAAGTGAAATAAACGAAATCACGGATTTCTTTTTTCACGAGAGAGTTGATACTTAGGGCTTCAGGCTCTTAGTAGTTGCATGTGTGTCAGCCAATAAATTAGTCAGAGGAAGTGCTAGTCTGCGCATGCGCGGTGGTGGGGCTGGCATCCGCCGGACTGCCCTCTGACTCCCTGCCCAGTAGGGGCACCTTACTGTTTTTATTATGAGTGTTTATTGAGTGAAAGCCGATATTTAGCAATATCAAAGAGTATTAGGGAGGTAAGTATCAACTCTCGTGAAAAAAGAAATCCGTGATTTCGTTTAGATTGCGGATTGTGAGCCAATATTTACATTACGCTCTGGGGGTGGGTGCGGGTTAGTGGTTGGATTTGGTGGTGAGGTTGGACGAGGATTGGGTGGCATGATCATTTGATGTAGGTGGGGAAGAATGGCAAAGTTGGCACAAGCATAGGGATTTGTGATGCCATGCCATAAAGTGTGTATTCTAGTCCGTGTTTGTTTTGAATTGCAGTGTGTTTAATCGCACACCAGAGATGGACAATCTCAGAGAGAAACAAGATGATAACCTCAAAGTGACCGTCCAAGAAGAGGTTACTGAGGATAAAGGCAAAACTGAAGCAAAAGATGAGAAGAAGTTGAAGAAAGATAGTAAATTATCATCGACGTAAGAGAAAATGGATACTTTTCCCATTTAACCCTTAAAACTCGAATTTGTTCAAGAAAATTTCAATTTTTCTCATAGAAAATGTCCATTCTATACAATACCATTTGACCAAGAGAAGGCTATTTTTTCAGATTTGCCAACGGAATGATCATGAATAGTCATTCCCGTGGTAAATTTTCAAAAATAGTCTTCTCTTGGTCTGAAAATGGACATTTCTCAAGACCACTGCAGAAGCCATTTTTGGCTGATTTGAGTAGTAAAGGTTTAATAGTTACGATTTGTCAAGAAACTAAAAATATTTGCTCATTGAATGTTCATTTGCAGACCAAGAGAAGACTATTTTTTAATGACTAGCACTGGAATGACTGGCTCGATTATTGAGATAGTCATTCAGGATAAATTTTCAAAAATAGACATCTTGGCTTGCGGGACATTCGTGAAGAATACTACAGAGGCGGGCTTAGGCTGACTTAGCCATTAAAGGTGTAATAGCCAAGATTGTCAGGAAATTTTTTTTTTTCTTAGGGTAAATATCAATTTGCGGGTTGAGAAGAATTCACTGGACCATGTGTATCCGTTACTGATAAGCCAGTTGCTTATTTCCGTGGTGAATTCTCAACAGTTTTATTCTCTTGTTTTGCTGGTCGCAACGTTTCTCAAGACCAATGCAGTTTTCTTTCTCATCTTGATCCTTAAACATTGAAATTCTAAAGCCACAATTTCAAGCCACGTATACAGGAAAACTGTTGAATAATTTGTTTCAAAATATTCAACGGTATTTTCCTAGCATCAAAGAATTTGTTGTGTTTGGTTTGTAGCAGTCAAAGAGATAATAGGCTAACTAAGATATTCTTATGCGTTGGTAAGAGAGGTCAAAGATTGTCAATTTTAACTGTGTCGCTCCTGCAAGACACCGGACACTAATTTTAATGGACAATAACTCTGAACATGCTAAATATTTTGAAAACAATTTGATTGAAAGTTGTTGGTGGCTTAGCCACCAACAGCTTTCAGTCAAATTGTTTCCAAAATATTCAGCACATCCTGAGTTCATGGGAAATGTCGTCTGCAAAAACTCAGCAGTCGCATATGGTTAACAATGACACATAAATCTGTTTCATCGACGTTCCTAATGAAGTACATTTATGTGTGAATGTTTGTTCAAATTAACTCTTTAGCACTCATATCAGCCAAAACGGCTTCTGCAGTGGTCTTGAGAAATGTCCATTTGCAGACCAAGCGAAGACTATTTTTGAAAAATTACCACGGAATGACTGGCTCGATAATTAAAAACTTTTCAGCAAATTTGAGGGTTAAAGGGTTACGAAACCTTATCTGAACTGTCTGACTGCTGCAAGCCACTTGACAGTAATTTCAATGGATAATAACTCTGAACCTGTGGAATATTTTGAAAACAACTTGACTGAAAGCGTTTTAATCCTTGGAATATGTTGTCTGCAAAGACTTAGCAGTCAGACAGTTAGAGGCCTATATTCGCAACAGAAGGCTTAAAAATAAAAACTTAAAATTGTATAGTTTTAGAGGCTTAAACTGCGTACCTCAATGTAATGAAACGAAATAAATGAACATATATGATAATTTAAATTAATATCTTTTTCATTTTTAAATTTAATAAGGTAGTAGTAGTAGTAGTAGTAGTAGTAGTAGTAGTAGTAGTAGTAGTAGTAGTAGTAGTAGTTGTAGTAGTAGTAGTAGTCGTCTTGGTAACTGAGCCAATCATTGTAGTGGTATATTTTCTAAAAAGTCTTCTCTTGGCCTTCAAATGGAACATTCCTGAAGACCAATGCAGAGGCTGATTTGTTGCCAAATTCGTCATGATAGGGTTAAACAATTTGCTTTCAATTGTAAAACTTCTATCGCTTGGAAATTTTTATCTTACAGAGTTTTTTCACCGAAGAAGACGTTTATGTACGCGTACTATGCGCGACAGGATGACGACAAGAGCCCTGTAAAAGGTAGGAAAGAAAGAAAACATGATGGTAAGACTTAGGCTTGCACGATTAAATCGAAAATCACAATTATTTTTTAAATCGTGAATTTATCTTAATGTGATCAGTCCCGAAAATCTACATTTTGCTCAGCGAATGCATGCCGATTTAATGGCCAACGGGAGACCTTTTATTGCATCATTGGAATACCAGGCATGATGCTCGAGGCAGGCCTTCCAGTGATACCTTTTCAAAAATAGTCTGCTCTTGACCTGTAGATGGACATTTCTAAACACCATTGCAGCTTTTGTTATTGATATGCTTTTGTTGTTATGTCTGAGTAATTAGCTGATTAATCGAGTAATTATAATTATTCTTAAATAATCGATCGTGATCACTTAAAGTAACAATCACACAAGTCTAGTAAGACTGGTGTGCCTCTTGAGTATGAGGACCATACAGTATACAGAAAACATGGTTACCCATACAGAGATGAAGACTATCATTAAGTCCCTCTATAGAACACCTCAATCAGAAGATGCCTACCATCATCTCTCGGGGCCAGAGCAAGTGACCATTTTTCGTCTCAGAACTGGACACAACAGACTAAACCAACACATGTACAGGCGGTTCCACCTTACGACATCGCCCGCTTGTCCTTGTGGAGAAGCAGAACAGACCACAGAACACATACTTCAATGTTGCCGTACGTATCAGCTGCTGAGAGAAGAGATCTGGCCTTTGTCAACCTCCTTTCTTGAAAAGCTGTATGGGCCTGTGGAAGAACTGCAGAAAACCACAGATTTCATCTTGAGAACGGCTCTCCAAGTGTGATACCAGCGATCGAAAAGAAGAAAGAAGAAGAAGAAATATAAGAAATAGTCTGTTGACTATTTTGAACATAATTTGATTGGAAGAAATTGCTGCCTTTAATTATGTTCAAAATATTCACCAGTATGTGTTCAAGTTATTTCTCAACTGCACTGTATTAGGGCTTTGCGGTTTTGGTAAAAATAAAGCCTGCGACGGTGTTGGCCATAAAACCGCTTTTAACCAGATATCTGGTTTATTGGCAGGAAATATTTTCAGTTTTCCTGAAAAAAAATTTGCAATGCCACGAAAATAGACAGTTTTTAGCGATAGACTTGAATCTGTAACTATAGTATCCGATGCAATTTTAGAGGATATAGTGAAATCATTACTTAAATTGCTTTAAAACATTAGATTGTGCGCTTTTAAATTCATCGCGATGTCATTTCGAGTTCTTACGCAATGTCAGTCATATATTAGATTCCTAGACAATTAGCAATTCGTATACCCCCCCACCTCTAGGATAACGAGTAGACAGATACATTGCCAGATTTACTGTGGCTTTCAGCAGCCAATTCAAGCAGTTCACTGAGTGGAAACTACAAATATATGTTTTGGATGACTAACTACAGTTAGAAAATTTGTACAGCATTCGCTAAAAATACTACTCGATAGTTAGTCAATTTACGTCTTGGAAACGACGAGCCGGTGATAAATTCTGAAAGATGGCGGACCGAATTAGACTGTTACACAGACTCCATTTCGGAGACCAGTCAGATGAGAAGCATTATGCAAATGTATACACGTGCACATGTGTAGTAAATCGAATTTATTAATCCAATTAATCAGATACATATAATCAAACTCGGACGTTTAGACTATTTACTAGCATACATTTTCCGCGAAAAAGGAAATCAGATTATTTTGATATAGATCATAAGCGCGATTTGGAAGGACTTAAAACTGTGGAGCTGTAAAAGTTGTTTTCTGGCGCTAATAATGTATATCGACTTGCATCGAGTTTTAATTTTATCATTCAACATACGTTGAGCTAGCTCATGATTTTTCACAAGAAATTACTCTTGATCGCCCGAGTGATTAGACAAATTCGATATCAACTTACATTGGCAGGTTAGATCACTTCCCGGTTTAGAGTCCCGGATGCGCGTTCAGAATTCATAATAGACATAGATATCAGAAACACTATATCGCTTATTATACGCTTTCAAGCGTGTATCATAGAAGTTAATAAAACGCTAGCAGATTACAATTTGTGAACGTACGTAGCAATATGATCTAGCAACATTCTCGTGATATACAAATGAAAAAGTACCCTCTCCTACTATTTATTTAGCAGATTTTATATAACAATTAGCCATATGGATTCAATTTTATGCAATACAGACATACTATTTAAAAAGATATATTGCCAAAACCGGTTTTTCATAAATATACGGTTTTATGGTTATGAGATAATAACACCAGTTTTCGAACCGTCACATCTAGAAAACCATGACAGTTCCAATACCAGTATACCGCACAGCCCTACACTTGCATAGGGGCCAGCCACAAAGATAGACACACACCCCCCCCCCCCAATCTATGTGGACCACTGTATATAGAAATCAGGGCTTGAGATATCAATAAAAAGGGAAAGGCTATGTCTTAAGCCATCAAGGCATACTATGCCTCCTGAGGAAGGGGATAAAGGCAACATTTGGGCTTTCTCATACAATCAGGATCAAGCACCCCGTATTCCCCTTAGACTACAAGCATTACAGTCTGAGTATGTTCAATGTTGCTGTCTACAGTTGGATAACTGTACATTTACTTTGGATACTTTATTTATCAGTCTATGACAGGCACCAAGGCAATAGAGGAGGGCAACTAAGGTAGTTGTTGCATTAACCCTACTCAAATTTATTCAAGAAATTTAAATTTTTCACAGAAAATGTTGATGTGCAGACCAAGAGAAGACTATTTTTGAGAATTTACCACTGGAATGACTGGCTCATTTATTGAGCCAGTCATTCTAGTGATAAATTTTCCAAAAGTAGTCGTCTCTTGGTCTGCAAATCAATATTTCCCAAGACCACTGCAGAAGCCATTTTTGGCTGTTTTGAGTGTTAAAGGGTTAAAAAGATGGCATCAAGGCAGGAGGGATGAGCAACCAAGGCAATGGTTTATTTTCAAGTGGTGGAGGGTAGGATGTCTGCTCCTACTTGTATTTTAAGCATTCTCTTACGCAGTCTAGGGGTCAGTCTTTGTGGCTAGTTATGGATGGTTTAATGAATAGTAACATGCTATAGTTACGACATAAAGTACTTTGTCAGAAATGTCAAAGATTGAACCCTTTAACCCTCAAATTTGTTTTTTAAATTTTCAATTTTACTCATAGAAAATGTCCATTTGCAGATCAAGAGAAGACTATTTTTGAAAATTTACCACTGGAATGGCTGGCTCGATTACCGATCTCTGGGACTGCAAATGGACATTCATTAACAGCAGTGCAATGGCCGTTTTTGGCCAGCATGACCATTAAAGAGTTAAATACAGTGGTGCAATTGTGTTCCTCTGATTGAGTTATTGGACCTTATGATGGCAAAAACATATTCTGTTAATTTTTGTCAAGATTTGTTTGAGATTTGAGGTTTGAAAAATACACAAATTTGTGAATTTTATGATTTCTTTTCAATGACTTATTTCAGACTGAGAGGATTTAAATCAAATCATGAATCTAGATTAATACTATGAACATGGCATCCAAATTTGTATTTTGTTGAGTTTCGTCTATATCTGCCAGAGTTATGCCTGTTTTATTTAAACCCAGATCTTTCTGAAAAGACACCAGAGCAGGATACTGGGAGAGCTTCAAGAGGAGGCAGTGCTCCCGGTGGCCGAGGCAGTGTCGCTAGTCAGAAATCTGACCGCGCCAGCAGTACTATAAGCCAGAAATCGGGCCGTGATAGCGTAACAAAAGGGGTCAGTAATTTGGCTTAATATTTGATTGACTGCATAATGTTTGTCTCGCCTGCGAAGCAGGATCGAGACATAGGTATCACTTTTCCAGCGGCGGCTTCTACTTCGAATAATACTTACCAGATGTACTATTATGAAAATGTCTATTATCTAGTCTAGCTCAAAATAAACAATTAAAACTCCGCACTCTCCTGGTCCTGCCCACACTGTGTCCGGGAATTACCATAGCCGCAGGTACTGAGTCAATTCCCAATCACAGTCAGATTCGTCTATTTTGCTCTCCTTGCTAGTCGTGGTTTTTTAGCTCTCTAAATTTGCAATTTTCAACGGAGTTAGCGCTTTTCTGTTTAATTCATTGCTGGAAGGGTGGAAGAAAAAGGAAAATCATCACAGGGGCAGGTTGTATCAATCTAGAATTTATACATTCGTGCCGTAATGACTGTTTGAAATTTCCATAAATTGGCACATTGTTTTAAAATTGTAGCCATTGTTGGAGTCGCTCCGGTACCGGTTAACTTTTTAATCTTATCCGGGTACTCGGTTCCTTCCAAGATGGATGCGCCCTTAGCCAAGATGGCGGCGCCCATGATTAATGTTTCGCTTTGGCTTGGCGTGTCTATGCACTGTGTTTTATGCCGATTTTTGGCTCTCGCTTCATTGTCGAGGGTGTTTGTAGCGATCGGCGTTTATTTCTTGGCTGTATTAACGTTAGTTAACTTCCAAGTTGTGTTTATTAATTTTCACTCAAATATTTCCTGTCTAAAGGCTTGATTATCATTAATTTAAGAGAAAGTTAATGTTTCTAAGTAATTCTACTTTACAATCAAGTCAATTGTGCATATTGCTCGTCATCGTATGTCATGTGCAGCCTTTTAATTCTTCTCCGTGTTCGCAGAAGGCCAAGAACCAGGACACTTTGTGCCACAAATGCAACAGGTTCATGAAGCGCAAGTTTAAGGGTCATTACTGTGTCGCTTGTGCGAAGTGCAAAGTGGGAAGTCCGTGTGATGTGTGCGCCAAGTGGTCGTCGGAGTTGGTGGCAGAGTTCGATCGTGATCGTCGTGCGCGCTTGAAGAGGATCGCGAGGGACAAGGCGGCCAAGCTGGATCAGGCGTCGGTGAGAGGACTGGAAGATCGTCTGAACGAGCTAATGGATTCAGCATTGGGCGTATGGGCGGCCCAGTTCAAGGCAATGTTTGAGTCTTTGCAATCCACGATCCCGACGATGCAGGCTGGTGCAGGGCAACCTTTCGGTGGTCCGGCTAGTTCTGCGGAGGGACAAGCACCTGTCCCTTCTCCGACCTTGGCTCAAGAGCCGACGGCGGAGGAGGAAGATCTAATGGAAGATTCTGGCATGCCGGATACTTTGTTGACGGCTCAACCGGGTACATCCCAGGGATCTCCCTCGGGGTTTGTATGGGTTTGCCAAGCAGGTGGTGATGTCGACGTTCCGTCGGGAATTTTCCACCCGGATTTCGCTCAACCCTCGTTGTGATTGGAGCCGTGTTTTGCGGTTCCTAGCGGCATCCCGGCGGCGTTAGGTGTGGCTCCTCTCGGAGTGCCGGCATCTACCGTGGTGAAAGCGGCTGTAGTCCCGCCTCCAATGCTGGAGCCGATGGACTGCGGTGAATCCGTGTCCGGCGATTCGTTGGACACTGGTGCCGCTAGTAGTCGGGCTATGGACACGCTTTATGTTGGAAGAAGTACGGGCCATAGCTCTCAGCATGGATCGTCGGTGATCTACTCATCCAAGGGTGAGAAGGAAGATGAGAATGGTAGTCCATTGAGGGACGAGTCCGCTTTCTGCACCAAAGCTGAATGGGTGCAGGTCCTTGGCTGGATGTCCGACCGTCTCGGGTTGGCATCGGATCAAGATCTCAGCGCGATCCGGCGATGGAACGGATATCAGAGCGAGTGGCTAGCACTCTGTCAAGTGGCTCTTCGGCCATGCCGATGCTCCCTTTGGACACACAGACTTCTGACATGTTGGAGGTTGCGGCATATAGTCTGGTTCAGCCAGATTATACATTGCCCAAAGCCCCGAATGAGATAAGGAGTAGGGTCCGTTTTCCGGAGCTGGCCTACCATCAGTATGCCGGGTTCCACGGCTTTCCGCCAGGGAGCGAGAGGCACTGAATAGGCCATTGGCTGGCAAATCAAAGGGGCGTCCTCGTCCCTTAGTTTCCCAGGCCAATAAAGATCTGTTTAATGAGCTAACACTCATTGACGATGCGGCGAGGGCAGCCATGGCTGCGCTCTCGCATGGATGTACCGTCCTGCAGGGTATGCTGACCTGCGTGGCGGAAGGTGGACAAGTGCCAGAGGCTGCTCCCGGAGTTGTCCGGGACACCATGCGCTTGTCCCAGGATTACCTGGCCGGGTGATAACCAGATCATTGGCGGAGCGAAGGAGAATGGTTCTCGACTGTGTAGAACCAGGACCTGAGATGAGGGCTGCGTTATCTTCTGCGTCTTTCATTGGTCCAGGCTTGTTCGGCGGCTCTGCACGGCAAACCGTATCCAAGGTCGCGTCAATGGTCGCTGAGCAGGATGTAGTTGGCAAGTCGTGGAAGTCGACTAAGAGGACACAGCCGCAGCAGTCCTACAAACAGCATCGGCACGAGCAGCAGAGGCAGCGCCAGAGATCGCCCTTCCGTCCTTCTGGCCGTGATGTCCATCGGGCATCTGGATCGCAGGGATGCCGTTCGTCCTCATACAAGTCCTCTAATAAGAGGCTGTATGAGGAGGACAGGAAGGGTGGCAGTTTGGGTCGTGCCGGTTATCATAAGGATAGGCATGGCGGCGGTCCCGGGCCGTCATATTCCAAGAAACCGCGGGGCGGCCGTGTAGGCCGGTCCTGACGGCTTTCTGGCGGAATCAGTTCCGGTGACGTCAGGAACGAAGGGAGTCGAGAATCTTCACCCAAGCGATTTAGCGTCTTATCGTGCAATATCGACCGCCAGCTGTGTGCAGATTCCTATCGTCGGAGGCAGACTTCAACTGTTCTCAAGCCAATGGGAACGGGTCGTGCAAGATTGTTTAGTCTCGGTGGTTAAGAAACGACTATGAACCGGATAGGCTCATCCGTCAATCTTTAGTTCCGTTAACTTCGACTCCATTATGGACTCCCGTTCCAAGGGAATCCGATCGTCTAGATGCCATTTGCTCAGAAATCGAAGCTCTTCAGTGGAAGAACGCAATTCATCTAGTCCGCAATCGGTCCTCCCTAGGCTTCTATTCGATGCTGTTCCTCATTCCGAAACGTACCGGAGGTTGGAGACCAATTCTCAATCTCAAACCGTTGAGCAAATATATTCTTTCTCCAAAATTTCAGATGGAGACTGTAGCAGCGGTGATGACAGGGCTGAGAAAAGGCATGTGGGCAGTGTCGATAGACCTGAAGGATGCATATTTTCATATTCCAATGTCAATTCCTTTTCAGAAATACCTTCGCTTTGCATTCCAAGACAATGTTTGGGAATTCAATGCGCTTCCATTTGGCCTGACCACAGCACCAAGGGTCTTCACCAAAGTAGTTCTCGCCATGACTTCTTATCTTCGCAGGAGAAACATAGATGTTCATACTTACATAGATGACTGGCCGCTGAAGGCGGGGAATCCAGTCACTGCAACAATCTTCAGGTAGTCCTAGCCTTACTAAAGGATCTAGGATGGATTGAGATATCAGAATTGACTCCATCCGAGGAGTTTGTTTATCTGGGAATATTTTTCAACCTCAGGGATGGCGTAGCTTTTCCGGCGGAGAGCAGAGTCAAGAGTTTGATTGCAGTACTGGAGTCAGTTTCTCTAGGAGCCTTTCTCAGGATACTGGGTTTACTAGTGTCTCTGGAGAAAGTGGTTCCTTATGCGGCACTCAGGCGCAGGCCGATTCAGATGTATCTAATGTCATTCTGGTCTCAGAGAACGGATCCGTTATCTCTGAAAATTCCAGTAAAAGTACCATTGATATTCCACCTTCAGTGGTGGGTATCAGAACAGAATCTCCTGCGAGGTGTTCCTCTACAACCTCCTCAACCACAGATGTCCATCTTCACAGATGCATCGACAATGGGTTGGGGAGCGGTATTGGATGATCAGTCAGTGTCAGGGGAATGGGATCAGACCAATGCGCAGAAACATATCAATGTTCTCGAATTATTAGCAGTGACATTAGCACTTCGAAAATTCGAGAGCTTAATCCGAGACAAGATTGTCTTAGTAAGGACGGACAACTCAACAGTGGTGTCTTATTTGAACCGCCAAGGCGGGACGAGATCACCGGAGTTGTGTATGATGATTTGGAACCTTGTGCTCTGGTGCCAAGAGAGGAATGTTGTTCTTCGGGCAGCACACATTCCAGGAAGACTGAACATCTTAGCAGATGCTCTCAGTCGAAGGACGGTTTGTCATCCGACGGAGTGGCAGCTCAACCAATCGGTAGCGGAGGTTCTATTCAAACATTGGGGCAAGCCAAATATGGACCTGTTTGCGATGAAACAGAATGCAAAGATGGTCACATACGTGTCACCGATCCCGGACCCGCTAGCTCTAGCAGTAGACGCACTGGCGATAAGTTGGAAGGGAATGTACGTGTATGCGTATCCTCCAACTTTTCTCATCCCAAAAGTTCTGGCAAAGATAAGAGAGGGTATGTGCCAAGTACTACTGACGCCCCTTATTGGCCAGGCCGATCATGGTTTACGGATCTGCTGGACTTTCTGGTCTGCAATCCGATCCATCTTCCAGACAGAAGAGATCTAATCTCTCAGAACAGGGGTCTGTATTTCCACGACAGACCAGAAATCTTCAAATTGACTGCATGGATGTTATCAAGCAGCGTGCCATTAAGGGTGGCTTTTCTGAGCAAGCAGCGAAGTTTGTTGCTTCAGCCAGAAGAGGGTCAACCACTAAACCATATAATTATAGAATCAACAAATTTGCAGAGTGGTGTAAGGGAAGAGATATTGATCCCGTTTCTGCATCTGTTCAACACGTAGCAGATTTTATCTGTCATTTATACAAAGTTGACAAACTTGTACCTTCAACCCTAGCAGCATATAAGTCTGCATTAGCTTCAGTCATTCCCAGTCTGGCCATTGAAGGAGTGGAGAATGACACTAAATAAAGTTATTAAAGGAATGAGCAATCTGCGACCTAGACAGCCAATTCCTATCCCGGCATGGAATCTATCTCTTGTTCTACAGGTTTTAGGGCATGTTCCCTTTGAACCGATTGGATCTATAGATATTAAACTGTTAACTATTAAATCAGTTTTCTTGGTTGCAGCAGCGTCGGCGAGAAGGAGAAGCGAAATACATACGCTTTCTGCCGAACAAGACCGTTTTGTCGTCACAGGTGAAGGTTTAAGACTACTTCCATGTCTTTGTTTCCTGGCAAAGAATCAGTCACTTAAATATCCAGCACAGCCGATTAATTTGCCAAGTTTAATTAGACATGACCCAAACTCTTCTGCTTGGTGTCCTGTAAGAGGTCTGAAAAGTATAAGAAACGTACTGAGGAGTTGGGAGATGACCCGAAATCTCTGTGGTTATGTCTCAAAGCTCCTCATTTGCATGCCTCGAAAGATACTATTTCTCGTTGGATAGTCGATGTTATTCAGATGTCGCACAAAATCACTACAGGAAAGCAGATTGATCGTGCGAATGCCCATCAGGTCCGAGCACTAGCAGCATCATCGGCCCTTTATAAAGGTGTCTCATTAGAGGAGGTGATGTCTGTAGCACAATGGCATGCCGAGTAGTCAGTCACTGATTTCTACCTTCGCGACATCTCCAGCGCACTTAATCCAGTAGCCGTCGCCATTTTATTGAATCTGAACTAAGCCACATCCGACCACTATTTCGCACACTTCACAAGTTCTACTTGCACAGAACAATGGCCATGCACATGACCCGAGAATGACCGTGGATTGGGCCGAGCTCCTGTAATGAACTAGAAAGACCAACCACTCAAAATGGTGAGTGTTTACATTAATTAAGTGACTAATTTTAAGTTTACTTATAGTCGAAATACCAGACTATCTAAGTAAATAGTCGGGACAAGAACATCTTATTCTTTTGCAGACATTAGACTCATTCCAATTTGAAAATCTAATCGATATACTAATAGGTTTTTTCAAAATTTAGAAGTTGTAGTAGCTTCTTTGCACTCTACTGGACTGCTCTCGCTGAGACTTGGGGCTGACACGGGTCTGGTGGGTGTTTCTCCCCATCTTGACAGCCCTCTGGAATTTGTGCAGACAAATGAGGGGGGAGCGCGGTCGAGACCATGGAAGTTTAGCACTCTATGAGTCAGATGGCAGAACCCAAGCATATGCCAGGGTTCTAGTCTCTTCACAACCTCCTCTGTCGGATGGTAGATGACTGCTGGTTCGAGCCTCACGTCCTCCCACCGGTATTTCTTGGCTGTTGAAATCCGGAGTTTATCATAATAGTACATCTGTTAAGTATTATTCGAAGTAGAATCAAAAAAGCATCCGCTTTTGTTTCTACGAGAATTCGTAATGCTTACCAGATGTACTATGGCCCTGTCTCGACCGCCCCGCTGAGGTGAGGCTGAGCTGCTTTCGCTGTTTGTCAAATATAAGACGTATCACTGTGATTGGGGATTGACTCGGTACCTGCGGCTATGGTAATTCCCGGACATAGTGTGGGCAGGACCAGGAGAGTGCGGAGTTTTAAATGTTTATTTTGAGCTAGACTAAATAATAGACATTATCATAATGGTACATCTGGTAAGTATTTCGAATTTTCGTAGAAACAAAAGCGTATGCTTTTTTGAGACGGCAGCGGCGGCGGCGTAAACTTTTAAGTTAAGTTTATATCTCAGCAATGCCTGATCCAATTGGAACCAAACTTGGGTGGATGGTAATACACATCAAAAGGAAGCAGCCCGCCGATAAAAAGGCCATGAGGTCAAGGTTACAGGGGTCAACGGTTACAGTATAATCTTTGTTAATATTTTACGTTACTTTTTTGCCTTAAACAAAAGTTATTGCCTTATATCTCAGCAATGCCTGATCCAATTGGAACCAAACTTGGGTACATGGTGATACAGCAAAAGGAAGCAGCATGCTGATGCAGACATCATGCGGTCAAGGTTATGGGGTCAAAGGTCATGGTATAATATTTGTTAAGTTTTTGCATTAAACAAAAGTTATTGCTTTATATCTCAGCAATGCCTGATCCAATTGGAACCAAACTTGAGTACATGGTGACATACATTGAATGGAAGCAGCCCACTGATAATGCGGTCATGACGTCAATGTTATGGGGTCAAAGGTCACAGTATAATCTTTGTTAATATTTTACGTTAAGTTTTTGCGTTAAACAAAAGATATTGTCTTATATCTCAGCAATGCCTGATGCAATTGTAACTAAACTTGGATACATGGAGATATACATCAAAAGGAAGCAGCACGCTGATGCAGGCATCCTATGTTCATGGTCATGGGGTCAAAGGTCACGTTATAATCTTTGTTAATATTTTACTTTACGTTTTTGCGTTAAACAAAGGTTATTGTCTTATATCTCAACAATGCCTTATCCAATTGGAACCAAACTTGGGTACATGGAGAAATACATCGAAAGGAAGCAGCATGCTGATGCAGGCATCACGAGGTCAGGTTTATGGTGTCAAAGTTCATGGTATAATCTTTGTTAATATTTTATGTTAGGTCTTTGCGTTAAATAAAAGTTATTGCCTTATATCTCAACAATGCTTTATCCAATTGGAACCAAACTTGGGTACATGGTGATTTACATTTAGCGGAAGCAGCATGCTGATTCAGACATCATGAGGTCAAGGTTATGGGGGGTCAACGGTCATGGTATAATCTTTGTTAATATTTTATGTTAAGTTTTTGCATTAAACAAAGGTTATTGCCTTATATCTCGACAATGCCTTATCCAATTGGAACCAAACTTGGGTACATGGCGATTTACATTTAACGGAGGCAGCCCATCGATAAAGCGGTCATGGTTATGGGGGTCAAAGGTCACAGTATAATCTTTGTTAATATTTTGCGTTACGTTTTTGCGTTAATCGAAGGTTATTGCCTTATATCCCAACAATGCCTGATCCAATTGGAACCAAACTTGGGTATATGGTGATATACAACGAAAGGAAGCAGCACGCTGATGCAGGCATCACGTGACCTTGATACAGAACTCTGTTATTTCAACATTAAGTTTTTGTGTTTGACAAAACTTCTCAGCTTATATTTCATGATTGATTAAGCCTATTGCAACTAAACTTGGCTATAAGGTTGCTTATGCTGTTAGAAAAGAATCATGATGATACTGAGGTCACATGGTCGAGGTCACTGTGATCGTGATACAAAGCTCTGCTTTTTTATTGTTAAGTTTTTGCGTTTAGCAAAACCTCTTGGCTTATCTTTCTGGATTGGTTAACCTTATTGGAACTAAACATGGATAACTTGTTACCTATAATGTTAGGAAGCAGCATGCTGACACTGAAGTCACAACGTCGACGGTCAAGGTCATTCTGACTTCTACAAAACCTTGTTACTTTTCAATGTTAAGTCTAGGCTTAGCAAATCTTATCATATTATATTTCTTGATTGCTTAACCCAAATGGAACACAACTTGAGTACATGGTTGCTTATGCCAAGAGGATACAGGATGGTGACATGGATGTCCCAAGACACAGGTCAAGGCCATTCTAATATTGCTAGTTGAACTCTGCTTTTTCAACCTTTAGTTTTTCCATTCAGCAAATCATTTACATTTCAGGATTGGTTAATCTTAATGGAACTAAACTTGAATATATGGTAGCCTATGATGTTCGGAAGCGGCATGATAACACAGAGTCACAAGGTCAAAGGTCAATGCCACTGACAAACAAGAGACAGGCGAGACATTTAATTCCACGGAATTCTTGTTATACACAGATGCCCTTTATTAGAAAGATGGAATGTATGGGTGCAATGGATTTGCAATGTAATAAAGTTAGCCTTTATATCAAGGTAGCTTGTAGAGCAGGTTTGACTGTACTACATGTAGCAACTATTCCTGAGAATCAAAGGTTCCATTTCTAACTTTGCTCTGCCAACTTTGTCTGCGCGTTTGAATGATTTTAACTCCTTGAAAGATAAATTCCCAGTATCTCTAGTTCAAGCTAATTATCCAATCAGGTAAGTTGCTGCATATTTTAAAACTAATTTAACCAGGAAATAAGCAGCAACAGCTCCCAGTCAAATTAGTTTCAGATTATTCAACAGACTGTTTGTAGGATATAAACAACAACAGCTCCCAGTCAAATTAGTTTCGAATTATTTAAGTTATTCAAGAGAATGTTTGTTAAATTTGTGTGTTTGTGTGTGTGTGTGAGTGAGTGCATGCGTGAATGCATACATGCGTACGTGTGTGTTTGCGTCCATGCATGTGTGAGCATTATCATGTGTAATTCCTCGGTCATGTCGGTGCACCAGTGTTCATTTTGTAAGTGTATATATGTTTGATACTAATGAGTTAACCGCATGTGAATACTGTTTTTTATGAACACCTTAATGGTCAAGATTGGTCACGAAAATCTAAATGTTTGCTTGGTGAATGTCTATTTGTAAGCGAAGATAAGGCTATTTTAAAAAATGTTACCACCCAAACGACTGGCTCAGTTATCCAGCCGTTTATTCCAGTGGTCAAATTTCAAAAATGGTCTTTTCAAGACCACTGCTGATGCCATTTTTTTGTCAGCTTGTTTGTTAAGCGGTTAATACCAGACTGACATGCATCAAACGCACTTGATTAACCCGTTAGTGGCTAAATTTGATCAAGAAAATTTAAATAGTTGCTTATTGAATATCATTTTGCAGGCTAAGAGAAGACTATTTTTGAAAATTTACCACTGCAACCGAGCCAGTCATTCCAATTGTAAATTTTCAAAAAAGTCTTCCTGGCTTGTGAATGGACATTGCTCAAGAGCTCTTTGGTATGAGTGTTAAACTATTTTGAGTTTATAACCGTATTCTGCATTCTGTTGTTTTGTGTCGTCCTAGGCAGCAACAACAGATCATATCAATCAGTATGACTCGGGTATCGGGCGTGAGTTTTCTGAGCAATCAGGATTCATGGAACAGGAAGGTAATCTTGAGAAAGCCATAAATTTGAATCCAGTAGCTATATAAACCTTTTGTCTTACCTATGTAGCAGAATTGGAGATCTATAGATCAGTGATTCGGTAATCCATTTTGGTGAAATACCATAAAATTATCTGTTTGATTTGTTTTGTAGTGTTCCTTTAATATTCTTATTTAACAATCACTCCTCTGTTGTCAAAGAAATGCTGCCCAATAAAGCCACAATTTGGGTATAATTTAGTATATACAATAAATATTGGTTATATTGATAAACAGCAACTTAACTGGACAAAGCGGCTGAAACTGACCTCTGTAGTAGTCTTGAGAAATGTCCATTTGCACACCAAGATAAGTATTTTTTGAAAATTTACCACTGAAATGATTGGCTCGATAGCCAAGCCAGTAATGCCAGTGGTAAATTTTCAAAAATATTCTTTCGATCTGCAAATGGACATTTACTAAGAGAAAAACTTCAACTTTCTTGAAAAATTTTGCCTATTAACCCTTTCAGACTCATATCGGCCAGCTTCTGCAATGGTCATGAGAAATGTCCATTTGCAGGCCAAGAGAAGCCTATTTTTGAATAACCTAGCCAGTCATTCCAGTGGTAAATTTTCAAAAATAGTCTCCTTGGTCTGCAAATGGACATTTTCTATGGGAATTTGAGGGTTAAAGGGTTAAATTCAGTGAAATCAAAATCTTAAAATTTCGCTCAAAATAATAGTTACAAAACTCAGTTAATGATTTTGATTGGGAATGAGTTTGGGATGTTCTATGATTCTGTTACAGGTGGTGGGGCTGACCATCATCCACTCTCGCCTGTGAAGTCTGAAATAGACATGGACTCTGCTCATGAGTCGCAAGCCGGTAGGTACACACAGCTAAAGCATGTCAAGCTAAACTATGAACCGACTTAATAAATTTCATTTGGAGTAGTCCAACTAGGGCTTCATAGACTTTCTGCCGAATGAAATTATATACTTTTCCCAGGCATTTTCCAGTCCTAGCAGTTTCCATACTTATTTCACGATGTCTCTTATCAATGTCTACTTCTAAAATATAGAAAAATGTTAAAATTACTAGTCGAGATTGGGAATCTAGATTTTCAGTTGGCCTGTGAATCTTTAAAAAAAAATTCACATTTCAAAGCTGCCTGAGTTTCAACTGTAGCATGTTGGACTTGTTATTGATTTAATATAGCACTTAGTAGTAGTAGTAGTAGTAGTAGTAGTAGTAGTAGTAGTAGTAGTAGTAGTAGTAGTAGTAGTGGTCATGGTAGTTGGTAGTAGTAGTGGTAGTAGTAGTAGTGGTCATGGTCATGGTAGTAGTAGTGGTCATGATAGTGGTGGTAGCAGTAGCATCAGTGGTAGCAGCAGCATTTTGAATATGCGAGGACACGGTCAAACTAGCTGTTGTTGTACATTTTAGATTCTGAGGGTTGGCGTGAATTTCTTGACCATACAGCTGAGGCGACGGCAGAGCGGAAAAAGCACTATTATACACTAGGAGATATAGTGCAGATGAAACTCGGCTCTAAAGACAAGCCGATCGTGCCACCAGTAACATATCTCGGTGATCAATCAATGTATCCTGTTGATACAGGAACACGCTTATTGAAAAAAGTTCAGGTATGTCTTGCAATGATTATCAAGGGTACTTTTGAGGGAATATCCTCCCAATATACAGCTTGGGACCCCAAAAGTAGTGGCAGTGTGTCCCATGGGACCCCAAAAGTAGTGGCAGTGTAACCCATGGGACCCCAAAAGTAGTGGCAGTGGGTCCCATTGGACCCATGAAAATCCTGTATGATTCCTAAATACTACTTAATTTTAAGGTTTTTTATTTACACAAAAAAAACCCAAAATCTAGCATGGAATACATAGGCCTTACAGTTGGAAGTCTATGGTACCCTGTAATTTTATCATGGATGAGAAAAACTGTGTGGTATCCCAATATCGCAGTTTGGGAACTACCTATTTTAGCTGGAAGCCCCAAGATTTCAGGGCATTGGGTCCTTGTGAGCCGCAAAATTTAGATGGCAATCTTCTGTATGGTTCTAACTCTTATGTGATTTAAAATATGCTTAGTAATTTTTAAAATCTATGACTAGTTTTTGTAGCCATGACTAGGGAATGAATGGATGAATCCACTTAGCTATGTACCACCCACCTCTAATTAAGCTCCGACCACGCTTTACCTGTCAGGGACAGATCTACCCACTAGCCAATTAGTCAAATGCTAGTAAAACTGAAATCTGGCTCTTGAAAAGCAGAATTGGCTAATTCATTGGCTAATGACAAATGTCCATTTGCAGACCAAGAGAAGACTGTTTTTTGAAAATTTACCACTGGAATGACTGGATCGATAACCGAGTCAGTCATTCCAGTGATAAAGTTTCAAAAAATAGTCTTCTCTTGGTCTGCAAATGGACATTTCTAATGAG
Organism: Chaetoderma sp. LZ-2023a; assembly: GCA_034401795.1. Classification (NCBI taxonomy): domain Eukaryota; kingdom Metazoa; phylum Mollusca; class Caudofoveata; order Chaetodermatida; family Chaetodermatidae; genus Chaetoderma; species Chaetoderma sp. LZ-2023a. Next base: position 33,435,066 of record CM067359.1, read on the forward strand.
AAAATTTAATTTAATAACAAATTCCAGGGTTAAAGGGTTAAAATTAAATTAATTTTCTCGACTGTCTGAATTCTGACTCATTCCAGCGCTACAATTACAAGGCATAAATTCCTGTTTATATTGTTGAATATTTTGAAATTAATATAACTGAAAGCTGTTGCTGCCTAAGGCAGCAACAGCTTTCAGTCATATTAGTCTCAAAATATACAACACCTTTCTTATATTAAGACCCTATTGTATCTGGACTGTAAAATTGAGAGTATTAACTAATGATGACTTCATAAGTGACATTGAAGTAAAGATATGGCTAAAATATTTAATAGTTGGCTTAGAAAAATGGTATTTGGCTAATCTATTGGCTCAAACATTACAAAAGCCAGATCTGCCCCTGCCTGTGTTGTAATCGATCGAACTGTGAATCCCTGAACTTCAATTTCCAGAACACTATACCGGTAAGCTGTTGAATACTTTGAAACTAATTGGATTGGGTGCTGTTGCTGCCAGATGGCCAGTCAAATTAGTTTCAAAATATTAAACGAAATAGTTATTAAGTAGGCAAGACATACAATTCGTATACATGACAGACTTAAAAGGTCATGACGGACTTAGATATGCCATTCATTATGCATTTTGATTGTGACATCTGTCTACATGTGACGTAACTGATTATGATGTCATATACTTGAGTGACAGATTTGATGCATTAATTTAGTGTAAGTTTGGTTTGTGATATAACCAAAATGTTGGTCTGTAAGAAGAAAGCACGATTCAATACACATAAAGTTTGTAATTTGATTAAAAATTTTGATCTATTTGTGTTAGTGAATAAAGAAAAAGACGTACAGTACAGATCTTAGTTAGCTTTACTGTTTGACGAAGCAAAAACGAAACAAAAATGCGTCTTTTTCGCGTCAAAACCTTGTAGCGTTTCCAGGCATGGCCAAACACCAAACGCATTTTATTTATTTTATAGGCGCGTCTAATGGAAAGTCTACCCCGTCCTACAATATGTTAAACGTATCATGAAATATTTTAAACACGTCACGGAAAAAGTCAAACGCGCAATCAAATGTATTCAGTAACGCTACAAAGATTCTTACTACGCGTCATTAAACATAAAGTGGAATCGGTCTATAGTCTGTCAAGGACCCGTACATGTAAATTTAAATTGCAATTGGAGCCGTATATGTGTTAAGTACATGTATCGCCTTTAGCTTATTTTGTGGCTGTGAATGATAATTGTCGAAATGTCATCATCGTAATCGTCAATCGTAATTTTGTATAATTGACATGTGTGAACTCCGCACCTCGGTATTCTTTACTGTGTATGAAGCTAGTGTGATGACTGTGGGTATATTTTAATAAATTTTCAATCAACAATTTCTTTTGAACTCTGGATGAATAAAGCAAGATATTTTCTGAAATGGGTTTATTACAATATAGTCTAATTTGAGCCGACGTAATAGGCATAACTTTTTAGAACAATATATGCACCAGTTGCGGCTAGTGTTATGCCAAATTTGTCTTATAACGGAAAGGGAAGCGATTTACAAAATCTGCATACCTGACATTCGGTTGTTTACGATTTCGCTATTTCATACATAATATGTAACCGAGGCATGCACATGCGTACATAGTTGTTTTACCCGTGCCTGGGGGTGCATTCAGGACCGCGAAAAACGTTTTCCGTTATTAACTGAACACTGTACCGCGTAGAACGCGAACATTTGCCTTCCTGAACTCACTCCAGGAGTATCCGAGTACGTAACGTTATTACCCGTTTTCGGCAACGGGTATCACCGTCTGATTGGTTGAGAATACACGCATATTTAATGAGATTTAGCAAAGATGGCGTCAACTGTTTAGAAAATAACATATTTTTGTGTGTGCAATTCATCAATCTACGCACATTTGGGACAGCGTCCTATATTCGAGGGCGGCCTTTAGTCGAGAAATCACAGTAGATATACCAATAACATACCAAGAGTTAGTAGTTAGTCACTGTTATAAAAATTGTACATTTTAGCAATTGACCCTTTAACACTCTAGCTGGTGAAAACATGTTCTGTGGTGGCCTTGAGGAGTATCCATATGCAGAACAAGAATTATTTTTTTACCGTGACTCAGTGAGTGGTCAAAACTGGCCTCTGAAATCAAATTGTCTTGAGAAATGACCATTTGCAGGCCAAGAGAAGACTATTTTAAGATTTTACCACTGGAATAACTGGCTTGATAACCAAGCTAGTCATTACAGTTCTAAATGTTAAAAATTTGCCTTGGCTTGCAAATGGGCATTTATTAACCCTTTAATGGTCAAATCAGCCATAACCAGCCTCTGCAGTGTTCCTGAGAAATGCCCTTTTGCTGACTAAGAGAATACTATTTTTGAAAATTTATCACTGGAATGACTGGCTCCCAGAATACTCTTGATCAGCAAATTGACATTTTATGAGACAATTGGGATTTTCTTGACCAAATTTACCCATTAAAGGGTTCAGCAGAAATTTACATTTTCTTGACAAATATTGGACAGTAAAGGGTTGTAAAGCTGGAGCTTTACTTACCTTTAACTACCTTGTTCCGCTGTTTACAATGGGGAAAAATTCTCAATCCTTGTTCCACTGAAGATCAAAGAAATGATGAAAACACCATACATACAACCTTTACCTACATACAGTAAATAAGTTAAACCAGGTCATTTTGGATTTGATTAAATTTTTTATTCATTCACTTAAAAGTTTAATGTCATTGTTATTGAATGCTGCCATATTGATATAATGCAGAGTTTGCTCAAACAATCACAAACACAGACAGTAGCGCAAACCACCACTGATTACCAGCATGAGCAATATTATATAAGACCAAGATTCAGTTTACTTTACTGTTGATTTTGAGATTTGTATTGTTTTCGATGATCAATAACAATACAAGTCCAGTCTCTAAAACAACAGTAAGCTATCTTGGTCCTATATAATATTGCCCATGCTGGTGATCAGCGGTGTTTTATGGTTATGCTACTGTCTGTGTTGATGAATGATGTTGCTGGTCACATGTCATATATTACTGATAGCGTAGTGGTCTTTCAAATTTGTGTCCTACTGTTCCAGATTTTGTACGTTTATTTTTGCAACATTTGTTTGTGGTCTGGCTATGTTTCAACAGTAGCTGAAATAGAAAGTGAAACAAATATGATTACACCTGGAGTTATAAGCATTACATAATGGACCTTTCCATTTTATCCATCAATCATGATGTCATAATCAACTACATGATGCATAAGGATGACAACATATTTCACTTCAAGAGTATACTTACCTCCCTAATACTTTTGATATTGCTAAATATTGGCTTTCACTCAATAAACACTCAGATTTAAAACAGTTAGGTGCCCCTACTGGGCAGGGAGTCAGAGCGTAGTCTGGCGGATGCCAGCCCCACCACCGCGCATGCGCAGACTAGCACTACCTCTTTGCTAGATTATTGGCAAAGAGAACACACATGTCTTTTTGAGTCATAAGCTTTTTTGCTCTTAAACTGTTATTTGGTGTATCTTTTGGTGTGATAGTGTCTGATTTGTATGGCAGGAGGAAACACTTCGCCACAGGAGGACTTAGGACCTTTAAATCAGGTGACTTCTAGTAAAATTAGCGAGTTTTCTTCCCGGTGTATTGTGTTTCCGGGACTCGCGTTTACCGTGATAAGCGCCTTAGTTAGTTGGTTTATGTCAACTCGGTGCTACCTAGGACTAATTTCTCTTTCTGTTTATGTCCACAGGTCTGTATGACGCTAGGTGGTGACATCACAGTAGCAGAGAGTTAGTTTTCTCTCCACCATGGTTCCATTTCCTACTAACTCTGTTAGGTTATCTAACCAAATGAAAAATATGTCCAGTGAGTTGGAGGCCTAGTATAAAGGTCTTCTCACTTTGCCCTCTTGATCCAATTCCTTCCCCATGAGGTGGAGAGAGTTAAGAGGCGTGCAGATGGTGGAGTTCTCCGGTTCGTCACGTTGGATGGTTTGTCTATACAAAGTGTCAGGTATCTAGTTATTGATAATGTGGTGATGTTAATTATTGTAAACAAACAAAGGGAGATAATTAACATTTTTGCCAGAAAAGAGTTATCTATATGTATCTGATGGTTGTGTAGTCGACTTATCCATTCAGCATACAATTCGTCCTTGCACTTGGATGTTTTGTTGGGATCGAATTTTTCCTGTCACGGGATTAATGACGTCATAATCAGCCTGGCTATGTGTTTATCAGCTATTCAAGCGCTATGCTGATTTCTGATGTATATTGATCTTTATGATCGTTTTCCTTCTCTTTGAGTTGGATTGAGTTTCTAAGCTTAACTAGTTGCTCATACTCCTTGTCCTTTGCCCTGTTTCAGGGACCGGGTTGCGCGTCCTGTGGTCGTTTTATTCATGTAAAGTTCTGGCCGCATCTGTGCTCTCAATGTAGCCCTTGTGGTCCATTGGTTAATTGTGACATATGTAAGCACTGGGGGGGCGAGTTAATGTCCGAATTCTTGTGCTGCTTACAGGCGACGGACAAGGTGGTAGAGGAGGAGAAGAAGAAGAAGCGGAAACGAGAGGTTGTAAGTAGGAAGGGTAAGGGGAAGGTCTCGTCCGCGGTGGATATGGAGGCCTTCCGGACCGAGATGTTGGGAGAGATGAAGAGGACAATAAAGGATTTGGTTCCAGGGTTGCTTCGTGGCATGCTTCCTGGACCAAATCCTTTACTGTCCTCATCATCGGCTTCGGAGCAGGTAATCCCCGCCTCTGGATCGATTTTCCTTAGTCCGCTTCCGTTGTTCGACGATTCAGAGGTGGCCCCATTAGAGGGGGGCGTTCCACGGCCCTGGCAGCAGGCTTATTGCCGCGCCGATAGGGGACCGTGGACGGTTGTCGCTGGAACCCGCGGGCTGCTTATCAGTCCAGGGGTATCCGCACGCCGCGGTGGCCAGTACCTCCTATGGCACCGTTCCTGGTCAGCCCGGGTTAGCTCTCTTTGCTGACCCGGGGTCTAATCTTTCTGACCATGGTAATGAGGATTACCTGCTAGGGTCGCCGTCTGACGACGTGGACATGGATGAAGACGTTTGTGCACCCCTCGCGGGGAATACAGGCGCCTTATTCCACGGTTTTACTCACCCTGGAGTAAAGTCCGCGGCTCAGGTGGTGGCCCAGGGCGCTGCTGATGGCCAGCGGTACCGCATACCTCGGCTTGCCGAGGGTGTTGCTGGTGCTGGCCGGGCCCGTGGTGAGACTATATATACCCCGCGCTCTGCCACGGTGCCTGCTCCTGGTCAAACCAGTGATATTCTCATGCCGGTGCTGTCAGGCCCGCGTGTTTTCCCTGGCTTGCCAGGTGTATCAGCATACCCGCCATCAAGCTCTACTGCTTGCGCTCAGGAGGAAGACGAAGGACCCCGTCTTGTAGAGCGCTCGCAGTTAGCCACGGAGGAGGATTGGTATGACGCTTGCCAGTGGTTGATGAGCGTTAGGCCTGATCTGCCCGTGGAGCAGTCGGCTAGCCAGCGTGTTCACACGCCGTGGTTAGCTGGGAAACCGACTGCTAACGCTATGCCTTCTCTGCCGCTGGCGGAGCATGTCGTTGACATGTTCAAGGCGGCGGAGTCGTCCATTAAGTCGAGTGGACGTCTCGCGAAGGCCCCTCGCGAGGTGGCCAGGCGTTGTCGCATCGTGCCCCTGGATTACCAGCGGTACGGTGTGGTACCCAAGCCCAGCGTGGATGACCGCGCGGCTTTGGGTGAGGATGCGCGGCCAGGCTCCCGTTCTGACACGGGTGTCTTGTGCGCGGACGCGTTGCGTTCGGCGAATACCGCGTTGCGTGATGCGGAGGAGAGTGGGAGGGCTTCGATTGCCGCTCTGTCCCACGTCTCCCAGCTGTTACAGGGGGTAGTAACGGCATCCGCATCGCGCCAGCCAAGTCCGGTCACTGTCCAGCGAACCATCCAGGATGGTATTAACCTGGCGCTGGACTGTATGACTCGGGCGGTGACCAGGAGTGTCAGGGCAAGACGCACGTTTGCCCTGGACAATCTGTGCCCGTCTCAGGACCTGTACAATAGGCTACTGCGTACGCCTATGACGGGCCCTGGTCTTTTTGGAGGTGAGGGATGTCGCCACCTCCAAGAGACGGTCACCCTGGTGAATAACCAGAGGGCGCTGCGCGAGCAGTTTGATGTGCTGCGTCGTGCTAACGCTCGTGCCGCGGCCCCGGCGTATCGTCCCCTGCAGGCTCGAGGTGGTGCTGGCCAGGTCAGTGGCCAGCCACCGTCGCAGCGTCGGCCTCGGCCGCGTGCGATTCGGCCAGCAGCGAGGGGGGCGCAGGTTCCTCAGGCGCCGTCAGCCAGGCAGCCGCCCGCGCACCGAGGTGCGCGCGGGGCGGGGCGGGGCGCGCGAGGATCTGGGCGTGGTTATCGTTCCTGACAGTACGCTTACCGCGGTAAGAACCACGCCGGTGTGTATGGCGACGGAGACAGTGCCGCTCTTGCATGCCTCGTGTCCACCGCGGTCCCTAGGTGGGCCGGTGGGAGGCCGGCTAGCCGGCCACATGCAAGAGTGGGAACGGTTAACTCAGGACCGTTTAGTCTTGCGATGGCTTTCCGTCGGGTATCATCCAGAGTGGGTGACAGGCCCGCCGTCGCGACTGTCTCTGGTGCCAGTCTGGACTCCCATTCCGAGGGATCCAGAGCAAAGGTTGTGTATCGAGGAGGAGATAAATTCCCTCATACAAAAGGGAGCTATTCAGCCGGCACAAAGGTGTCCGGGCTTCTATTCAACCCTGTTCTTAGTAACAAAACGCACCGGAGGGTGGAGACCGATTCTCAACCTCAAGCCATTGAACAAGTTCATCGAGACGCCCAGTTTCAAGATGGAAACGGTGCGCTCGGTGTTGGCGGGGTTGGAGAGGGGGATGTGGACGGCGTCGATAGATTTGAAGGACGCTTATTTCCACATCCCCATCCACGGGAGTTTCTGTCGCTTCCTGAGATTTGCATTCCAGGGCAGACAGTGGGAATTCAGGGTGTTGCCCTTCGGAATTTCCACGGCTCCTCGGGTTTTCACCCGTGTGGTTCTTGCGATCACAGCATACCTCCGCAGGAGAAGCATAGCAGTCCACACGTACATAGACGACTGGCTGTTGAAAACGCACACCCGGGAAAGTTTGTCCGCCAATCTGGAGATTGTTTTGAAAATTCTCACAGACTTGGGCTGGATGATCAATTTCCCAAAATCAGAGCTGACTCCATCCCAGAAGTTTGTTTACCTGGGGATGTTCTTCGATCTAGAGACAGGATATGTTTATCCTACTCAGGAGAGAGTTCAAAAACTCATCTCGTTGATTCAGTCAGTGTGCGACAGTCGTCATGTCCTGGCACGGGTTTACTTGAGAATGCTGGGGTTGATGGTTTCGTTGGAACCAGTCATTCCTCAGGCCGCCTTACGCAGGCGGCCGATCCAGTTGTTTCTCATGACACAATGGACCCAGAGTACAGGTTCGCTGGACTCGAATGTGTCAGTGTTGGTGCCTCTGATTCACCACCTGCAATGGTGGTTGAATACAGAGAATCTCTTGCCGGGGGTTTTGCTAACCCCTCCCCACCCTCAGGTGACTGTGTATACAGATGCATCGATGGAGGGCTTGGGAGCTTGCCTGGAAGAATCCACGATATCAGGGCTTTGGAATCTGGAACAGTCAAAGGAACATATAAATCTACTGGAGCTAAGAGCAGTAGTCCTGGGCCTGGAACATTTCTTACAGAAAGTTCAGGGCAAGATTGTTCTTATTCGTTCAGACAACTCAACAGTTGTGACTTACATAAACCGCCAGGGCGGAACGAAGTCGCCCAGTCTCTGTATGATGACATGGAAACTGCTTTGTTGGTGTCTGGATCACCAGATTACCTTGAAAGCAGTTCATATTCCGGGAAGGTTAAACCTGCTAGCAGACTCATTGAGCCGAAGGATGAGTGTTTTACCCACGGAATGGCAACTAAATCAATGTGTGGCGGATCGTCTGTTCGACCATTGGGGGAAACCCAACATCGATTTGTTCGCAACGAAGAAGAATGCGAAGATGACGACGTACGTCTCTCCGATTCCGGATCCAAGCGCTTTCGCAACAGATGCGTTAGCTATCAGCTGGGGGAGAATGTATGCATACGCATTCCCTCCAGCAATCCTGATTCCAAAAATTCTTCAGAAAATCAGACAAGAGGAATGCCAAGTGCTTCTGATCGCCCCGGATTGGCCAAGCCGATCATGGTATACGGATCTGCTGGACCTTCTGGTCTGCAATCCGGTTCCTCTGCCTCTGATGGACGATATTATCTTCAAGGGCAAGGCCCTTCACAACAATCCGTCAATGTTCAGATTGACTGCGTGGATGTTGTCAAGGAATCTAGAATTAAGGAGGGCTTTTCTGAGCAAGCAGCCATGTTTATGGCCAAAGCCAGGAGGGGGTCAACCTCCAGAGCATATAATTATAAAATCAACAGATTTGCAGAATGGTGCTCAAAAAGATGTATTGATCCAATGGATTCATCTATTCAAGTAGTAGCTGATTTCCTCTGTCACCTCTATGATGCCTATAGCCTCAAGCCTAACTCTATTGCTGGTTATAAGTCAGCATTAATGTCTGTTATTCCTTGCTTGGCTAAGAGGGGAAGTGATGAAGTAAATACATTGAATGTATTAATTAAAGGCATGGGCAATCTAAGACCAAGGAATCCACCTGTGATTCCGTCTTGGAGTTTATCGCTAGTGCTTCAAGTACTAGGTGATAAGCCTTTTGAACCACTTAGTTCCATTTCTATGAAACTATTAACACTGAAGACTGTGTTTTTAATTGCTGCGGCCTCGGCTAGGCGTAGGAGTGAAATTCATGCCTTATCAGCCGAGGATGACCGTTTTGTGGTTTCAGGGGAAGGCCTTAAGCTGCTACCTAGGATTAATTTCTTGGCTAAAAATCAGTCGTTGAAATATCCAGGTCAACCTATTATTTTGCCTGCTTTAACTAGATATGATCCTAATTCTAAAGCATGGTGTCCCGTCCGGGCGCTGCGCCGGTACAAACAACGTACGGCGGCATGGCGCACCGACCAGTCAGCGTTATGGTTGTCATATATTGAACCCCATGGGAGGGCTTCTAAGGACACCATTTCCAGGTGGATTGTGGAATGCATTCAGTTTTGCCATAAATCCGCCACCGGGAAGCAGGTTGACGTGGCCAAGGCTCACAGTGTCCGCGGCGTAGTGACATCCACGGCCCTATTTAATGGGGTTCCTGTGGATGATATTATGTCGGTGGCTCAGTGGCACTGTGAGTCAAGTTTTACAGACCATTATCTCCGTGACACCTCTAATCCTCTCGCCTTGTCGGTTTTGAAAAAATAAATCGGTTTATATTTTTTGAGGAGGTTTTTCCTCATTACTTATATATTTCACAATTAATTTATGGAAACACCCACTTTTTTGGGCCTGCATCAGTCTTTACTAATGGGAAGATGATGTCAGCAGCCATTTTCAACAAGGTCAGTCTTGTTCATGTGTTGTCCGTTGTTGATTGTATTGTCACGATTACCCGTTATTAATATGGTGATGGTTTGGGTATTTGTGTGGTTCATTGTTGAGAGTTACGAAAATGGAGCTTTTTCGTCTCTGTCCTGTAGTACATGGCACTTGTACGTAGAGAGCGTATAGGACATTGAGGTCAGTCGACTCTTCCTCCCAGGAAGGAGGGGGGGGGGAGCGCATATGACATTCGGTCATCTCTCATACATCGGTGGTGTTATCCGATGGTTAGTCAAATCCTGACTGTTTTTTCTTACAGTTTCAGAAGTTTAAGTGCCTTAAACGCAGAAAAGCGTATAGGGATGAGCTGGTCTTTTGACCTCGCCTCCCTCCCGCCAGATTCACTTTCGAATTCTGGCAATATCAAAAGTATTAGGGAGGTAAGTATACTCTTGAAGTGAAATAAACGAAATCTAGGATTTCTTTTTTCACGAGAGAGTTGATACTTACCTCCCTAGATACGGACCCGGCCTCTCCACCCCACAGAGGCTCGGTCTTCAGGCTCTTAATAGTTGCATGTGTGTCAGCCAATAATCTAGTCAGAGGAAGTGCTAGTCTGCGCATGCGCGGTGGTGGGGCTGGCATCCGCCATTTCACTTCAAGAGTATACTTACCTCCCTAATACTTTTGATATTGCTAAATATTGGCTTTCACACAATAAACACTCAGATTTAAAACAGTTAGGTGCCCCTACTGGGCAGGGAGTCAGAGCGTAGTCTGGCGGATGCCAGCCCCACCACCGCGCATGCGCAGACTAGCACTTCCTCTTTGCTAGATTATTGGCAGAGAGTTCACACATGTCTTTTTGTTGCAATAGCTTTTCCTTGATCTTAGACTGTTTAAGTGGTGTTTTTTGGTGTGATAGTCACTGATTTGGATGGCAGGACGGAACGATTCGCCAAAGGGGGACTTAGGACCTTTAAATCAGGTGACTTCTAGTAAAATTAGCGAGTTTTCTTCCCGGTGTATTGTGTTTCCGGGACTCGCGGTTACCGTGATAAGCGCCTTGGTTAGTTGGTTTATGTCAACTCGGTGCTACCTATGACTAATTTCTCTTTCTGTTTATGTCCACAGGTCTGTATGACGCTAGGTGGTCGCATCACAGTAGCAGAGAGTTAGTTTTCTCTCCACCATGGTTCCATTTCCTACTAACTCTGTTAGGTTATCTAACCAAATGAAAAATATGTCCAGTGAGTTGGAGGCCTAGTATAAAGGTCTTCTCACTTTGCCCTCTTGATCCAATTCCTTCCCCATGAGGTGGAGAGAGTTAAGAGGCGTGCAGATGGTGGAGTTCTCCGGTTCGTCACGTTGGATGGTTTGTCTATACAAAGTGTCAGGTATCTAGTTATTGATAATGTGGTGATGTTAATTATTGTAAACAAACAAAGGGAGATAATTAACATTTTTGCCAGAAAAGAGTTATCTATATGTATCTGATGGTTGTGTAGTCGACTTATCCATTCAGCATACAATTCGTCCTTGCACTTGGATGTTTTGTTGGGATCGAATTTTTCCTGTCACGGGATTAATGACGTCATAATCAGCCTGGCTATGTGTTTATCAGCTATTCAAGCGCTATGCTGGTTTCTGATGTATATTGATCTTTATGATCGTTTTCCTTCTCTTTGAGTTGGATTGAGTTTCTAAGCTTAACTAGTTGCTCATACTCCTTGTCCTTTGCCCTGTTTCAGGGACCGGGTTGCGCGTTCTGTGGTCGTTTTATTCATGTAAAGTTCTGGCCGCATCTGTGCTCTCAATGTAGCCCTTGTGGTCCATTGATTAATTGTGACATATGTAAGCACTGGGGGGGCGTGTTAATGTCCGAATTCTTGTGCTGCTTACAGGCGACGGACAAGGTGGTAGAGGAGGAGAAGAAGAAGAAGCGGAAACGAGAGGTTGTAAGTAGGAAGGGTAAGGGGAAGGTCTCGTCCGCGGTGGATATGGAGGCCTTCCGGACCGAGATGTTGGGAGAGATGAAGAGGGCAGTAAAGGATTTGGTTCCAGGGTTGCTTCGTGGCATGCTTCCTGGACCAAATCCTTTACTGTCCTCATCATCGGCTTCGGAGCAGGTAATCCCCGCCTCTGGATCGATTTTCCTTAGTCCGCTTCCGTTGTTCGACGATTCAGAGGTGGCCCCATTAGAGGGGGCGTTCCACGGCCCTGGCAGCAGGCTTATTGCCGCGCCGATAGGGGACCGTGGACGGTTGTCGCTGGAACCCGCGGGCTGCTTATCAGTCCAGGGGTATCCGCACGCCGCGGTGGCCAGTACCTCCTATGGCACCGTTCCTGGTCAGCCCGGGTTAGCTCTCTTTGCTGACCCGGGGTCTAATCTTTCTGACCAGGGTAATGAGGATTACCTGCTAGGGTCGCCGTCTGACGACGTGGACATGGATGAAGACGTTTGTGCACCCCTCGCGGGGAATACAGGCGCCTTATTCCACGGTTTTACTCACCCTGGAGTAAAGTCCGCGGCTCAGGTGGTGGCCCAGGGCGCTGCTGATGGCCAGCGGTACCGCATACCTCGGCTTGCCGAGGGTGTTGCTGGTGCTGGCCGGGCCCGTGGTGAGACTATATATACCCCGCGCTCTGCCACGGTGCCTGCTCCTGGTCAAACCAGTGATATTCTCATGCCGGTGCTGTCAGGCCCGCGTGTTTTCCCTGGCTTGCCAGGTGTATCAGCATACCCGCCGTCAAGCTCTACTGCTTGCGCTCAGGAGGAAGACGAAGGACCCCGTCTTGTAGAGCGCTCGCAGTTAGCCACGGAGGAGGATTGGTATGACGCTTGCCAGTGGTTGGTGAGCGTTAGGCCTGATCTGCCCGTGGAGCAGTCGGCTAGCCAGCGTGTTCACACGCCGTGGTTAGCTGGGAAACCGACTGCTAACGCTATGCCTTCTCTGCCGCTGGCGGACCATGTCGTTGACATGTTCAAGGCGGCGGAGTCGTCCATTAAGTCGAGTGGACGTCTCGCGAAGGCCCCTCGCGAGGTGGCCAGGCGTTGTCGCATCGTGCCCCTGGATTACCAGCGGTACGGTGTGGTACCCAAGCCCAGCGTGGATGACCGCGCGGCTTTGGGTGAGGATGCGCGGCCAGGCTCCCGTTCTCACACAGGTGTCTTGTGCGCGGACGCGTTGCGTTCGGCGAATACCGCGTTGCGTGATGCGGAGGAGAGTGGGAGGGCTTCGATTGCCGCTCTGTCCCACGTCTCCCAGCTGTTACAGGCGGTAGTAACGGCATCCGCATCGCGCCAGCCAAGTCCGGTCACTGTCCAGCGAACCATCCAGGATGGTATTAACCTGGCGCTGGACTGTATGACTCGGGCGGTGACCAGGAGTGTCAGGGCAAGACGCACGTTTGCCCTGGACAATCTGTGCCCGTCTCAGGACCTGTACAATAGGCTACTGCGTACGCCTATGACGGGCCCTGGTCTTTTTGGAGGTGAGGGATGTCGCCACCTCCAAGAGACGGTCACCCTGGTGAATAACCAGAGGGCGCTGCGCGAGCAGTTTGATGTGCTGCGTCGTGCTAACGCTCGCGCCGCGGCCCCGGCGTATCGTCCCCTGCAGGCTCGAGGTGGTGCTGGCCAGGTCAGTGGCCAGCCACCGTCGCAGCGTCGGCCTCGGCCGCGTGCGATTCGGCCAGCAGCGAGGGGGGCGCAGGTTCCTCAGGCGCCGTCAGCCAGGCAGCCGCCCGCGCACCGAGGTGCGCGCGGGGCGGGGCGGGGCGCGCGAGGATCTGGGCGTGGTTATCGTTCCTGACAGTACGCTTACCGCGGTAAGAACCACGCCGGTGTGTATGGCGACGGAGACAGTGCCGCTCTTGCATGCCTCGTGTCCACCGTGGTCCCTAGGTGGGCCGGTGGGAGGCCGGCTAGCCGGCCACATGCAAGAGTGGGAACGGTTAACTCAGGACCGTTTAGTCTTGCGATGGCTTTCCGTCGGGTATCATCCAGAGTGGGTGACAGGCCCGCCGTCGCGACTGTCTCTGGTGCCAGTCTGGACTCCCATTCCGAGGGATCCAGAGCAAAGGTTGTGTATCGAGGAGGAGATAAATTCCCTCATACAAAAGGGAGCTATTCAGCCGGCACAAAGGTGTCCGGGCTTCTATTCAACCCTGTTCTTAGTAACAAAACGCACCGGAGGGTAGAGACCGATTCTCAACCTCAAGCCATTGAACAAGTTCATCGAGACGCCCAGTTTCAAGATGGAAACGGTGCGCTCGGTGTTGGCGGGGTTGGAGAGGGGGATGTGGACGGCGTCGATAGATTTGAAGGACGCTTATTTCCACATCCCCATCCACGGGAGTTTCTGTCGCTTCCTGAGATTTGCATTCCAGGGCAGACAGTGGGAATTCAGGGTGTTGCCCTTCGGAATTTCCACGGCTCCTCGGGTTTTCACCCGTGTGGTTCTTGCGATCACAGCATACCTCCGCAGGAGAAGCATAGCAGTCCACACGTACATAGACGACTGGCTGTTGAAAGCGCACACCCGGGAAAGTTTGTCCGCCAATCTGGAGATTGTTTTGAAAATTCTCACAGACTTGGGCTGGTTGATCAATTTCCCAAAATCAGAGCTGACTCCATCCCAGAAGTTTGTTTACCTGGGGATGTTCTTCGATCTAGAGACAGGATATGTTTATCCTACTCAGGAGAGAGTTCAAAAACTCATCTCGTTGATTCAGTCAGTGTGCGACAGTCATCATGTCCTGGCACGGGTTTACTTGAGAATGCTGGGGTTGATGGTTTCGTTGGAACCAGTCATTCCTCAGGCCGCCTTACGCAGGCGGCCGATCCAGTTGTTTCTCATGACACAATGGACCAAGAGTACAGGTTCGCTGGACTCGAATGTGTCAGTGTTGGCGCCTCTGATTCACCACCTGCAATGGTGGTTGAATACAGAGAATCTCTTGCCGGGGGTTTTGCTAACCCCTCCCCACCCTCAGGTGACTGTGTATACAGATGCATCGATGGAGGGCTGGGGAGCTTGCCTGGAAGAATCCACGATATCAGGGCTTTGGAATCTGGAACAGTCAAAGGAACATATAAATCTACTGGAGCTAAGAGCAGTAGTCCTGGGCCTGGAACATTTCTTACAGAAAGTTCAGGGCAAGATTGTTCTTATTCGTTCAGACAACTCAACAGTTGTGACTTACATAAACCGCCAGGGCGGAACGAAGTCGCCCAGTCTCTGTATGATGACATGGAAACTGCTTTGTTGGTGTCTGGATCACCAGATTACCTTGAAAGCAGTTCATATTCCGGGAAGGTTAAACCTGCTAGCAGACTCATTGAGCCGAAGGATGAGTGTTTTACCCACGGAATGGCAACTAAATCAATGTGTGGCGGATCGTCTGTTCGACCATTGGGGGAAACCCAACATCGATTTGTTCGCAACGAAGAAGAATGCGAAGATGACGACGTACGTCTCTCCGATTCCGGATCCAAGCGCTTTCGCAACAGATGCGTTAGCTATCAGCTGGGGGAGAATGTATGCATACGCATTCCCTCCAGCAATCCTGATTCCAAAAATTCTTCAGAAAATCAGACAAGAGGAATGCCAAGTGCTTCTGATCGCCCCGGATTGGCCAAGCCGATTATGGTATACGGATCTGCTGGACCTTCTGGTCTGCAATCCGGTTCCTCTGCCTCTGATGGACGATATTATCTTCCAGGGCAAGGCCCTTCACAACAATCCGTCAATGTTCAGATTGACTGCGTGGATGTTGTCAAGGAATCTAGAATTAAGGAGGGCTTTTCTGAGCAAGCAGCCATGTTTATGGCCAAAGCCAGGAGGGGGTCAACCTCCAGAGCATATAATTATAAAATCAACAGATTTGCAGAATGGTGCTCAAAAAGATGTATTGATCCAATGGATTCATCTATTCAAGTAGTAGCTGATTTCCTCTGTCACCTCTATGATGCCTATAGCCTCAAGCCTAACTCTATTGCTGGTTATAAGTCAGCATTAATGTCTGTTATTCCTTGCTTGGCTAAGAGGGGAAGTGATGAAGTAAATACATTGAATGTATTAATTAAAGGCATGGGCAATCTAAGACCAAGGAATCCACCTGTGATTCCGTCTTGGAGTTTATCGCTAGTGCTTCAAGTACTAGGTGATAAGCCTTTTGAACCACTTAGTTCCATTTCTATGAAACTATTAACACTGAAGACTGTGTTTTTAATTGCTGCGGCCTCGGCTAGGCGTAGGAGTGAAATTCATGCCTTATCAGCCGAGGATGACCGTTTTGTGGTTTCAGGGGAAGGCCTTAAGCTGCTACCTAGGATTAATTTCTTGGCTAAAAATCAGTCGTTGAAATATCCAGGTCAACCTATTATTTTGCCTGCTTTAACTAGATATGATCCTAGTTCTAAAGCATGGTGTCCCGTCCGGGCGCTGCGCCGGTACAAACAACGTACGGCGGCATGGCGCACCGACCAGTCAGCGTTATGGTTGTCATATATTGAACCCCATGGGAGGGCTTCTAAGGACACCATTTCCAGGTGGATTGTGGAATGCATTCAGTTTTGCCATAAATCCGCCACCGGGAAGCAGGTTGACGTGGCCAAGGCTCACAGTGTCCGCGGCGTAGTGACATCCACGGCCCTATTTAATGGGGTCCCTGTGGATGATATTATGTCGGTGGCTCAGTGGCACTGTGAGTCAAGTTTTACAGACCATTATCTCCGTGACACCTCTAATCCTCTCGCCTTGTCGGTTTTGAAAAAATAAATCGGTTTATATTTTTTGAGGAGGTTTTTCCTCATTACTTATATATTTCACAATTAATTTATGGAAACACCCACTTTTTTGGGCCTGCATCAGTCTTTACCAATGGGAAGATGATGTCAGCAGCCATTTTCAACAAGGTCAGTCTTGTTCATGTGTTGTCCGTTGTTGATTGTATTGTCACGATTACCCGTTATTAATATGGTGATGGTTTGTGTATTTGTGTGGTTCATTGTTGAGAGTTACGAAAATGGAGCTTTTTCGTCTCTGTCCTGTAGTACATGGCACTTGTACGTAGAGAGCGTATAGGACATTGAGGTCAGTCGACTCTTCCTCCCAGGAAGGAGGGGGGGGAGCGCATATGACATTCGGTCATCTCTCATACATCGGTGGTGTTATCCGATGGTTAGTCAAATCCTGACTGTTTTTTCTTACAGTTTCAGAAGTTTAAGTGCCTTAAACGCAGAAAAGCGTATAGGGATGAGCTGGTCTTTTGACCTCGCCTCCCTCCCGCCAGATTCACTTTCGAATTCTGGCAATATCAAAAGTATTAGGGAGGTAAGTATACTCTTGAAGTGAAATAAACGAAATCTAGGATTTCTTTTTTCACGAGAGAGTTGATACTTACCTCCCTAGATACGGACCCGGCCTCTCCACCCCACAGAGGCTCGGTCTTCAGGCTCTTAATAGTTGCATGTGTGTCGGCCAATAATCTAGTCAGAGGAAGTGCTAGTCTGCGCATGCGCGGTGGTGGGGCTGGCATCCGCCAGACTACGCTCTGACTCCCTGCCCAGTAGGGGCACCTAACTGTTTTAAATCTGAGTGTTTATTGTGTGAAAGCCAATATTTAGCAATATCAAAAGTATTAGGGAGGTAAGTATCAACTCTCGTGAAAAAAGAAATCCTAGATTTCGTTTAGACTACGCTCTGACTCCCTGCCCAGTAGGGGCACCTAACTGTTTTAAATCTGAGTGTTTATTGAGTGAAAGCCAATATTTAGCAATATCAAAAGTATTAGGGAGGTAAGTATCAACTCTCTCGTGAAAAAAGAAATCCTAGATTTCGTTTAATCAATGACATAATGAATGACGTAGATAAGTTCGTCAATCTTCACAGACACTTAAATGCTGACGAACTATATGTATTCTATTTAACCCTTTAATGGACAAATTTGGTGAAGAAAATTTTAATATCCACTTATTGAATGTCCAATTAGAGGCCAAGAGAATGCAATTTTTGAAAATTTATGACAAATTACTGGCTCGGTCATTGAGCCAGTCATTTGTGGTGAATTTTCAAAAATTCTATTCTCTTGGCCTGTAAATGGACATTCCACAAGGCCATAACAGAGGCCAGTTTTGGTCGGCATGACCATTAAAGGGTTAATAAAAATGATGTCGAATATTTTAAAACTAATTTGACTGGGAGTTGTTGCTGTCATATCAACAGCTTACATGTATAGTTTTCAGGAATTTGAGATTCAGAGAGTGCAGAGATCGATCCCAGTGCAGGTAAAGCATGGGTGGAGCTTAGCTAGAGATGGGCATGGCATAGCTAAAACTGGATTCCTCCATTGGGCAAAACTATAAGTAAGACTGAGCGGTGGTAGTGAACACCTGACTAGCACTGCAACAGTAGCATGACAAAATAGCATTCTATCTGTATTGGTACAAGTACATTATGTAATAAATTATTCAAAAGTGTACCAACACAAATACTGATAGAATGCTACATGTTTTTTGACATGATACTGGTGCACTGCCCAGTGAAGTGTTTACTATCACCACTCAGTCTCACGCCACAATAATAAATTAGCTACTATAATCTCACTCTGTCTGAGTGCAGCGTACATTGCTCATAGTGATATTCACTATACCACCGCATACCTCACAGATAATATTTGTTAGAATAAACCAGCACGATTATAATCATGCCAGTTTATTCATTCATTTTGATGGGTGACATGCATGGTGATACAGTGGTACCTGATAAGCATGCTGGATTATTCATTAATTTTTCTGGGTGGCATGCATGGTGGTTACAACTCAGGTGATGTGAATTTTGAAAGAAAAAATTCTACGGAAACTATTTAAAAAATATTTAAATTTCATAGACAGCAAAACAGCCCATAAGCCTATTTATACCTGGAAACGCCTCAGCTGCTCTCAGAGAGCATTAGACTTCAAAGTTTCCCGGTGGAGAGTTGGTGTTTCCAGATGAGTGACCGCTGAGGACAGTGAATCGCGCATGTCAGGAGAGTGAAAGACTGATTCAAGTCAGACCACCAATGACCAATCGAAAAATATCTATTTGCAGAACAAGAGAAGACTATTTTTGAAAATTTATGACTGGAATGACTGGCTCGGTTATCGAGACAGTCATTCCAGTGATAAATTTTCAAAAATAGCCTTTTCTTGGTCTGCAAATAAATATTTCTCAACACCACTGCAGAAACCAGTTTTGGATGATATAAGCCGGGTTCTGCCGATCCGGTTGCTTAGTGGGGTGAACTGTCCCACTTCCTCAAGAAATTATGGGTCATTTTGGCAAATGATGGATCAAGTACATACATGGAAGATATCTATTTCCTAAAATCCATTAGGCCAATGAACCATGTGTGAAGGTGGATGGTGTGAATTTTAGAGCACTAAATAGTGCAAGGGCCCTGCCTCCGCAAAACCCTGCATGAGTGTTAAAGTGTTAAGTATATGATGTCATAATGAATTACATCATATGTAGGCTGACGTAGCTAAATCTGTTAAACTTTTAAGAGTCAGTTGTACGAATTGTATGTCTTTACTGTTTAGTAAACATTCTGTTGAATATTTAACAACAGACCCCAGTCAAATTACTTGAAATTAGTTTCAAGGTATTCAACTGGTTAGCTGTATCTATAGTTACCATGAAATTTGGAATTCAGGATTCAAAGTACATACTGATCCGAACACACGGTTGCAAAGCATCGATGGAGCCTACCTAGAGATGGCCGGGGCATAGCTAAAAGTGGATCCATCCATTAGAAAATCTAAATTTCTGTTTTATCCTCATGCCAATTCCAGCTTTTGCTATATTTAACCCTTTCACCGACAGGTCCTTAAAACAATGTGGGCATGTTAAATGATGGTTGTAGCCTAATTTCTGAATCCGAAAGAAAAGTTCATTTTAGTATGATGACATTGAATTAATTACCTACCTACCTTTAAAATCTCCTCAAGTCCTTTCTTTAGCTCATGTTTTGAAAAAATTAGGATACATTTGTCTCCATCCATTCTAGATGCTATCTCCTCCCAAACAGTTGGGTGGAATTCAACAAAATTTGGTATGTGGGTTATCCATATGATTGTGATTGGCTGACAATATTTATTTTATGTAGTCGGAGATTGGGGTCTTCCAGATTTATCTAGATTTCCCAACACACGTGTCATGC